>JAUBNQ010000008.1:7666948-7678260 GCA_032353495.1 Ctenopoma kingsleyae | reverse complement strand
CAAGTATGATCATTTATTTCTCAAGGCAGCCTCCCATACTGTACCAGAATTATTTTTCAGGTAACTGTGAAACATCCAGGTGTGAGACACTGTGTTTGAGTCTAAATATAGAGCTGACTTGTGTAGCTGTGCAGTCTCAGAGAAACACAAACCAACCTTCAACCAATAGGTGGTGGATGCACATGTTTAACAAAATAAAAGTAGCATTGAATCATCATTTAAAAGACCCACATTCAAATAATTACCCATGTAAAGAACTAGGAGAAATACTCACACTTCAAACTAATGTGATTTGTTCTCCAGCTGCTGTTACAGTGCCTGGACATGTCTGACAGTGTCTATAAGAACCTTTACCTCTGTATGACCACCAGCGCCGTCCTCTGCGCTGTATACCTGGATTACAACAAGGACTTTTGCCAGTTTCTGTGTTCAGGCAGTCACTGTATAGAATACCTGGTTCAATGCGATGGTTTTGTCTCATTAAGACTAAACCATCGCAGACTAAATGCATATTTTCAGCATATTTTACATATCACAGCAGCATTTAATAATAATAATTGATACTTTATTGATCCCCTTGGGGAAATTGTTGTTCGGACAGCTGCTAGACCTGTGTCAGCACTATTACAGTGTCTTGTCCTCAACATGTAACCTATCAGGACTGGGAATCGAACTGCTCACCCTTGGGTTTGAAGACAACTGCTCCACCCACTGAGCTATCATGCCGCCCCATGATCACAGTTTTTGCAGTTTCACTCACATTTAGATTTTTATTTTAAAATTTTTACCATATTCAAATATCTGAAGTCATTATACAATACCTGAAATCTCACAACTCATTAAGAGACAGATGTCTGCAGTGGTTGTTAATTAATAATTTCATTTCATTTTCCTGCATTTAAATGATAAATTAATTATAAATGGATATGCAAATGTTTTTTAAAGGGACTTTAAATTTTACATTTGTCATTCATTTACTAATCTGTGTTTCTGTCATATTCCATATCAGCATCTCATTTCTATCTTGTGTCACTGTGATAATGATGAAGAGGTATATGCCACATTCCTGGACAGAGCAGCAGGTGCTTTGCATCTTATCTGTCTGTGGAGCACAGATGGGAGACATTTCTGTATAACTGTCCATCGACCAGTTTCAGGCAGTCTATTGCTTGCTGCAGTGTCAAAGTGTGTCAAGCAAGGTATGTTGGTACTGGTGATGGCTCATTTTCAACCAACAACAACTAACCTTGGACAAAAAACAAGGCAACTGTGGGAAGCTTGACATTCCTTTTCTTGTAAAAGTAATTGCAGTGTTTTTGAGCATCATATTTGTCTGAATAGTGCCACCAGTTTGTCAACCTGAAAAGTATGATTTCTTTAATTCTGAACCATCTGTGCCAGGTGTCAGGAAACTGGCTTGCATTGCATCAGCTGTTCTTTTCCTTATCTTTTTTTTTTGTTAAGGGAAGAAGTTTTCAGTCCTCATGAGGGTAATGGACACATTTCACCACATTTCAACATGAAATCTTTGTCATTTTTAGTCAGTGACTTGTGGTGTGCTCATATTGATAAATGAGGTGTAGCAACATCTGTGCCAGAAAATCAAAATGAGAAGAGAGTATTCATGTACTCCAACACTTCATTTGAATACTAAACAGCAGTGTTATGCATTTGAATTTTGCAGTGGTTTGTGTTAGAATGTGAGTTTGGAAATTTACTGCAGTGACTGTGGAGATACCAGTCACAAAAAAACCACACAGCTTTAACTGTTTGAATGTGGTTTATCTTCGTTTTGGTAAAAATCTAATGGTTGACTTGAAATATAGTATTCAGAAACATTACATTATCTTTACATTACAGTTGCCCAAGAGTGCAGGAACAATATTGTCAAGAAACTTAAACACACTGATGCCTCGCAAAAATTGTATTTTATTGGTTCCCTGACTACACACACATCTCTGTTTGTCTCTTTGTCCTACGGTTTCTACTTGTAGCTCTCTTTCAGTCACTCTCCCGCTGCTTTTCTCTCTGACACCACCCACTGCCACCTCCTGTCTCTGTCTCCTTCAATTTCAGTCTATCTCTGGTTTCCCCTCTCTTATGTAGTTGTGTGAAGGGAGATCACAGCCTAGCTGTATCTGGAGAGAATATCGTTGATCCAGGGCATCAGAGAGCAGACTTTGGTGTAGACACCTGGGTAGTTAGGCTGAGCACAGCCCTGGCCCCAAGAGACAATACCCTGCAGCTCCCCATTACACACCAGAGGACCACCAGAGTCACCCTGAGCAGAAGAGAGAAGGAGGAAGAAAAGGAAATTTATTCCTTCTGTCGTCTCATCACACACAACATTTTTTACTCCACATGTTCACAGACCACCCAGCCTTATTTAATGTGTTGTGTAATATAGAAATACCTGACAAGAATCTTTTCCACCCTCCAGGTATCCAGCGCACACCATGCGCTCAGTGATCATGCCAGGGTAGGAAGCTTTACATTCTTTGTCAGATAGAATTGGGACTTCCAAGCACTGAAGGTAAAATGGGTTGAACACTGCACATAAAGCACGAAAGAAAAAGGGATAATAGCTTGTTGATTATACAAATCAGTTACCAAAATTAATTAATCAAACAAACATTTAAGATTAAGGTGCCTATTCCATATGGAAATTTTAAATGAAATAAAATGACTCTGGATTATAATCAGCCACTTTTTCATCTTGTAAATAATGTTAAATCTTAGCTGCCAACAAAAACAACCTTCTAGCATCAAACTCTGCATGTGCACTGTCCTGCACAGTGAAGGTTAAATATACAGGTGAAGTAACGATAAGCAAAATACACCAGTGGAGGGGTGCTTTAAAATGAGAATCTGCAAGTGGACTAATCAGTTTGTAGAGCCTAAGAAAAAATGCTTGAAGTTACCCCTTCAGTGAACAGACTGGAAAACACAGTATGCATTCTTACAAAAATATATTTCAATTTTTACAGGATTTACCCAATGAATCCGTTAATATATGGTATCTACTGTGTGCAGTAGCACATTCTCATTTTCTCTAAAGGTTAATAGTTCATGAAAGTGAACTATTAACCTTTAGAGAAAATGTGATTTTTTTTTGTGACAACAGCGGGGATGGCCTTTGTATAAGGCAAGGTGAAGCACCAGTTTCAGGACATGGCGGCGGTTCATAAAATGCTCTGTTTTAGTCTTTTATGACATTATTTTATGATTTGTTCAGACATGGTGGAAAGACATATTTGTCATTAACATCATATGTGTCAACAAGATCACAACACAACATCATGGGAAATAGACTTTTTATGACTTTTAATGTCAAGTTTAGTTGCAACTCACCTTGATCAGAGTAGATGTTTCCCCATCCGGACACCGTGCACATATCTCCGGGCACAGGGCAGGCTTTGGGCAGGGCAACAGGCTTGACGTACTGGTTCACAGTGACGGGATGTGCTAGTTTCATCAGCATAATGTCATTGTCCAGGGTCTGGTAGTCATAATCTGCATGCCAGTAGATGGCATCCACAGACATGTACTGCTCTGTGCCCTCGTGCATCCAGATGTGGTTATCACCCAAGACTGCAATTTGGGAAAAGGGGCTGAAATAGAGACAAAGAAAAGAATATGATCAAAAATTATGTTTGCTATGACGTTTATAGTGACATTTCTAATTACAAGAATGTTATACACACTTTTGCCAGCAGTGGGCAGCAGAGATGATCCACTGGTCATTGATGAGGGATCCACCACAGAAGTGGTAGCCAATATTAAGAGATACCTGCCATGGTTGAGAGTGGGGCTCACACTGGTAGCCACCTACAATCCTGTCATCCATAGGTGCTGCAGCTGTAGTGCAGCACAGAATAAATATAAATATAAAATGCAAGTTCAAATGTTTTGTTATTCTACAACTTGCATATGTGTTTTACCTGCAGCTCCCAGGACGGTGAGAACAATCAGGCCAATCATCTTGTTGCTAACTCACACCTTCCTACGACCAGACTGGATGTGAATGATCTACCACTCTCTGCATTTATACCTCAACCCCTCTGTGTTTCTTCATGCACCCACCTCCCCTCTCCTCACCTCCATACCTCCATCCAGTACCTCCCACCCACCTCTGAATCTCTTAACACACTGCTGGCCCCTACCCTTGCCCTGAAAAATAACCTTATCTTTTTATGAGCCACATTCGTTTTTTGGCATCAGACACTTTTTCCTTCAGTAGTATTTGATATAAGATCATTTTGTGATATTTCTAATACCTATATTGGAATTTAAACAAGTACAGTAATATTATATAGTAACTTGCCATGCTACTTCATTGTGTATAACACAAACTGCATTTTAACTGTATGACTTCACCTGCACATATTGAAACAAAAAGGTATCAACTGACACAGAAAAAGGGCAAAAAAGGGCAGCGTGGTGCTCTAGTTTTCCGTTTCTGAGAACACAGATGATTTTTTTCTCACCTCTCTTGGCTTTTATTCAAGGACAACCAAAAGCTGAACCATGCAACAGCAAATATACTTTTTGTTCAAAACATGATTCATAAAATGCCTCACAATGCCGTCTTTTTGTAAAAAAAAACAAAACAACAACACAAAAAACACGTATTTGCAATCATATCTCATTGGCTGTGTTTTTACTGTTTGCAAACTGTGGCTTTCCAAAAATGAATGACCTGTGAGAAAACCAGAACCCACACTAAAGAAGAAGCAGATGTTAAATGTGGGGAGACTCTTGATCCACATTTCTAAGTGATGTGCACAGATGACACAACAACAGGGAGAATGCTAGGATCGGGCAGAAGTGGAGCATGATAACAGAGTGATAAGAGAGTAGATTTGTTTTGCTGCTTAGTGGCCCAAGGTAAGCACACAGTGTAAGGACCCAGGTGGAGTCAACAGAAAGAGGGAAGAGAGGAGGGGCAGGTGGAGGAGAGTGGGGCTGAAGTGATATAAATGTGTGCTGGGGTGTGTCCAGGTGTCTTCTGATCATTCACCAGACACCATGAGACTGCTGGCTTTGCTGCTGATGGTTGGAGCTGTTGGTAAAGACAAAGAAATACATTCACGACAAACATAAATGCACATGTGATTATACATATGAGAACACATGCACATGCACAGCCATGTTAGTGAACTGTAATGTCAGAAATTAGAAAAACATGATATGCAAGACTAAGTTGAATCTTTTTATGTCTGTCTGTGACAGTGGCAGTTCCCCATGAAGATGGTCGGATAATTGGTGGGCAGGAGTGTGAGCCTCACTCTCGGCCATACATGGCCTCTCTCAACTATGGCTACCATTTCTGTGGTGGGGTTCTCATCAACAAACAGTGGGTGCTCTCTGTCGCCCACTGTTGGTACAAGTAAGTTTCTAATTATGTGGATGAAATTGTTCTGAATTATGAAATGTATGATTCTCTCTTATTGCTGTGTTTTTTCACTTTTGTTCAACACTTGTCTTGCTTTGTCTTCTACATTTTGACAAATGAGATAAAAATAAACATATGGCATTTTTTTAATCTAGAACCCTATGTTGGACTCAATCAAAAAATGTGTATGTGTAGTATTTGCCAAATAGACAAATAAGAAATGTACATTCTTGTACTCTCTAACAAGCAATATAATACTAAAGCTTTTTTCTGCTTCCACATTTCTAGTATATTTCACCTCTTCTCTCAGTCCTTATTACATGCAGATCATGCTGGGAGAACACAACGTGCGGGTGTTTGAGGGTACAGAGCAGCTTATGAAGACTGACACCATTATCTGGCACCCTAAGTGAGTAAAAAAATTAATCCCACTGTTTGAGTTTTTGTTTTCATGTTGAACAATTTAATGATCATTTGCTTAATTCAGACAGAAAAAGTCTGTTGTTTATTTCTCTGTGTATAGTTATGACTACCAGACTCTGGATTATGACATCATGCTGATCAAGCTCTTCCACCCCGTGGAGGTGACAGAGGCAGTCGCTCCCATCCCGTTGCCCACAGGGTGCCCATACGCAGGGCTTCGTTGCTCTGTGTCTGGCTGGGGTAACACTGCCATGAATGATGAGGGTGGGTGGATAGTACTGATTTTAATTATTTATGATCAATTAATAATCAACAGCTACAGATAGAACGTGGAAAGTACTGAACATAACTTGGCCTACGTTATGCTTAAAGCCTCCATACTGCACGTTGACTTTAACCTCACAAGGGCAATGAAAAGTGCAAAGTGGTCTTGAGTACACCAAATGTTTGGGCATGACCAACCTGTTATTTTGCTTTATGTAAGTGCACCAGCCAAATTGCAAAAGGTCTGGCTAAGGCATAGCATAAATTGGAGGGTGTGGGGATTAATAACATCCTTATTAAGTTTACAACTTTGTGGACAGCAGCTGTTAGTGTTTAAATAACTAAATCAGTCTGAAAAAACTTAAGTTTTACTTCTATTCTATCCTACTTCACTTAAACAACAGAATATTGTGTCATAATGAAATGGTGCAGTATTGTGAGGGATTATATTGTAAATGCACAAAAGTAAAGACAGTGGACAGCTGTGTATGTGTGGCAGAGAGCTGTCATACAGCCCTTCTCAAAACAGAGACTGAGCAAGAGAGTAAGAGATATCATCAATACTATCAATTATAGTCCACCATTCCCGTCTCAGCCCTGTTTATTTTGGCCTTTGTGCCTGTCTCCTGCCATTCTCCATCCAGCCACCAGATGCCCCTCCTTCCCTCCTTTCCCAGTCTCCTGGTCTTACCCTGCACACTCACACACCTGTTTCTAGTTTCCTTGTCCATAGTCAATACAGCCAGGTATACATACCACACTATGTAACATGAGTCAGTTTATTTCCTTGCCACCTGATTCTTAGGAGTTCTATTTTTGATCCTGAACCTTTTTGTTTACCTGCATGCCAACCCATTTTGCCGGCCTGGTTACCTGTAAGCCTCAGTCACCTTTGTCTTTATTAAAATAACTTCATTAGAATTGCCTGCTCATGTGTCTGCATTTGAAACCCTGTCTCCCCCCTCCCCCTTCTCCCCAGCCGTGCATACAGCTGTACATCAGCTGAGGAGATAAATGCAGACTGATTTACTGACAAAACCACTAAATGTAAATTGTGCTGATTTAAATGCTTCTCGTGGCCAGGGACAGATTAGTTCAATGGTTTATTTACACTTGAGGCATCATCTCTTCATTGTTGTGCATTAGCTTTGTGCAGTTTCCTGTTAAAACCACCAAAGTGACTGATTGACTGTGTGCCAGCAACAGATACCTTTTACTACAAAATGTCAGCAACTCATGCTTCACTGCCTCATTTGAATGAACACCTCACCTATTTGTGTGTCTTTGTTCACTTGTAGCATTGTCTGCACTAAAGTACAACTTAAATGCTTAAAGTGAATTTCAGGGGCAGGAAATTTTCAAATTATGTGCTAACCCAATCATTTTCAAAAATTTGCAGTGGTGGAAATTTACAAAGTATATTTACTCAAGTATTGTAGGAACCATCCAGAAGTAGATTATTGAGGTATTTATACTGTACCTAAGTACTTAATAAATAATTAAATCAATATTATTAATCAAATTATACACAAATACACTCTGATACTGTAACAGAGTGCAGAGTAATGTTAATGTTATGCGTTAATACACTGAGGCACATTTACCAGGTAGAATTGTGACTCGAAGTTTTTTGATGCAGGGCCTAATGTATTGTTACGTTGTGGTATCAGCACTTTTAAAGTATCTAAATACTTTCACTATACTGCTAATTTGAGCAGACATTAGCAGCTTGTCATAGTATCTTCTTCTTCTGTTTTCATTAAACACAGTCACCAACATTAGACAATCTTGGTGTTTACATATTGGTTTGTTGGCAATTACAAAAACACAGCCTTTTCCGAACGTGTGTATCAACTAAATTTACCAGATAAATCAGAGGTTTTAATGACAATTTCTATGCTCTGCCTATTACAGTGAACATGCCCACCAATTTGCAGTGTTTGGATGTGCCCATATTGGACGATCAGGAATGTGAGAATGCCTATCCTGGCATGATCACACGCAGGATGATGTGTGCTGGATATGTGGAGGGAGGCAGAGATGCATGCAATGTGAGTTTTAAACCAACTGAGACTAGAGATTCTATTGAATCTGTAGTTCTATGAAAGTAGAAGGCCTTTTCACTCATCACTGTATACCTGGTCATATGTACTGCCTTTGTGTTTGTCAGGGTGACTCTGGCAGCCCTCTGGTGTGTGCTGGACAGGTTCATGGCCTGGTGTCATGGGGCCAGGGTTGTGCTCTGCCTAACTACCCTGGTGTCTATGTCAAAGTGTGTGAGTTCCTCTACTGGATTCAAGACATTATGGCAGCCTATCCTTAAAGAAATTAACCGTTTTCACAGGTCTACACATCCAAGTACAACACACAGGTACCAGAACATGGAAGACAAAATAAAACCACTTTATACTCACTTTACTTTTGACTGTTTCTATTTTCATGTCTATAATGGGAGAAAAAAACACCACATGTTTATTGTTTTATTTTACCACAAAATAAAAGTGTCAAAAGGCTTTATTTAGGTAATATATTTATAAGAACAAACCTATAGTATGGGTTAACTGATGAGGTAGTATATTTCTACTCCTTCATAAATCCACTCTAGGTATTTTACTTCACCTCTTCAATTGTATAATTACATAATTACATATTTAATTAATTTCTATTATTGCATGGAGGCTCAGAAAATGCTTTAATCATAAGATGACTGTGTGAGACTATATTTTGGCTTAAGAGATAATCATGACACTGTGTAATTATTCAACAGTAGGAGGCCTCAGCTGGCCTCAGTCTATCCCACCCACATGTCTCAACTTTAGCAGTGCAGAGACGCACGTGGTCATTTACAGTTAAACATGGTGTCAAAACTAATTTTACAGTCAGCAAAAGCAAATTCCTCCACTGAAAACATTTTAGTCCTCAGGTATTTCCAGAGTCTTTACATTGCTGTCAGGATGACATTGTTCTCGTCATTTCACCAAGGCCGTATTTGTCTTTTCTGAGACCTGCTGTCCTTTCATCCCTCTCTCTTCTTCTCTCTTTGACTGGGTTAGAGGGTCCGAGCCATGCTGCTACACCTACACACAAAACACAAAAAGTAGTCATACTTTCGTACTTATTCATATGAGAAGTCTAAAAATCTGAGATAAGAATGACTGTATTTTCCTTAATTTCTCAACCCTTGAAATTAGATAAAGCAACTTTTATAAAAACATTTATAAATTGAATTCTAGTAGTTGATTATGTTATTCTGCTTTAGTAACATTATTCTTTAGATATGAGTTTCTACACTTCAGGATGGATGTTTGTAACATGTCGTAACTTACTTTCAACACCCCTCTGAGATGAAGAAGGAAACGTGGCTTCTGCGAGGTATTCAGCACTGTTAAAAAAACAACAACATGGGCACTGAGATGAATTAGCAGCTAAGCGTGAACAACACTGCAAATGTGCAGGCACAGATTGCTGTGACTATTATAACGGGCAGCTGTCAATCACCTCTGGGAGATTGAGTGTGGCAGAGATGTTCCACTGAAGTTCTCTTCCTCATTGTTGTATGACTCCCCTGCCTGGTTCCTAGTGACAAGTACACAGCATGTTATATTCCTTATGTTATGTTTTTCTTTGGAATAAAATTCTCATCTTGGTAGCAGTGTGTCTGTAGAACTTTCACTGCCCACTCCTGAAGCTTACTGCTGTTATGTGGCTCACCTGTTCATACTTGTCTGTTGTTTGTGTCTTCTACGTGTCTCACTGTGACTGTGAGCCTGTTGGTGAGAGGAAACATATGTATACTGTACTGACACTACAGTTCGTGAATCTCTGCAGTTCAGCAGTGGAGAAAATGATCACTTCCATCAAACCAGCAACACTTAACACAGCAACAATATGCAAATATCTGCTTCTGAGTGTCTGTGGGAACTTACTGAACCAGAGTGGGAGTGTTTGGCCAGCATCTTAGTTTCTGCTGTCTGGGATTGGCTGTAGGGAGGTGGACAGTGTAGGGCTGTGATGTTTTTAGGAGGCAGAGGTGGAGCATTGAGGTGGGAGCTGGGAACCTGATAATCCAGACTTGAGAACTGTTGGTATGAGGGAGAGAAAATGTAATATAGAATCAGTGGGAATTTTTTTGAATTTTAATTTCTTTTTCATTGGAGAGCATTAGAGGAGATTTGTGGCAAATGTATGATGTTCACAGTAGCAGGCATGCTTGAAGTCACAGTGACATTGGTCTTTGACCACCAACATGTAAGCAGTGGTGGCAATTGTGGCAAATTTTTAACATAAGAGATTCCTTCAATACATTGCTGTGATAATGCATTCACAAGGATAGTACAGACATGTGGTGATATTGACCTTGACCTTTGACCCTCCAAATGAAGTCTAAGTTGGGGGGTGTTTGTAGCAAATTTGAAAAGAAAATCTCTTAAGATGCTGCTCTGATGTCACATTCAGAAAATACCTATTCTTTGGTTCTCAAGGACTATTATTTCATCATGGTGCTGTGATCAAAAACTGAATGGATTGTTATCATTGTTGCATGCTGAGAAATGTTATCAAAAGTTATTAGCTCAACTAGGAGATGACTGTAAGAGGCACTTTAGGTAATGTGAGTATTCAAGTAGGAAACACACATTCATACCTCCTAGACAAAGATTCTTAATGACTTTGGTGATCCCTTTCCTTCTCGTAAAGCTCTGTCATTAGGTTGATATTTGTGATTTTGGCTTAAATATCAACTGATTCTGATTAAATTTGGTACATTCACAAAGCCCTATAGATAAATAATTGAGTGAGGGTTGGGACATGACAAAAACAGACAGTTTGATTTATTTTTTACACATACTGCCATTGAGGAATAACATGACATTATGTTCATATTAATTTATTAAGAACAAACGTTATTAATTATTATACAGTAAGTTATTCAGAACAAAAAGGTGCTATTTCTCAAAACGCCTGCTCTTTATGTAGGGGCGCTATTTCGACATATTAAAATCGTGTCCCGTGTCTCTCCTCATTAGCACAGAAAATAGAGTATGAGGGGGCCTTATCTGCAAAATAACCTCACATAAAACCTGTGTAATTTATATGTTCGTGTATAACAAGAAGAGGCGTGTGACTACAGTATGTTTTGTGTCACAAAAGTATTTTTTTAGACCTGTTTTTTTGTCAAAAGAAAATGGTTCTCTGCACTTTAGCTTAGCACACACACACACACACACACACA
>JAUBNQ010000008.1:7653869-7666848 GCA_032353495.1 Ctenopoma kingsleyae | reverse complement strand
TTATTTGTTGTTTGTTTTGTTTTAGTATTCCTCATTTTAATAACAGAATATTCTTTGGGTGAGAGGCCAAAGCTGACGTAGTTGTTCTCAGAGCAAGGCTTAGTTGAATGTACAGTTTGGCTCAGTCACAAGAATATAGAGCACATATTTTGATAATTGAAAGATATTAGAGTTATTTACAGTTTGAACAGTGTTTTTATGCTCTGTATCCTTGGAGAGATAGAGTAAATTTCAAATTTGGGGTTAAATCTGCTAATTCCTCCTATAGTGCCATCCAAATATTTGTTCTTAATAAATTAATATGAACAGAACGTCATGTCATTCCTCAGTGGCATGTACATTATGTGAAAAAAATAAATCAAGCTGTCTGTTTTTGTCATGTCCCAACCCTCACTCAATTATTCATCTATAGGGCTTTGTAAATTTACCCAATTTAATCAGAATCAGTCCAATAGTTCAGTCAAAATCATAAATGTCAACCTAATAATGATAGAGCTTTACAAGAAGGAAGGGGATCACCTAAGTCATCAAGATTCTTTGTCTAGTAGTTATGACTGTAGAAAATCAAAAGAACAGCTTTGAGCTTTATTCATTTGGACCAAAGTAACTGACCAACACGGCTAAAATAAAAACCAGTACAGATATATATATATGTGCGTATATAATATATATATTGTAAAAATGTATTTGCACACCTTCCTCAGGGCAGCCATTTCCTTTACCATCACTTCGATGTCCTCATGGTCCTCCTCCTCTGAGTTGTCTTCATCATCATCCTCCCAGTGACCGCTGACAGGCAAGTAGGGCTCGATGAGTATGGACTCAGTTCCTCTTATGTCACAGCGACAGTATGGGCACGTGTGGCCAGCTGACTTCTGCTAGATAGTTATCAATGACAGGTCACAGGCAGAGCAATGGAAACACTACATGAATGTGAAGATCCACTGTCACGCAACTACATGTCTTTTGAACTGTGTATAGTGGAACATGCTGGGCATGCCTTCAAAGAACAAAGCCACCAGTATTTCGAAAGATGAAGGAGATGGAAAATACCGTGTTCAACAGACACTGTAGATTGTGGTTTTCCACAACCAAATGAAGCTAAATCGTTGTAACATTTACTGCTTTTTTTAACTTTGTTTGGACTTTGTTCCTCCAGCTGTATGAGACTCATATCATGCATTTGTTTGGCTATGATCCTCTTTTTGGACACAATTTGCTCCCTCCCTACATTGTTAGTTTTTTGTTTGAATTAAGCAAATGAGATATAATATAAGCTTTGGAGATGCTTGCATGTGGATTTTGTTACCTTTGAGGACTGCCAGGCTAAGTGTTTCTATCACTCAACCTACAGTCGATTCATCTGGAAATGAGTGCAGTGGAAATTGTACCGGAATTATTTTAAATTCATGTTATTTTCTTTATGCTAATGAAAGGTACTATAGTGTCTATACAGGTAAATTGAGTCTTAACTGAGATTAATTTCCATCTTTTGAGGTCTGAAGTCCATTAAGCATATCTTGTGCATATGTCTCTCTCTCTCTCTTTCTCCTTCTCCCTCTCTCACACACGTATCAAAGTGAATGTGACCATAGAGTTGAAGGAGGATGTGAGGCTCAGCTTGCACAGGAAGTCCTCAGCCAAATGTCAGGACATGCTGCTCTGCACCTTTGCAAAAATATAAACACCTTCTGAATAGATGGGAGGCCACTAGCTGGCTGATTGACAGAAATAGCACTACAGCGTGAAGCTGGCAAATTAATTCTGATTGGATATCTACAATATTACTCTGTCACTAAAAGAGGAAGCAGGAAGTCGGGGAAGCCCCATTGTTGGAACAAAAGTGCATAAGCACACGCTGAATGCATGATGACTAAATTGTGATTGTACAGACAGATCTTTAGCATTTGGAATCATTAAATCTTTCTTGTCAATCATGGAACCATGTAACTGCACAAAACAGTGCAGGAGTGAGTCCATAGCTTCTGTAGCCTGTGAAAACTGGAGAGTTGACATGTTTGTAGTGCAGTTTGATCTAAATCACAACCACAGATGTTCTGAATATTTCTTTAGATCTTGTTTGTTTTTTTCAACAAAACTCTCTGTGAAAAGAAACTGTTCTAATCTCCTCATAAAGGCAAAGCCATAGTTAATAGGTAACTGGAATAGGAATATGTCGATACTGATACATTTTAAATGGAAAAAAAGGTTTGCTCAACTACAATTCTACATTTTAATAAAATACTGATTAGTTTACAGTGAATTAAAGCATGGGCAGCAGTTGAGCCAGATGTGTGGAAACAGAAGTAGTTTTGCATATGTCACAGCTGACATTGCAACATTAATTTATGAGAGTTATTTTATCTAATGTCTGTAAATGCTGAAACCAATGCAGCATTTTTCATATAGCTTGGGAATTTCACTTAACTTGCTTTGTTAAGCACAGTATATTTTTGACAACCCCAAACCACATTCAAATAACCAACACTGTTACAGCATGATGCACCTACGACCAACAATCAAACTGTGTCAGTCCTGATTTTAATATTGGCCTACAAAAATAAATATAGTTTAGTCAACCCAGACTGTTTCACTTCACTGAACACATAACGACTATTATAATAACACTGTGCCTTGTTTTAACAAATCAGCATGAGCTTGTGGTTCGAAGTGTGTGGTTTTGACTGGTAGCTGACTGTACAACAAGCTACAATTATTAAATGGATTGAGGTTCATACCTGCCAGCCTGTGAGGCAAGGTTGGCACAGGAGATGCCCACAGGGTTGGATACGAATGTCCTTATCCCTCTCTGCACAGATCTTACACAGCTGGAAGGTGCTACCAATCTCACAGTAGAGCTCATACTGCTCCTGTTGTTGTGGTGGTGGGTTAGAGAGAAAAGACACAGATATGATCTATGATTTATCTCGGTAAAGCTTTAGTTTGCTACTGGTAGTCCACAATAAAACTGAGATATAAATAAAGTGCATCTGCTTACTTCTGTAACTTTAACTTTGCTCCTCTGGGCCGGTTCGCCCAAGCCTGTCAGGTCAGGGTTCACTTCACGGCCATCTGGATACAGGTAGCTGCATGCACAGAAACATGCAGCATTTAAATAAAACACACCAAGGGGAAATAAACCAGAGACCAGAGTGTATTTGTCTTTACCAGCCCTCCTTGAGGCCCTGAATGAGTGCTTGGTAGAGAGGTGTATTCTCGGGAATGGTCTGGATGATGCCCCCTTCAATCGTCACATGGCCAATAGCCCACTGGCCCATTCTTGTGCAGCTCAGGCGGAAGATATAGCTGGGGGGGAAGGTTGCAAATAATTCACTTAATCATTTTATTTTGGAGTGCTGGTTCTTGTGCTTATACTTTTACTTTGATCTATATTTTTTTCTGTATTTTATACATTAAAAATTAATAAGTGAAACCTCTTTCCCTTGAAGTATTTTCAAAATTTTCATAATGAAGTGCTGTGGTTCTATGTTGCTTCAAGAACCTAATTTTTACACCTAAAATCAAATGCCAGATTTAACTAAAGTAGTTAACAAACATGTATAGACCTCTATTTATGAATTTTAAAAAGTGTAACGTAGGTTATCCTAACCTTCCAGGTCTATGCAGGTAGTGTTCCAGACGAGCTACAACCTGGTCGTAGGTAAGGAAAGCCATGTAGCCTGGATGGGTCACGGCTAGCTGGTTCCAGTTCCTCAAAAGTGACCTCCAGGGCTAAAAGAAGAGAGCAGATGTGAGATGAATTATGACTGTTATTATTATTATTTATTATTATTATTATTATTATTATAGCTAATGTGAGCTAGCACTAGTGTGGGACTCACAGTCAATCCACTCTGACTTTACAAGAGGTGTCAACGGCACCTCTCCACAGTAACATAGATTTTTAAACATATTTATACTAACATTATTCAGGAAAACTTACATTAATGTTTATTTGTATTTTGGGTGAGTGTTGGGTGAGAGGCAAATATTCTGTCCAATGTTAACATAATCTAATGGTTTCCAAAGCCAGTTCTCAGGCCCTTTTGACCTGCTTGTTTTTCTCTGCTCTGCTCACTGCTGATTACCCAGATCAGGTGTGTTCAGTCAGTCAGAAGCTAGAATATACACCTGATCCGGATAATAAGCAGTGGGTACGGCTGAAATAGCTGGAAAACAAGCAGAGCAGGGGGGCCTAAGGAGCAAGTTAGGGAACCACTGAACCGCCTAGCAACTTGTCTAAAGTCCACTATTTTACATGGTTTCAAGATTCAAAAAACTTGATTAATTGGCGATGTATTGTAGTTTATGTATAATAATAATAATAAAAACTTTAGAGGTGCTGTCACAAGTGTTTGCAATTTCCTAGTTTTCTGCATAAATTGGTCATTGGCAAATGTGATCTCATCCTTACAAAGCCACAAATATACAATATTTCTAAGACGATAAAACAGTAATTTCGTTTTGTGTCTTTATTGAACACACCCATTAAACATATAACTTAAACAATGAAGAAAATGTAATACAGAATGGCGTCAAAGATACAAAATACGCCTTAGAGATGCTGTAGAATAACCTCAAGTGAGCCATTCACATAAGACGTTCTAAGAATAAGGCTGAGCTGAAGCAGTTCTGTAAAGAAGAATGGTCCAAAGTTCCTCCTGGATGTTTGTGCAAGTCTAATTTACTACATGAAGTGCTTGCTTGAGGTTGCCGTTCATCCAGTTATTAAAACACTATTGTCAGCTGTGTTCAATAAAGACATCAAAGATAACGACTGTGTTTTATCAGCTTAAAAAAATATTGTATTTGTTGATGATTGTGACTTTGGTGAAGATCATCTCACATTTCATGACCAATTTATGCAGAAGAAGGGAAATTGCAAATAGTGCCATTACTTTTTCTTGCAGCTGTAAAAGATTGTATGTGGCAAAGCATTTCTCCATTTCAAGTCTTAAATCTAAGCCAACTGGCTACTGGTGGTAACTTAATATTTACTGTAAGGCTGTAGTAGTAATAATAGTAAATGTATTCATATAAAGTATAAGTGTATTTCTCAAATTATGAAATTATTCCTTTAAATAATCAGCATATTACCTGCATTGCAAACTTTGACCTCACCTGAAATAGCCGAGTGAAGATATCAAACTCAAACACGGATATGTGGTCATTACAGGTGAGATCTATAGTAGACTTCAGAGCCATGGACTCCATACCTTCCTCGAAGGGATGTACACTCCGCAGATGCTCTTTAAAGACTTTCCACTGAACTATACACCTGTTAGAACATTTAGTTAACATGCAATTAATGGCTGAAGACACAAAAAAATGTCACAAAATATTCTGTGATAATAGAAGTTAAACACACTCACTTGTTCCCAAATGAATACCTCCAAAACTCATTGGCCTCTGTCTTAGTCACCCTGTAGGTGTCACCCTGAAAACATGCCCCAGGAAATATGCCCTTTAGCTCCCACAGCATGTGACTGAACAGCAAGGACAGTTTGGTCAAGTTCCTCCTGAGAATGACAGGCATAAAGTCGCAGACTTTCAGTTAATGTTTGCAAACTAGAATTAGATAGACTCGTCTGTGAAATGATCATGCTTTCTGGCTCTGTGGTATTATAAAAATATAAAAATGCACAGCTTTCAATATACTAAACTCTCATACAAAAGTATGGGGTCACTTGAAAATGACCATGTATGAAAACATACATATTTACATCTGCTGTATTATATATGCTGTAAACATGCATGCATAATTACAAAAAGGTTTTCTGATAATCAGTTATCCTTTAAATTGATAAACTTGCATTAGCAAACACAAAATGTCACACTAATGTTTTAACTGATAATGGGTCTTTGCACACCTTGTATGTGGATATTCCATAAAAAAAAAAAAGTGAAATCAAGTATCAAACCATGTAAGCATGTGCAGCAGTGTGCTATACCCTATCCTGGGAGCCTGCGATGAATAACAAGTGTGGAAATTGAGCAAAATTAAAAGAAAATACAATTCTATAACCACAATTTTAAAGGGAAAACAACTCTGTTGTACAATTTGATACGTTGCTACTTTCCATAGATACACATGCACAAACACATATAGCAGTCCAGCTAGCAAACAGGATGCTCTCTGCTGCATGCTTGTCTGTAAATACCACAAAATGTTCCAGTGGCCAGAGTGTCACCTCGGGCCAGTATTTACAGGTCTCAGCCCTCTTTCTAGACTCTTCAAGGATTTTTCATCAAATTAATTTTACAAGTTTTATTTTTCTAATAACTAACAAAAATATATTTTTATATAATTTATATGTCTTTCTGCTGATATACAGCTTGGTGCAACAGGTAACTCACACATAAAATATTTGAAAACAAACAAAACGATCACACCAGTGCAAAACACACATTACAAAGACACAACACAGATGTATAATTTTGTCTCAGAAGTATATTCGATGCTTCCTTCCTGATGTGTGTAACTATAGTACTTGACACAAGATGTCAATGTCAAACACAAATGACATATGACACAAAAAACATAAAATGTTTTAGTGGAAGTAGTTAATTATGCATTTAAAAACACTGCAATATACTTTAGTATACTTTGTAGATGTTTAAAATTTGTATTGTCACCTACTTTTGTACAGTGTTTGTGCAATTAGGATGTATAGCCATATGATATATATAGATATGCTGATACCTGAATTCACAAAAAACTGATTAAGTCAAAATTGTCTATTGAATATGGAAACAAGTATTTATGTTCATCTCCTAATTTACAAGATATTTGGAAAACAAATTCTGATCTATCTTGGAAATGATCTGCACATCTGGGGCATTTGATTACGTGAAAGCTGGTCATAGATTTTGCACCTAAGTGAAAAAAAAAAAAGAAAACCTCTATGGTGTTGAGGAGAGGCGAGTAGGAAGGGAGGAAATGTGTAAGCCACATCTCTCATTTTGGCTGAGCCATGTACTAAAAAATAACATGTAAATGGAAGGTTGTGGTGTAGGTACAGTTCATATACCAGTACAAATGCTGTTTTGGACAACTGACTGTCACTAGTGATGCTGGACAATGCGGCATCAGCTTGCTAAGTGTTCTTGAAAAAAAATCCATCTAAAATGTGTTGCTCACTTAAAGAAATTCTCTTATCTTACGCAGAGAAAGATAACATTTGTACTTAGATCTGAACTTCTGCACTCCAGCGCCTGAACGGTAAAATCTTTAAGTAGCTATTTTATAAATATAATTCTAGTTCTGTGGCATTTTCAAATTCTTTTTCTGCATTTTCAGGCACAGTAAGTTTAGCTTAGTTCCAAAAGGTATCCCTAATTTTCTAAACTCAAATCAATTTCATGTTGTAAAGCATGGTGAGACCTGTCATCAGTGTTTATTTGCTAGAGGCTTGCCTGCACCACATCTTTAGTTACTTTGATTGGAACAGATGAGACAGAAACCTAGTTTGTAGATGCTATTTAAATACAACATCAGAGGTTTTGTTTAGCATGTAGAGATACACCTAGTAAGATGGTGCGGCTACGTCCAGACGCCTTCCTGACCGCTCCGTGCAGACAGTGCACTTTTTACGTGCTTGCATTTTAGCTTGCACTATAATTTAGTCCTAGTGTCCTATTTTATTGTATTCTTTTACCTTACACTTTAAATTTTAATTATTTTACTTTAACCCAACTGGAACTTGTAAAATTTGCACAGTCTTGAAATAGGCACGGCTCAGGATACATTTCACTGTTCTACACTGTATAACTATGTACGTGACAAATAAAGAATCTTGAATCTTGAATCTTGAATATACTTCTACAGTCTTTAGGAGGCAGAAGCATGTCCAGGCATTATTGCCAATGCTAATTATGAAAATGTTTTTACAACAACACAACAAACAATAACAGAGCTATAGCAGTAGACTACTGTTTAATTTCTGCTTGGTTATTCTTTAAATACAAAATAGACATAACACAATGTGTAAACCTGAAGGAAGCCGTTTGCAGTTCAAATGTTCTGCCACGTCCAATTAGAAATAAAGTAAAATAATAAAAGAATACATGGCTGGCAACGATGCAACACTGTGTATTATTATTATTATTTTACCTTTTAACGTCTACTTCCACTCTGAGGGAAGTTTTGGATTTCTTAGCCCACTAGATTGATCAAATTTGTTTTTGTGCGTCAATCAACAACAGCAGTAACAATCTAATTTTGCATGGACGCATCGACGAAACAAATCCATTAACACAAGGTAGTAGAAATGTAAAGTGTATGTGTGATTCTTATGTTGTTCTGCTCAACATAAGAAATCTTATATAGTTGCACATTTGCATGTATTTTTCTTAAATTCCAGGCAGATGAGGCTCAAAATTTTCAGTGTGTCACAGACAATTATCCTCCGGCTGTTAAACCTTAGATCTTACTTACCAGATCTTGCTTCTGTTTATAGCTATGATAGCCTGACCAAAATTTCACTTGCTAGTCCACATTATTTTAACACTCCACTGTCAGCACCATGAGAAATAGCATAGACAGAGATATGAATAGTTCATGCAGCTTACTGGCCTGAATCTGTGGGTTACCAACCTGCAAAAAAGAGGACATTGTAGCAGAACATTTTAAAAACACAAAAAAGGAAATTTGCACAATTTGCCCTGACATCTAAGCCACATTACACATAACACTGTGTGAATTTCCCACATGATTGCCCATGCAGGTAGGACTGTGGTGAAAAAGCCATCTGTTATCTTGTGTGTACAGATGTAGATGATGCAATACATCTTTAAATATGTCTTATTTGTTTTTTGTCTGCTTGACAAAAGGTGGCATCTGTAATAATTTTCATATAATAAATATATGTTGGAAGATGTCCATGTATTAACTGACTTGTAGCTCTGTGGCGGGGTATATATATATACTTAGTAAATGATCAATGTCCGTCAACAAAAATCGTGAAAAATGTTTCTCTTGTTTCTCATTTTTCATTTACGTAACTGAATAATGAAAAATGCTATCATGATCAGATCCTATTGTCAGATAGATAGATAGATAGATAGATAGATCAAAATGTTGGTACCGTTTATTACAGAAAAAGCTTTAATTCTAATCTTGCGGTCATCCAGTCTTCTGTATTTCAACCGCAAGTAAAATAAAAACAAAGCGTTAATTGTGAATACACTTTGGAACTAGAAAATATTTTAGGCTAGACAGTCTCAAGCTGCTCACATTCAGAGGCTGTTGTTTCTTTTTCTGTTTCCCCACATTAGCATCACAAAGATGCAGTTCTGGCCCTTTTTCCATCTTCAGCATTAGTAGTCCCAACAGGAGCAGTGAACGCGGCCCAAGCTCTGGATAAAAAGTCAGTCTATTTAGGTGATTCAAAATATCCACTCAGTCAGTCTTTCTGAAAGTGGTCATTAATTTTTTCTCTGACACACAAAGATCTGAGAATATATATATATATATATATATATATATATATATATTACAGTGTCTATTTATGGGGTCAAATAGTTCTAGTTTAATTTAATGTAAAATGGATCAAAGCCTCTATCGTACCTGTCAAACTTTAAAATTTATTTTAGGCATACAAATATTAGACTATTTTTAGCCTCTCAGCTCTTTTGGAGAGTTTAAGGGCTGTAAATAGTCCAGGAACCAGTCCTATCATATTGGATAAAATTTAAGGGATGCGCAGTTCTCTTTGACACAACAGTCACTTACAGAATGTCAGGTGGCAAAAAGGTATTTGTTTAAAAACAAATGAGAACATGACTGAGTTAAAAAGACGCCATGGAAAACCGTTTACATTAGTGGAACCTGTCTATTATATAGAGTAACAGTGATGCTGTATCTTCAGACAGATGTCACTACTGATTTTAATGTATTCTCATTTCTTAAATATGTATAAAAGCTATGAGCACCATGAATGAAATTCCTTTCAAACCCTCCATTTAAGTGGGGTGGCAACAGACAGAGTATCTAAAAATGTACAACCAAAGGTTGTGTCATTGCTACATACTATTAAAGAAAAGTGATAAAATGTTATTTTTGAAATTTGTGGGAATTTACACTACAATATAGAAAAATATATTTTATAGTTGACAAATGAGGCTAAAGATAATTTTCATTATCTATTAAGCTGCCAACTATTTATTTGATGAGTCAATGAATTACTTATAAGTGTCCAAAGTCCATAAGTGTCCAAATTTGTGAAAAATGCCAATCACCAACTCTTAGAGCTCAAGGCGATGTCTTCAAATGTCTTGTCCAACCATTAGTCTAAGACATAAAGATGTTCAATTTACAATCAAACAAAAACAGAAAAGCAACAAATATTCACTTTTAAGAAATTGGAAACTTAAATGTTCTTAAATGTTAGTTAGGTAAGGTTTTTTAAACCAAACGAACACCATGTGGGTTTAGGAACACAGTTATGAATTAATAAATAAAGCACCTGACAAAAGATTTATGTAAAAGTAAAATGTGAATTTTGGTATGGATCACTCTAAAAAAGGAGCTAAATGTTGTTGATGTCTTTAAAAGTAGTTTAGTGTTTAAAGAACAAAACATCCTATTAACATGTGCTTCTCTAGTGTCTGTATGTAGGTGTCAGTCAGGAACGTTCTTACCTATACGTGGATGACTCTTCATATATCTTCTCCCGTCCCTCTTTAAACAGCAGCACGGCCTTGTCTGTCTTATCCAGCAGGTTTCGGATATGGACCCTGAGGTAGGTAGCCTCGTCTTCACGGGGCACCTGGCCGCTTCCTGCCCTGGAGCCTCGGTAGGGCTCCCAAACCAGCGCAAGCAGCTTTTTCGTCTCATATACCAGATCCGGCAGGTATGGCGGACTGTTCCTTAGGCCAAGCCGAGGTTGAGTGGACAGCTCGTGGAGCTTATCCAGTCTTCTCAGAGTCTTGTCCACCAGCCGCCGGTCTCCACTGGTTGGGGGCTCAGAGCTCGAATTTGGACTCTTGGAGGCTCCTGAACCTGCTGCCGCCATCATTTCTCTGTTGTGTGTTTGAAAGTGAACCAAACTACCTTTAATGTCAGTTTTTATATGTGTGGGGGGAGGGACAATAAATAACAAGGATCCTGTTGTGATGAGATGTGAAAGTACAATGTCTCAGTGTGCGTAGATGTTTATCAGCAGAGCTGATACTGACAGTGGCACATGTCTTTAAGTGTTTAAGTTGGAATTTTTGTGAGCTCTCAGTTTTATATGAAAGTCATACATCTTAATATTGTCAAACTGCATTCATATTTAATAATAATAATAACAATAATAATTCAACAGCATTACAATATCCAGGAAAGGACAGCAAGTGCAATCACAGCATCTTAAAAAATGCAGTCAAAGCTGAGCATGTCTCTGAAGATTCTCAGTCATCCAGGTGAAGTTGTGTGGAAGTTGAGTCACGGCAACTGGACTTCTTTCTTGTAAGGTTGAAACGTTTTCGTTATTCATCCAAATAGCTTCTTGGATGAATAGCGGAAACGTTTCAAACTTACAAGAAAGAAATCCAGTTGCCGTGACTCAACTTCTGGTCAAAGCTGAGCACTTCCACTCAAAAAGAGCCACTGCTGCCTGTTTGTATCTTCTGACTCCACTTCAGAAAAAGGTCTGTTAGGTCTGTCAAGGCTTTTTTTTTATACTCAGACAACACTAACAATACAACACAAGTGGCCTACCATGAGAAATAGTAAACTATAAACAATCTGAGACTGACAGAAACAGTTTTAGCTCTGACCATCCCACACATTTGCCTTGTTATTCTACCCACCCTACCACCTTAAGCCTTTCTTGTCCCCTACTTAGCAGTGAGTGCTCTTCTTACCACTATTCATACGTACATCTCAGCAGCACAGCAGTCCTACATTCTCAGGGTCCACAGTGCTGAGACATCTACTCACAGCGGAAACATGTTCTCTGTCATGGCCTGATACGTTACTTTTCTTCTTTGTCCCTTATTCTTGATGTCACCGTCTCTCTCTCTTCTTGGTACAACCTTTTATTGGTTTCCTGGTTGCAGCCAGACAAACAGGTTTGTTTTCTTTGTTCTACTGCTCAGGCACACAAGCACAGAGAGTGTGAGAGAGGGAGAGAGTGTGAGAGAGAGAGAAAGGGGAGGGAGGAAGACAGAGAGGTGTGGACTCAAAATTAAACATTTACTAAGAATGAAAGCGGTGTGTATGAGCTGAGTAACAATATCCAGTAAAGTAAGTTGGTTTCTTACTTAGAGAGATAACAGCAAAATAAAATTAAAGGTCAAAGTTTTAGTTCAGCATACACGTTGGCACAATCCTCCTCATCTGAGTGTTAACTGGCAACAGTGTAAATGTAACACTTGGTATTTTATCATTTGACATGAACTGTGGAATCTTATTCTTAGCCTTTAGAGTGTTGGTCTTCCAATGCACCCACATACTGTAATATTTAAAAAAAAAAACAAGCATCCATGGTTCCCAGACAACATATCTTAATAACTTAATGTCATCATTATGAGGCTGATGTATGTGGCATTGAGCAGCTTAAATGTTTCAGCTTACGTTGAATGGACCAACCTTAAGAATGAATTGTGATCACTTTAGTGGTTGCTTAACTTTTAGCGCCATCGTCAGGTCAAAACCTTGGTTTATGATCAAATACCTGGAAAAACTAATGACAGACTAAAGCTAGTTAAATGAAGACAGAGAACAGGGTAGTAACAAGGAAATAAATGAAGTATTTTTGAATGGTTTGTATTTATTTATTTAAATAAGATGTATTGCAGTTTGAATGAAGCACATACTTTTCCTGCTAACATTGACCTATTGTTGTCTTGTGTATGGATTAGATATAAGCCAAGCACGCTCTTCAGTGTTGAAAAGTAATTTAGTACATTTCCATTACATTAAGTACTGAAAATTTATACCAAAGACTTACGTGTGAAGATACCCCACTCCATGCTGAAATAAATTTCAGCA
>JAUBNQ010000008.1:7598807-7640622 GCA_032353495.1 Ctenopoma kingsleyae | reverse complement strand
TGTGTGTGTGTGTGTGTGTGTGTGTGTGCATGTGTGTGTGTGTGTGAGTGACTCACTGGATTCAGGGAAACATGAGTTGAAGGGAGGAACACTGGCATTGACACACTGGAGGAATTCCACAAAGATGCTATCCCACTGCTGGACTACTTTTTTTTATAGTCTTTACTGGAACAACCCCCCAGCCTGTGTGTGCAAACACACACGCACACAGACCCAGTAGTAATACAACAAAAGTGAAACTTGCAGCAGCAATCTGTTCCTGATTGTTGTGTTTATTGTGTAACTTGAATAGCAGCTGAAAAGTCCAGGTTGAAAGACTTCCCTTTACAACTATTGCATTGCTTAAATCAAACAGCAAGCTGTCAGTGCCCTCCCTGGCCAAAGTTGACATATTATCAACAGGATGATACATGCTAACCTCACCCAGAGGATTATCCTATATTGCTCAAGTGGTTTAATTCAGTAATTGGTAGATTCATTCAGGAAAGCACCTGGTAAACTGTGTGTAATTTTACTTTTTTGCAGTATTTACAGGTTCATCCTCATTTTAATCACATTCTAGGGTTGTTGTTGGTGATGTTTGTTCTGTTATATACTGTATGGTGCAAAGGTCTCATCTTTGTCAGATTTCTTTTTACTTAGTTTAATTGCTGACAATTGTCAAGTGTCTAAGTATAGCCTAGGAGGGATTTTTTGTACTCCATATGTTGGCATTGGCACATAAAATACCAGTAGCTCAAGATCCTCTGATGTAACAACACTCAAATCAGAGGTAGTTCCTTGTTTATTGATTCCAGGCGTTGGCCCTTCCTTACGAGCATTGTTTTGTTGTGTCTCTGACCTTTAACCTGTAGAACAGGTTAGAGGTAAAAGATTCTACTAGAAATCTTTACACCTTTCCTCTAACTTCACTAGCAAGAATGCTATTTTAAGATTTTGTAAGTTTATGGCTTGTCACTTTTTCTGTTGGGTACATCCACCATGGAGCTTATGAAAAGGGGAGAGAAAGAGAGGTCTGTGTGCTAAATATGAAGCCAGCAGCCAGTTAGATCAGTGTAAAGGTTCTAAAATGTCTAATTATTCCTTTGATGTATTTGTATTTTGGAGATTTTTGCATTTGGTGACAATGAAGTTTAGTCAGAATTTTTTTTGAATTTTTAGTCAGAGCAATGACACTAAGCCAGATTTTTGTTTCGAAATTTTGGCATTTCTACAGGGATGAAAGGAATGATAGTCTTCGAGCACAGAACAGGGTGGGAGTATTTTTCAGCATTAGTACGGGGCTTGTGCACTGAATAGCATCTAGTGGACACTGCAATGTTAAGCTTGTGGTTATGGACCTGAATACACTGGTTTGTCTAAACTGTCAATTTTGGTTTCACCACCCACTCCATCAGACTCCCCTTCATCTGGCAGTGATAACCCAGCAACCAAACATGGTGGATACTTTGTTGAGAGCAGGGGCGGACCCTACTGCCTTGGACCGCAATGGCCAAACAGCACTCCATCTCTGCTGTGAATACAATCAGCCTGAATGTCTGTCTGCAGTGCTCACTCAGTCCTCATCCTCGTGTCTGGAGATCAGAAACTATGAGGGTAAGTTGTGTTCTACTTCCTTTGTATGTATTATACTGACGACATACGTGTTTAAGAAAGATGCCGACTTACTCTTAACTCTTTTCATTTCATTCAAGTTATTTCATTTGATAAAGCCTAATGATTGCTTGCAACCACTTTGTTCTTATTGATTTGCCTGTGATTTATATAATAAGTATATGCAATACCATTACTAGATTTAGATGAAATACGCACTCCTTTTTTCCTACTCTCCTTTATTGTGCCCTGGTTTACTCTGACATAACAGACACTCTTTTACAGAGGAATGTCCAGTAAAAACATTAAATAAATACTGACAGTTTGCAGTTGGGGTTTGAAATATGTGAACCCTTATTCAGTTAGGGGTTGCAGTGGTTGATTTGGGATGTATGGGTGGGAAGAGAGTAGGACATTTCCTTACTCTGGGTCTTTATTTCTTCTCGGTATAGCGTCACATCACCAATTCTCCACCCTATGTCTGTCATGTCATAGCCTCGTATGAAAGTAACACGTATAGGTATAGGCGAAAGCCCTGAAACTACAGACTCCTTTTTCTGCGTTGAATATTATCTTAGTTATTATCTTATCTAAGTACTGTGGTGAAATATGTGAAGTGTTTTGTAACTTCTGCTGTATCGTATAATTGATACTGTTATGTTGTGTTTTTGTCAAACAAGTATAGTACTGTGGAAAAGAATTTCCGCTTGGGACAATAAAGTCTAAGACAAAGTCAAGTCAATTGTAGTGGCATCTTGTAAGATCTCCCCAAAACTGCTTTCAGGCACCTCAGCTCACTGAGACCACTGGTTTTATAGTCTTAACATTGATGAAGAAAACTGGCTTCCAGTGTGTCCATAGAACTGAGTAGATGATGCTCCTTCTTGCCTGTAAATGTTCTTGTGTGTCTGTATATCCTTATGTTCTAAAGCTGGTGTTCTTCTTTGTCCCTGATCTCAGGTTTCAGCCCTCTCCATCTGGCAGTGCTGAGAGACCATAAGGATTTGGCCAGAATACTGCTGGATGCAGGAGCTGACGTCAATGCCATGGTCAGTCTATGCGCTGCACTGAGTCTATACACATGGAAATTTTGCAAGATAGCAAATGTTACATTTACCGTCTCTGCATCCACTGACTTTTCCCATGGTGCTTTTTTTCTAATCAGGACATTAAAAGTGGCCAGAGTCCACTTATGCATGCGGTGGAGAGCAATAACACAGACATGGTCCACTTCCTCATTGAGGTAATAAGAGTGTGTGGCGAGAAGATGGTTGTGAGTCAGCTCTATTTGATTAGTCTGAGTTTCTCTTCACAAAGTTTATTTTTTTATCTGGATTATAGATAAGACCTTCAAGGAATTGGAGCTTAGTTTAGTTATATTATCAAAGTTTAGCAGCACTTTTTCAAATGTATCTTCTATCTGAAGTAACTCATCCTCCATGGTTCCAACTTTTGTTTCACTTTCTATGTTTAACTGCATCTACTCTGACTTTCTTTATGCATCACATCTGTGTCAACTTCTTCTGTTTTCTGTTGCAGAATGGCTGTGATGTCAACAGCCAGTCATACAGTGGGAATACAGCCCTACACAGTGCCTGTGGCAGAGGTCAGGTGGACACAGTGCGGCTGCTGCTAAAGAGTGGGGCTGACAGCAGCCTCAAGAACTACCACAATGACACCCCTGTTATGGTGGCTAAGAACAAGAAAGTGAGTGACAAGAAGACGGTAAAAGAAAATATGCCTAATAAAACTGACAGAGCTGAGATTTTATTCTCAGTGTATTATTTGTCCTTTTTTATGGTTGTGAACTACTGCTTCAAATAGTGTCAATAAAGCTGTGAACTCAGTTGAGGTGACCACATCAACTTCCTTGTGCTTGTCATAGGTTTCAGTCACTTATTGTAATTTTATGATGAAAAATTCCACCCATTTGTAACTTCAGTTATGTTAACAACAAATGCAAACAATTGCAAAATCTACTTGAGTCAGCCGTGGCTAGGTTAGGATAGTACGAATAGGGCTGAAATAAAAAGTAAATGTATGTATCCTTCCCTCTAGAGGTCATAGCTGAAAGGTGCAGTGTTTTATACACCACTAGGATATTGCTGTTTGACTATTACTTTAGTAGATCACTGTGACCATTTAGGTCATGCAGACAGGTTGTAACAGACTGTAACTCTTTTACAGATAGCAGACGTGTTACGAGGGAGAGGATCCAAAATAGTAAGAAATCAAGATCAACACTGTGTGCCAGTCTCCCCACATGGGAGTACCTTCATGGAAAATGGTGAGTACATGCACACAATTTTACACAGGAGTACATACAATCAGTAATATCATAGAGACATAAGTATTTCCTTTGTCTCCCTGTTAGGGTCCCCATCTTCTAACCACAGTCACGGATGTTCACCTTCGACAACACCACACCCTCCTCATCATAGCACCTCCCAATCTCCAAAGATTCCATCCATGCTTGCATTTCCATATTACTAGTGCAGTTATTGTCTAGTGCAACTTGCAACTACCTCTACAGAGCCATCCTACAAGGAGCCCCAGAGGACACTGAGGAGAAGGCTCAAACAATGGGAAGACAGACCAGCAATAGACTGAATGGGAAATTAGACTAAAAACTGCCCATATTCTCTAGAATGCATGACGCAAGACAGTAAATACAAAATGCAGTTTTTAACTGATTATTTCATTTACTAAGGGAAAAAATGTTTATACTACCTGGTCCTATGTGAAAAAGTAATAAGAGACTTCCCAAATGACAGGAAACAAACTGTTTACCTACAAGCTGCTGCATTGTTCACCTGTCGTCTCCACATCCATCTATGCATTATCATCAATGTGTTACTGTATGCAATCAAAACTGAACATAAATGACTACCTGGAGGTGCCAGTAAGTAACAAACATGAACTGACTTAATAGTAGAGAGATGTCAGAACATTATCCCCTGCCAGGCTTGGGCGCAGGATGTTTTGACACTTTCTTCTTTTGAAAATGTTAACCAGTCTGCTTATTGTATGGCTACACAATGTAACTTGAGATGCTAAATATTGTCGGTTTTCCTTCTTTCAGCGATTTCATTATGTCCACTGTAACTTACAAATCTGTTTGTGTTAATGCATTTATGCCTGTGTGTTGTTGTATCAAAAACTGTAGATATTTTTATATAAAACCTGAAAAACAGATTCACATTTGTCATGTTATGCGTGTTTATCCCACTCCTTTGTGCGTCTGAAAACAGAGTTGTGATTGGTCAGGTGGAGTTACTGTGGAGCAAACAAGGAGCCCCAAAAACCAACGCGCGGCCATATTGAATTGTCAGTATTGTGAAAGGACACACAAAAGAGTGACAACGCGGTTCATTTCATGAAACAACGACTGTTTATTAAACTTAACTATACCGATAATATCACGTTAAGTAACGACAGGACGGAGAAGACGTTAACTGGATGTAGCAAAGTGAAGGTAGCATCGTTTCCCGACTCGGTAAAGACACACTTCTCAAGCATATTGACAGTAACGCTATCGTGAAGGGTTAAGCTAACACTAGCATGCTAACACTTAGTCGCTTGGTCCGGTTGAACAAAAGTTTTGTAGTAACAGGTGGGAGCTGAGAAAATCTAGTCAGTGTTGCTTTGTGCACACGGTTTCACCAAGAAGAGTCTTAAAGAGAATCGTCAGTGTAAAGAGGAACATTACCTACGTGAATTAAAGACACCTTGACCTGCATAAAGTTTTAATGCTATCGTTACTTTACAGTCATGCTAGCTAACTTTTGTCAAGTTTAATTTGTTATCGACACCAACACCTACGTTTTATCGGAAGAATAGACCAACTGGATCATAAATTCGTATTTGGCTTTATGTTGTACTGTTTAAGATGGTTAAAAGGTCTTTTGATTATAACTTATCTGTCAGTTGATATAACGCTAAACGTACAACAGCCAGGTAATGATATCGCGTTAGCTGAAGTTAGCATTGTGTTAGCTCGCACAGTTGACAAGAAAGACGCACAGACTTGTTTATATTCATCTCATGTCAAAATAAGTTGAGGACCTTGGGCCAGTTATTTGTGCTACCATTACTTGGTTCACGTTTCCACCAGTAAAGCTTGTTGGCATCGTTTTTGTGTCAGCTTATCAAAAACAAAATTCACTATTGCTATTGCAAGCATATGAAATATAACTTAACTAGTCTTTGTTGACCACCAGTGTTCGCTTGGGTTGCTCACCGTTTGTTTTATTACATTCATATTTGTTTGTATTATATATGTATATGTGTGTGTGCATATACTCACACACTTGTTAATGAGCTAAATTGACTGCCACAATTGTTTCTTGTCTGACAGGTAACCTGGATATTCTGTAGCTCAGCAAGTCCTTAAGTGCGTAAAGTAAAAGAAACCAGAACGAGACACAATACAATAAAGATAATATTGCTTTTTTTTTTTTTAGCTAACGCCAATATTTAGCTTCAGAAAACACGCTGACAAACTTATTGATGAAAGGAACAAGTCATAAGAATAGTCTGAGACATGACCAACCAAATCACGTTTTCCTTCTATTTTTAAAGTGTAAACATAGCACTCTGATCCAGACTTAGAAAGCCAAGATATTCTAAAAATACACATAAGTAATTCAGGATTATAGTTGCTGTTAAGATAAGAATATGCAGACACAAACGTTTTGAGGGTTTGGTCACATATTTGATTTATTTATTCATATGAAGGTAAATTTCTCCCTTTTTGGAGAGTTGGCTTGTAAATAGAATTCATACACAGGCTTCTTCTTTTCAAGAATGCTAAGTGTCAGATTGTGTGCACAGCACAATATTTAAAAAGGAAAGTAGGAGAAAAAGGTTTTTTCAGTTTTCATTTTTTTTATACACAAGGGTGCCTTAAGCAAAACTGATTAGTGAAAAGACACAAGTAAAACTTTACACACTAAGCAAAGTTTTCAGTTAAATTGTTGAATATATGGCTATGGCAAGAACAGCAAATCCAGCACCAATGATTGGATTGAACAAGCCAGCAAATGTGCAACTCAGAGGACACACCAAGCCAGCTGGACTCCATGGGACTGCCCAACAACCTAGTGGCCTCCAGAAAAGGAGCAGCATTCCTCAGAGCACTGGGGGCATCATGTAAGATACTGGTTTCACATATACTCACTTCTGCACTGAAATAAATGAATCGTTTAGTTGGATTTGCTCAGTTAGTAAAATACTTGATTTCCCCAAAATTTAATATGATTTGATTGATATGATTTGCTATGCCCTCAACTGTCCATTGTGTTAATTTATTATTAAGAGTTTCTAATCATGTGTGTGAGTGGGGGAGGAGTAGCTGCTAAACAAAGTAAAATAATTTTTTGAATTGTTAAAAATTGTTGAGTTCAATTAAATTCAATACATGTATTGTTTTATTATATATTTTTACAATTAGGTTTGGGAATGACTGGAAGAAGTGTCTAGAGCTCCCTCCAAAAGACAACAGAGTAAAAACTTCGGTAAGGTCATTATTAGTAATGTCACACATAAATCAGAATTTTGTTGACTTTGAAGTATTTTAGTCTAATTCAATATGTGTGATGTCTGCCCCGTATCCATTTTAACAACTGTTTCTCCCAGGATGTGACATCAACAAAGGGAAATGAATTTGAAGACTACTGTCTGAAGCGAGAACTTCTAATGGGAATCTTTGAAATGGGATGGGAGAAACCATCCCCTATTCAGGTAAATAAAGTGATTAGAACATGTCCCTTGTGCTTATGTGAAAACAGTTTAACTCCAATCCCTGAAACCAAGAACGGTACTTCAGTCCACTATTTTAAATTTAAGAAGGTTCTGGATTTCAGTCACCAAAGTAATCCAATTGGTAATGAATAATTATGTACTTTATTGATCCCCCTGGGGAAAAATGTTGTTGGACAACTGCCAGACAGTACCTGTCGGCGCTACTACAGGGTTTTGGTATCTTGTCCAAGGACACCTTGACATGTAGCCAGGAGGAACCGGGATCGAACCACTGATTGTAGGCGTCTGCTCTACCAACTGACCTAATATTTTGATGTTCTAGTTACAGACAAATTGGCACACCTAGGAATATTTTATGCCATGTTCGTCTCTGTTATACAAATTGTAATATTGTGGTGTGATGTATAAGGCCCTATTCAAGATTAAAATGTCAGGAATAAGGGACTTTTTCATGTTGTTCTTAGTAATTGTTTGCCTTTTTTTCAACTAAGTCTGTTGGGTCCAGTGAACCTTACCCATTGTACTGACTGGACATGTCTATTTGCAAAAGGAGGAAAGCATCCCCATAGCTCTGTCAGGCAGAGATATTTTAGCACGAGCTAAGAATGGCACAGGAAAAAGTGGAGCCTACCTCATCCCTATGCTGGAGAGAATAGACCTGAAGAAGGATCACATCCAGGGTGAGTTTCTGCTGCATCTGTCTGATAGATAAACAGTGAATGTGTGTATATACAGTGCATATAAAAAGTGTACACACCCCTGTTAAAATGCCAGGTTTGTGTGCTGTAAAAGATTGAGACCACAAGGAATTGTTTCAAAACTTTTACCATCTTTAATGTGGCCTATAACCTGTACAATTCAATTGAAAGAAAATCTGTTAGGGAAAAAATTGAAAAAATTAAAAACATACAATAAGCTGGTTGCATAAGTGTGCACACCCTTAAACTAATTCTCTGTTGAAGCACATTTTGATTGAATTACAGCATTCAGTCTTCTTGCACACACACTCGACATCAATTAAAGTGACTCTGATTAACCCCAAATAAAGTTCAGCTGTCCAAGTAGGATTTTCCTGACATTTACTCAGTTGCCTGCTACAACAAAAGCCATGGTTCGCAGAGAGCTTACACAGGATCAAAGGGATCTCGTTGTTAAAAGGTGTCAGTCAGGAGAAGGGTACAAAAAAAAATTCCACAGCATTGGATATACCATGGAACATGGTGAAGACAGTCATCAGAAAGTGGAGAACATATGGGACTGTGACATTGTCCAGACCTGGATGCCAAAATTGATGAAAAGACTAGACGAAAAGTGGTCAGGGAGGCTGCCAAGATCCCAATGGCAACACTGAAGGAACTACAGGAATTTTTGGTAAGTACTGGTTGTGTACTACATGTGACAACAGTCTTCCATATTCTCCATATGTGTGGACAATGGGGCAGGGTTACAAAAGACATCCAGGCCCAGCTAAAATTTGCACAAACATATATGAAGTCAAAACCATGGGGGAAAATGTCTGATGAGACCAAGGTTGAACTTTTTGGCCACTTTTCCAAAAGGTATGTTTGGTGCAGAAATAACATTTCACCAAAAGAACACCATACCCACTGTGAAGCATGGTGGTGGTAGCATCATACTTTGGGGATGCTTTTCTTCAGCTGGAACTGGGGCTTTAGTCAAGGTAGAGGGAAATATAAACAGCTCTAAATACCAGTCAATTTTGACCCAAAATCTTCAGGCATCTGCTAGAAAGCTGAAGATGAAGAGGAGTTTCACCTTTCAACATGACAATGATTGCAAACATACATTCAAATCAAAACAATGGCTTTATCAGGAGAAAATTTAAGTTTTGAAATGGCCCAGCCAGAACCCAGATCCAAATGTCCTGAAGAGGGCTGTGCACAAGAGATGCCCTCGCAATCTGAGAGATTTGGAGCACTTTTGCAAGGAAGAGTGGGCAAATCGCCCCCCAAGTCACAATGTGCCATGCTGATAGACTCCTACCGAAATAGACTGAATGCTGTAATTCAATCAAAATGTGCTTCAACAGAGAATTAGTTTAAGGGTGTGCACACTTATGCAACCATGTTTTAAATTTTTAATATTTTTCTCTAACAGATTTTTTTTTCCCCAATTGAATTGTACAGGTTATAGGCCACATTAAAGGTGGTAAAAGTTTTGAAACAATTTCTTGTGGTCTCATTTTTTTACAGCACAAAAACCTGGCATTTTAACAAGGGTGTGTACACTTTTTATATCCATGTACGTCTTTGAGATTTAATTATATTAAAGAAATGGGCTCCATTTATTGTAATACATTAAATTAACTATAAGTTAATTCAGTTGAATCTGAATTGGCAGGAAAGCCTTGGAACATATGTATGTTAAGCTTTGGCAGTAGATATTACTCATTTAGTTATCTCCTTATATGCAGTCGCATTACAAAGAAATATATATAAATCTATATATTTCTAATATTGCTGTATTTATCAGCCCTTCCCTCCCCATTTCTTTCTGAATTCAGCCATGGTAATAGTGCCAACAAGAGAGCTGGCCCTACAGGTGAGCCAAATCAGCATTCAGCTCAGCAAACACCTAGGAGCGGTCAAGATCATGGCTACCACAGGTGGCACCAACTTGAGGGATGATATCATGCGTCTTGATGAGACAGGTGTGTGTGATGCTGTTAAGAATAAAGATAATAAACATATGAATTTAAAAATTATTTAGTTTACAATAACTTCGTTGTGATTTACACTTGTCTCTTGTCCTTATAGTGCATGTGATGATTGCTACACCAGGCAGGGTACTAGATCTGATCAAGAAGGGTGTGGCAAAAGTGGATAAGACACAAATGATGGTGATGGATGAGGTGGGTTTGGATGTTTCAATTAACTTTTCAGTATTAACTATTTGTAGCATTTACTCAGAGCCTTACGCTTTTGACACGTTCTTTCATATGCCTTTCTTCAGGCAGATAAGTTGCTGTCCCAGGACTTTTTAGTCCTAATTGAAGACATAATCAGTTTCTTACCAAAGGATCGTCAAATCCTGCTTTACTCTGCCACTTTTCCAATCAGTGTGCAAAAATTCATGGTGAGAACTCACACAGTAATTTGAATGTCTGAAAATCTAAAAAATAAAAAATGTTCTTTGATAACACAATGTGGATGTCTTTCTAGAGCAACCACCTCCAGAAGCCTTATGAAATTAACCTCATGGAAGAACTGACCTTGAAGGGCATCACCCAGTACTATGCCTATGTGACTGAAAGACAGAAGGTCCACTGTCTCAACACGCTCTTTTCTAAGGTGAGTGCTAAGCATGTACCAGTTGAATACTAAAAGGTAAAATTTTTAGAATTTTTTTTGAGAATAACACAAATAGGGGTGTTCGATATTGACAAAATATCATATCACGATATTTTTTGCCATTTTTCTGATAACGATAATTTGACGATATTTTAATAACCCAAAACAATTGTTAAGCCTTATGTTCTGTTTGCTCAGTAATAGGATATTTACTGTTGCTAAATAATACTAAAGAAACAGCACATAAAAAATACATAAACAATGCTTTTGGAAAAACAGGTCTTGTTGAACTTATTCAAAACCTGTATAGGTTTTGTCTGCGGAACCTCACGTGATCACAACTTCTCTCAGTCTATGAAGTGAATGAGACTCACCATCGTCTCCTAATTCCAGCGTAATCTGAGTTGTTTCAGAACATTAATTAACATTAATAAGTCACTAAAGTTTAGTTTGTAGCTTCCAGTTGTATGTAGAATGATTTCCTGTGAGTTTGTAGTTTGGATCCATATGAAACATCTCCACACTGAGAACTTCTGTGTGCATTTCTGCAGCTGTCGCAACATCGGTAACTTCATTAATTATTCATGATTAGTTAGGATCGGTCAGAACAGTAAATTCTATTTTATAGGCATGTCTGCATATTTACATTTGCTCAATAACCACAGCAAATGTACAGAATGTTTCAGTCCAGAAATCAAATGCTGGTTTGACTGGTTTTACTTTATATTTTGTATTAATCATTTTTATACAAATGTTTTTGGGTTGTGAAACAAATCATCTGAGTTTCCATTATTTCTTATGGGGAAATTCGCTTTGATATACTTTGTTTTGGATTACAAGCATGTTTGCGGAAGAAATTATGCTCGCAATCCAAGGTTCCACTGTAATTTGTTCTTTTGGTTATGTCTTTTCTTTTGGTAAGGTTGTTTTTGACAAACAACTCCATCAAAGTTTGTTGCTGTGGTTGTTTTTTTGTTTGTTTGTTTTTGCTGTCAGGGATTTGACAGACCTCCGAAGCTTTTCATATTCCTCGTACTGAGTCCGGTGGTTGGTCCGGAGATGGTGAAACAGGTTTGTTGTGGCGGCGTCTTTCACTGTAATCACTTTTCCACATAAATGACAGGTTAGGCTGGTTTGTCTGATGTCCTCCCTCTTAAACCAAACCATCTCCGGGCGACAGACGAAGACCCACATCTTGTCACCAGCTCTAAAGTGGACGGCGACGACTGCGAAGCTGTTACCTTGTTCGTCTGGCTCTGTTTCGTCCGACATAACTCAGCAGTGGGTTAACACTAGCATGCTGCTGCATCAATTTGGAGCAGACAGGTGTGCTGTGTGGGGTCGACAACTCGATAATGCCTGCCTCATCGTCAAAATAAGAATTTCAATATTATTGAAAACGATATATATCGCACACCCCTAATAGTAGGTTTAAAGCATGGGTGTCAAAATTTGGCCCGCAGTGTAATTATATTTGGCCCGCGAGGCAATACCAAATGACTACTAGAGCTGGCTCGCCAGTATTAGCGCATGTACCACTAATACTACAAATCCCAGAATGCTCTGCTGGTGTTTTGGCGTGTCAATCAGGACAGGACCCATAAACACACTCTCCTCTGTTGACAGTAGTCATAGCGACCTCATGCTACTACTGCCACCGTGCTACCCCTCGCAAATATGCACTTTTTCTTGCTACTGCAAGGCATGGGCTTGAATGGTTGCATGTTCACTGAAGGATATTAATATTACTTAATTAGTTTATTATTGTTATTTTATTTTTAAATTTATCATTAGCCTGTGGAAAAGGTTACTGTTGAAATTTAAATGAGAAGGCTGCAAATAAAAAAAAGAGGCATACAATTTTTATTACATTTTCTTTAAGAAATCAATGCCATTGCTGTTTTTTTTTATTTGAAATTAATTTTTCATGTGTGCAATAATTATTTTTTAATAAGCTTTATTGCCATTGATTACATTAACATGTTACAACGAAATTTGGTTCCTGCATTTGACCCATCCCCCCTTGGGTGGAGCGGTGGGCAGCCACAGGGGGCGCCCGGGGAGCTAGCGCTGAGTGTCTCGCTCAAAGACGCACCTGGTATGGGGGATGGTCTGGGAGCACCACCTTTTGCATCCCAGTCTGATGCTTATCCCATTGAGCTACCAGGCCGCCTTAATATATATATTAGTTATAATAAGTTATATATTGCATATTATTAAGCTCTGCTTGTTCCATATTCAAATTTTAAGCAAAACTTGTTTGGGTCCATATGAAAAGGTTCATTGTTATATCTGGAGGAAAAATTTTTCAATAAATTTCAATGTTGGCCTGCGACTTTGTCCAAGTTTTAAATTTTGGCCCACTGTGCATTTGAGTTTGACACCCCTGGTTTAAAGCAACTTACTGCTTAGACAGTTTACACCCATTTAATATCACAGTCTCTCAACTCCATATGTTAAGAAACTATACAGTTTTATTTGAGGAAGAAACATATTTAAACTATTCTGAAGGCACCGAGTAGGAATCTTCAGCAGAATACAAAATATCTTTCCTAAAGCTACGTGGTAGCGGTTATTTGACAATAACACAATACACACCTGTACAGAATCAGCTGGTTATATTGTTTACATTAGGAGCAAGATAAATCTAAAAAGCTTACACCTTCGCAGATGGGTCAACAGTTAAATAGGACTCCTGATAATGTCACACTTTAACAATGCTGATGAAAAAGAACCCAAACAGACTAAACCAGTCAAGCAAGAAAATCTTCAAGGCAAGCTGCCTAGACGTAAGGGAAACGAGCTTAGCACCTAGAAGCAGAAATTTGCATAGTTATGTTCAGAATAAGTAACATGAAACGTGCACAAGCAGAAAAGAAAAACACCCAAACTAACAGGAAAGGGCTAAACTCAGCTGCTCAATACCCAAAATGTCCAAAACTACACTACAGACATTTGTGTCCTTCGAGAGGAATGTCTGACGCCTAGAAAACAACCAGTTGCATAGCAACAAGTAAGTCTTCAAAAATTGAGAGTGAATCACACGGCGACAGATACACGCCATAACAATGAAACACGAAAAATGCATGAACAACATTCTCTCAAGGCAAAAGAGGACATTCTTCATTCATTCACACAAGAGGCCTGCACACTTCCTTTCCTAGCAGCCCAACATGTGATTCACACATGCACTCCACTAAAGGGTCTTCCATGCATGCTGTCCAGTGCTGCATAGAGCTCCATGGAAATTTCCACTTTTAGAAGTCCCTGTGCTGGTATGGTTGAGACACCCTCTTAAGATGTTAAGATTTACAACCTATGAATGATAGGGCAGAACAATACAATGCAGAAAACTACAGACTGAGTGGAAACCTGGGCTATAAATAGCCCAAGAGATTAAGGAGATATACCTATACTGAAATGTGTTGTAAATATACCACAGAACAATAGAGTTCTGGTATGTGGCTAGTGAAACTATCTTGGTGATAAGATGAATTCTGAGTAGTATCAGAAACATGTTTCAACAACATTTTAGGTTGTTCAGGTCGGACTGTTGCCAATAAGGCAAGTTAGGACAACTTCACTTTTGAACCATACTTATCAGTATCCAAGTGTATCCTGCAGCAGAAAATATTTGCACACTGTCTAAAGGCATGATTAGTGGTTTATGATGACTGACGACAGCAAAAACAGCTTTTCCAGTGTGTCTACAGATGTAGCAAGAAGGTACAAGTAAGTACTTAAAAACACTGTAACAGGACATCTAATGAGAATCAGAAGGGTCATTAAGTTTGGTAATTTCTTTGATGAGATTGCTCTGAATAGATATTATATGTTCTGTAATGAATGGCTAGTGTCTACAGTGTCTCCACTTCTTCCTATTGTCTCCCCAGTGCATGCTGTGATACAGTCCAGCACCTGTGGTGCAAGAAAATACCAACAGGAGACAAAGACAGCAAAACGAAATATCAGATATTTATAAAAACATCTTGGAACATATGAAAGGCAGCCCTTATTATTATTATTATTATTATTATTATTAAGGTATGGCACTATACGGTGAGTGACTCTGTGACAGAGACAAGATCTGACTTCAACCCATTCCACTTATCCTGGCCGCTCTTCATATTTCAGCCTATCCCAGAATTCACATGTGTACCAACACTGCATGAAGCAGCCAATGGCAGTACAGGGAGGAAATGGTCTTGGAAGGCTGTCAGGCAGGGAGCAGTGAATGACCATATATGGTAAAATCTGCAGTCAGCAGGACTGAGCGGTAGAAGCGGCAAAGGCAGAGGCAACTGAGCAGTATAGAGGTCTCAGAACACAAACTGACCCAAGTATGGGGAAGACCCTGGATATCACCCAGAGTATTTTTCTGTGAAATGACAGACTGTGGCTTAGTTGGCAGCCAAACTGGTGTATGTGAGACAGAACATAAATAATGTGTCACTGTGCACACACCCTGGGATTGCTAACAGCAAAAGTTGAGCACTGGATGAATGGTGCATTGAGGGCTTGAATCCAAATCAAACACACACTCTCCACATCCGACTGTCCTGTCTGTACAGAGACAGCATTTGATGAACTAACATGGAACATGTCTTCTAAATAAGGAAATGCACTACGTGCTGTTATGACTGTGGTTTAGAAAACCAATGAGAAAAGAGGAAACTAGAGATGCAAACAATGGACAAGACATAGAAAATAAAGATGATGACTAAACTATAGGAGATAGCATTTAATTTCTGCCAGTGACATAAATCAAATTAAGGATATCTACATAAGGAATATCATTGACAAAAACTGTAATGACTTAATGATATTTCCTTTCTTATGCTGAGCAGACAGAGAAGAAAAATCAGGAATGTTTCACTGAACACTTGCTAGCAGCCACATTCACTCCCACTGCTTCCTTCATATGGAAATAAGGGAATAAATTAGCAGGCATCCAGCTAAGAAAGAGAAAGGAGGAGACTGAAAGCATGAGGGAAGGGAATGACGTGCTGAGCTGAACATCTGATGCCCTCTCTATAAATCTGTGTTCTGACAGAGGGAAGCAACAATAGTCATGGCTGTGCTGAGTCACAGCAGTCTGCTGCACTAACCACAACTTCCGTGTTAATCATGTGATATACACTGACCTAAAAACATCCCCCCCCCACAATAATTGGTAAAAGCAGTGACTGCAAAGAGCACCTCAAACCCTGCATTAAGACTTTATTATCAGAATTTGATCCATTTGGTCTAATAATATTTGTAATGCTACTTTACATTGCATCATTCAAATGCACAGACAGACAACATGACTCCCTCGCTGGGGGCTGGTGGATGTGCATCTTCTCTACTGGCTCAACTGGAGACTCCAGTATGCATGCTCTGCAGGCCCAAAAAGGAGGAAACTCACTCCAACCTGTAGGGTGTTTTGAGCATGCACCATGTGAACAACTTTCATAGGAATGAAGGAGACGCCATCTTTGAAACCAGCACCCAGTTCCTCTTTGATACACTGATTTCTCAAAATGAGGCTGAGACCTCAGCTAAGGTCATATATCATCACATCACAAACTAAAAACTCCAAGAGATGAGTTCCCATCCATTTACAGGCACACGGAATTATGGGAAAGAATAGATTAATTACAATATAAGCAGAGGAAGAACAATGCTTTTTTTTTTTTAAAGGATCATAACTTCTAATCATTAATCCCTGTACTAATATTGCATCACTACAACAAAGACAGTGCGCAGTTTGCTTAATTCTGAAGGGGGAAGGAGCATCATTACACTTCTACCTCCCCCGAGATGAAGTGTAGTAATAACAAAAGGCTATACTAGGAGTAAGCGTAGGACAAAGGCCCTGAGCAGCTGGCTACCCACAGAGGCTGACAAACAGCATAGGCAGATGGGTTAGCTGGACAGATGCACCCCCACATTATGGACAGGAAGAGGTGGGAGGGAGAGGGTGTTTAGTGGATATGTTGACTGCAACAAAACTGAAGTGAAACCCAACTGATTTAAATCTAATCTCAAATGTCCTTTGATGCAGCACAGTTTTAGTTTTACTCACAAGAGTCTGACAAAAGCCTGAAAGAAAAGTGCACACTTGGCACAACAATCCACAGAAGTTACTTTAACCATTTGATAACTTAAATACTATTTAATCATCCTTGTTTATTCAATTAATTAGAAAAGAGTTCAGGTGCTGAGAGCAACTCTGTTATTACTGATCCACTGCAGTGCGATCTAGTTACACCAAGAACAGACTTGCCCCACTTTTGAGACCTGCACTGCCAGCTGAGGCTATACTGAGATTTCCAGATGGACCTGCTTTGTCAGAGAAACTCATCTGAGAATAGCATGTAATAAAAAAAAAAAAGGTTTTAAAATAAGGAACACAAACGCATTTAAATTGGAATCCTTATTAATCAAGTATTTCCATGCCCCGATGACTGACTTTCTCCATTATGCTAAACTGTAACAGTTTGATGGCAAAACATACTAGTCACACTGTCCAAGCATACATATACTGTACAGCACAATATTATTCTTAAATAACATCAGCAACTGCCTGTTGAAATGAGGAAAACACGATATGTAAAGAATTAGTCTGTGTCACGCCTGCCAGCTTGTATGTGGGAAGATCTGAAAATCAAGAGAGCTTCTTTGATCCCTCAAATGAGGAAATTGCCTGAGGTTTGCTCTGCACATAAAGACCCCCGTCTCCCAGAACTTTTCAATTCAGTAGTGAAAGTGGACTTTGTTCAGCAGACACACCATTACTGTACTGGAACATGGCATGCAGAGGGCAGCTCTTTTGAACACAGACATGCAGAGGACGGCAGGAGGAGTGCGAAATCGGTCGAGCTTGCAGCCCACCTCCAGCACAAGCTCTGCATTGAATGAGGTGCTGAGGGGTGTAAGCTGTGTGATGACAGGCCTAATGACCCTGCACCCTATGCCAGAGCATTCTAAAATGATAAGGCAGCTTGTACTGGTGAACACTAATTACAGGCTCAGGTTAGATCTGTCAACAATACTGCAGTACTTATGTCAGGACCTGCCACTTGGTCACTGCTTGGAGCTGACTAGCAGAAGCACTGGTAGCCAGCATTTCACCCCTATCAACCACAATGGCACCTAAGGGCTCTCTGAGGGACATGCTCTAGCACACTAAGGAATGTACCTCCAAAAGACATGCTGTGGCATGGTAAAATTCAGTCTGACCTCTACTTAATTTCTTCCTCTTCTTTCTTCTTAATTAGACCAATTATGACAGCAGAGGTAAAACAAAGAGTCAAATGCTCTTCAAAAGCTGTGCTGCCCAACCCATTTCTAGTTGGAGTGGAGCAATTCCTTATATGGAGGCAAAGATCAGGAGACTGTTCACTCCAAGGGTTCAGAGTAGTTTATGTTTTACACTTGAGGGTATGTGACACAGCACGCTGGTAAATATAAATCCTAGGTTACACTGACATAAGGGGTCAGTAGTCTTGTTTTAAAGAAGTCTTCAATGGAAATGATTACATACTGTATACAAAACAGAATTTCAAAAAACAAAAAGGAATCAAGACTTTCTATTGTTCATATCCATTATATATTAGTATATTCACTTTCATTTAACCCAAATATGATCCCTCAGAAAGCATAGCTTTCCTTATGTTGTCACTGACAAAGGATCCTCCCTCTACTCCTAACATCTTTGTAATATAATCCACTTAAAACATCTGTATTAAAAAAACTTCACATGCAGAAAAGACACAGGATACTTTTAAAATTATAACTTTACAAGAACAATTCAGTTCACCATGTCTTTGGAATAAAAACAAACCACTACACATTCTTCTCCTACACATTTGTGCGTGCATGAAGAACACAATCTCAGTATCTATTTATCAAACTTAGACCCTATAAATGTAAGGTAGTGGGGTTAAATGTGTTTATTGTGCTACTGGTCATTAGAATCAATAGGACCTGAAAGTTCAAGGAAACCAGAGTCAACCAAACAAAATATGTGATCACCTTACCAGCACCAAGCAATAAAAACTACCATTAACCAGTGCATTATTAGGTACTCAGCATACACTACTGAAGTGTCATGAAGAAGCAGTAAATGTAAACATGCTTTCACATCCACTTTGCCTTGTTGTCTTAAGAGGACAGCTCTGTGTGATGTGCTCTGTTCAAAAACCAGTACAGTCCACAGTAGCATTAATTACTATATTGCACACTATAAAACGTACCTTGTGAAGAGGGAGGACGAGGAAAGCTCCACCACCACTGGCCTCAATAATTATGGCAACAAATTTGGGGTTGACTGCACAGAAAGCGCTGTCCCATGTGACCCTTGAAACCCGGATATCGTCATAGCATTGGTCATTCTTCACCGCCTGGCCAAAGACATGACGGAATTTGCTCTGCCGTACAACTCGTCTCATATCTGTGGAAAAAGAAGGCAGAGGATTTAGCATGTTATTTAGCAGATTTAAAATCATTAAAATTACTAGTCGAGTTACCGGAAATACATAACATCACATCCACACACTGTAGCAAAGCTGTTGAGAAGACTAAGATCATGTGTGAGCTTTTTTTTCATAACATTTCTTTTGCAGTGTTTGACTCTCTCACGCTGGGGGTGTTTTGTAACAAACCACTACTACTTGTTACTCCAAGGGTCTTCCTGGTATTTCTGGGCATAATGGTGCTGAGAATTTCAAAGAACCCCTGTTGCAGACTGTGAAATCCTCTTTTGGAAGTGAGATGCATGATGATACAGTGGAGAGTGTGTGTGCAGCTTCATTGTGCCTACTGTGGCAAACAAGTCATACATGTTTCATTAATATGATGTCTCACTAATAACCTTTTAAATTGTAAAGAAATATGTCATATTGAAAAGGGGTTATTTATTTTAGATACAGCATAGAAATATCTACTTAATACCAACTTAATAACTACACTCTTTATCTGGGGCACACTTTCAGTGCTGTGAAAAAGTATTTGCCCCCTTCCTAATAATTTTTTTTTTGCACATTTATCATACTTGATTCAGATCAAACACCTTTTAATATTACACAAAGATAACCCAAGTAAACACCAAATGTAGTTTTGAAATGAAAGGGGCCAGGCAGGTTTAGACTTTAGGCTTTTTCCCTTAATCAATGAAATAATCATCAAAACAGCATTTTGTATTTACTCGGGCTATTTATTATTAAAATTTGTTTGTTGATCTGAATAATTTAAGTGTGACACATTAAAATTAAAACTCGAGAAAGGGGCAAATACTACAGCATTGTATAAAGAGGCACTTCCAAAGAAAAACAGGACATATCCAATCCAAACAAAAACACACTTATAGCTGGTTCAGCTAAAACCTTCACCAAGACAAGAATCTGCTGGCACACAAGAGAGCTTTGGAAAACAAGCCCATTCAAAAGCTACAAGTCCCACTGCTCTGCTTACAATAACACACCACTTCCAAACATAATGGAAAACTGGCCAGTTTCAGATAAACGACCAAGGCCGAACCTAACCTGAAACATAAAGGAAGACAAAAGCTCTTGAGTGCTTTTAGTATCGTGAAGCTTCTCAAATGTTTTCTTTCTTGGATACAGCACATGGTAACAGTTTACCAGCCTGAATTACCATCATGACCAAAGCACAGCACAGGATGTGGGACATGTTTTGGAGGTGGTTTTCCATTGTGACCGTGCGTGTGTGTGTGTGTGTGTGTGTGTGTGTGTAAACGTCAGAGAGACAGAGCAAGATGGAAAAAATGAGCATTAGCAAGAAACGGGTTGCATGGCATGTTACTGACAGAACAAGCATTGCAACATAAGCAGGAAGTTCTTCCTGTGAGGATAGGTTAGTGTCCTAACAGTCTAACTCTTCTGAAAAACACAACAGACATTACATCTTTTCAACTCCTATATCTCAAAACACCAACACTGAGCTAAAACCTATTTTGCTTAAATAAAATCAAACTTAATAACAGTTAATTGTTAATCTTCCTTAAATTGATAAAGAGTTGCATATGTTTGTTTTTTTTTTAAGTCCCCCCCCTCAATTTTTATACCAATTGAACTTGTCAGAAGGCTGAGACAGTAAGAACAACCGGATGACATCCAGTAATAAACAGTATCCAGAAATCCTGGTATATATTAGTGTTGGGCAGTATACTGGTTGTAATTTCCTGTAAGGTATGCATTTTTCATATACTGCTATACTGTACATAGCTGAACAAACAGCTGTAATACTTCAGTAGACTTAACACCCCACCACTTATTGTCTTTAACGGGTGAAACAATTTGTTATAAAAAACAGTACGTAACAGTAATAATTGTACATTTATAAAATTACAAAGCAAACAGCATGCTGGGTAAACTAGCTAGCTAACTAGTTAGCATAACAGTCTGGAACAGTAATTTCTGGAAGAGTTGAGGCTACATCACTATAAAACAGATGGGGGACAAAGAAAGAAAAGAAATCAAGGTGCACCAGAAGAACTTAGTTGAACTTTTCAAGTTTTTTGGTTTTAATAAATCCAAAGCAGATTAAAGGACTACATACTGTAATACATCTTTGTCGAGCCACAGTTGTTATCGTTGGTGGTAACAGCAGCAGCTTACTCCATCTCAAATACCACTAGTCAATTACATTCATCAGAGTGTAACAGTGAAGCTACAGATATGGCTTGATTCAGGCTAGATTAGGAACACACACAACCTACACCACACACAGTTGAGAAAGAAAGAAATAACCTGAAGGATAACATTGACTGTACATCAAAATTCTATTATTATTTTATTTTTATTATTGTTACATTAGTTAAATGGAGAACCAAGGGAAGAGTGACTCAACATCCATTTTAATACTTAAATACTTTACTTGGATATTCTGTGTACTATTAATAGTAGAATAAGCCACAAACCTATATAAAAGGCTCAAACATGCATAAAAATGAAATACTTTGAAACACTGAAACTGCCCGAAACTGAAAAAATACTGTAATATAATTTTTTGGTCATACCACACAGCACTAGTATAGCAATTCACAATTTTTAAACAGAAGATGCAGTATTCATTTTAAAGGAGACATGGATACTCTGACAAAGACAATTAAGTAAATGTTCTCTGTACTTGTTACTGGTGAAAGAACTTTACCTAATCAGCTACAATTATTTTCAAGTATGACAAAAAAGGGGAAAGAAGAGTTGTTCTTCTTTACAGTAATGTGTGTAGTCTGGGGAAACATTCCACAAGGATAACTTTGTCATGAGGGGGTGAAGCTTGTTTGCTTACCTGTAGAGTTATAGCTATGTCACATCGTCTGGTTGGAGTAGAAGCTATATGTGAACAGACACCTAAATCAGCTACCCGTCTTGTGGGAGACTTAATAACTGCGTTGAAAATCTCAAACAATTTGGTTATGGTGTGAGCAGAGCATCTGCTGCTGCCTTTTCCATTACTGCAGTATATGTACACAAGTTATGTAACTGTCCATAACTGCATACAGAATCAACTTTTCACAGTATGAATCAGTGCCGATTCTCTGGTGTGAAATGTATGTATGGTATCAAATCTATGCCTCTTTGTGGATTTACTTATATATAATCATGTATTATAAATTCTCTGGTGGATGAATGAACTTTAGGAACTTTTTCACCATTGAAGGCTGGATTCACACAGACATTTGCCCTGTGTTAAAACAACACAAGATGCTCTGCTGGTGGGGGGTGTCTCGTTTCATGTACCGCTGAGACAGTGAAATACGATCCACTAAGTCCAGAGGGACGCTTTTATGTGTTTAAAGCTTATTAGACACTAAAACGCAGCACAGTGGTTTGTAACACTGAAAGACAGGATTTGTCTTTGATTGGATTTGAGTTGTGACAATCTCTAGGTAAATATGTATACTAGGTAATATGCACTTACTTTTAGATGACTAGTCAACACAATGTCTTGTCAGATCAAATCCCTGAATGAATCTTTTGGCCCTCAGTAGCGCCATTCCCCGATGCATTAGGTATTTCCCCATTTACCATGTAGAATCAAAGTCTGTGTGAATCCAGACAAACACTCCAGGTCTAATCTGAGTACTTCTAATTAGAGACTGAAATTTGACACAATAGAGGTTTTTAGTAGTTATTTGGCTACAAAGAAAAGGTATTTGCCTTCTACCAAGACTTATCAGGTCTTATATGGTCTGTCTGAAAATAACAACCAACTGCACCCTCATGATCGCCTTCCTGCTCCCTCTGCTTCCAGATTTCTTCTCATAGTTAAATCAAGCAAATATGAGATTAAAAACCCTATAAAATATTTGAGATAGGAAGAAATTTTTTGGCACATTATTTTTAATCAATGGTGTTTGAATCTCTGAAGTCAGAGATTAAGGATGTGCCATAATGAACTGTGACTGGTGAATCAGTATCGTTTCTGCCCATTATTGATTTGGACCTGTGGGTATCACTGAAAATGACTCTTTTGGAATTATGCTTAGGCTTGTCTAAAACAGGGAGCACCAAGTTAGCCTCCCAACAGCAAGAGACATAGCTGTGTAAAAGGGAAAGGTGGAGCAAAAATTTACTTTATGCCATGGGCAATGGCATGGATGTATGGTAGGCTGCAATCTGTTTCCAGAACATGTTTAGTAACACAGACATGCTGCTTAGCAACATCAAGGAAATACTAACCCAGGTACAAAACATAATAGTAAGAAATAAAATCTAATGTCTTAAAGGTTTGTTAAATCGCCAAAATGGAAACAGTTCAACTTTTAGAATTACTCCCCGCTTTGCAAAACCAGTCTAAGTTGATGAGCTCAGGTTTCTCAACATGATTTTAGGCTAGAAACATCCTCTGACAATGAACGATGAACAATGAATGAATGAATTTGTTGAAGTCAGACTAGTAAGACCTATGGGGATAGGTTAATAAGACTGATGAGAACAAACAGGCCTGTATTTGTAATTTTAACTGAACTGACTACTTAGACATTGTAGATAATAATGAAATATGACTGCAAGCTTATTTCTCACCTGAAATGTAAAATGACTTTGGCAGACTATTTAGGTGTCATTTTCCAAACTGTTTGAAAACCCAAGACAAATCCCCAGTGCAACCTATCAAGTCAGGTGCAGTACAGCTGCATATGAGCTGAATAAAGGTCATTAATGACACACCTGACTCATAAATGCAACTGAGCATTTCACAATTGTTAATACAGAACAAGCCGTGAAACTACTCACAGCTAGTTGGCTGTGTTAATTTCCAGCAGAACAGCACATTATTTTTTGCAGGAGAGCTAACAAGATGTGCTGTTTTGTTTCCACAGTAGTGTGACTAGCTTTGACAAAACAATCACTGCATTCTTGAGGTCAGTCTGGGCCTGCACAAAGATTCCCAGTCACACTATTCTTTAGCTCTACAAATAGCAGTAAGAGGTTTGAGATCATACAGTATGTTACTACTGTATGATCTAGTTCTGTCCCAAAATTCCTAAGGAAATACCTAAATGGTACCTTAAAAGTAGTCACAGAAAAAAAGCAGGTCCATTAATCCTCTGCATTATTGCCCCAAAGTTTCCCCAAATATTATCATGAAAAATTGCTTAACAATGTTCAATGTTCAACATATTTTTGTATTTTGTATAATATTTAAAAACACCTTGGATAAAATAGATTGCAGACACTGCATATCAAACCTTTAAGGAATTTAAGGAGGGTTGGGCTGTATCAGTGTACGCTCTGCAGGTCAGAGCAGACTGTGCGGAGTTGTAGCCGTGTTGTGCAACACTGGGTCTTGGTGAGTAAGCATTGTTTTGTGGTAGTGGTGTATCCTGATAATCCTTTTCAGGAACATGTCACAATATCTTAGGGCACTTACCATTTAACAGCCACTCCTATTCTTACAAGTGTTGCACCTGCACTCACTTTAGGCTCAACACAGATCTGGAATCATTTTTAAAACTCTGGACTCAGTCATCTTCATCCTTAGAGCTACACATGACAGGACTTGTTGAGCGTCCCACCCAGACCATCCTCCAAGGTTGCAAACAAATCCCACCTCCTTCACTATGAAAGGCAGATCCTAACCCCATCATGGGCAACTGCCAAAGCAGCAACTCCTTTATCTAACAAATCTTATGCAAGAACATTATTAACCCTTAACCACACCTGATGTGCTAAGCCTGAAACAACAAGTCCACAAAGAGACCAGGGGCTGCAGAAAATGAAGCTGAATACTTGTGGAGCTTGAGCCTATGCTTTTAAATAGAGCTGCAAGTTATTTTTATTACTGATTAATCTCTCGTTTACAGTCAGGATCAATTAATGTTTTTTTTCTTTTTACATATATGTCAGAAAACTGTATAAAAATAAGCATCAGTCTCAAATTCCAAAGCAGGCAATTTGAAATTTGATAAATACGTTTCTATATTGTGCTGTGTGGTTCTGGAGGCTTTATATCCTTTTGAATTATGCAGTTGAAGAACTTTTTGTAGATTTAAATGACAGTATACAGAAGGACAAGTGCAGGGATCACATTAGCAGAGGGTTTATCCAAATAGCCAACTTCCCAGGAAATAATAGTAAACCGTTATTATCAATAACTGTATAAGTTAAATTAAAGAATCAAGAGTTGATGCCGTAATGCTGTAATTTGTACTTAATTATTCATGACCCGTCCCTAGCCAAACATCAATAATCACGACAACGGCAAGTAACAGGGTGAGCAAAGTCTGTGTTGAGGCAGTGAAGGGTGGCATCAGTCTGACAGCCTCAGACATACACCTGAGGTACAGAGACATCCCTTGGGGGGGATGTTATGCTACTCAGTCATACTCTCCTGAGATATACAGCTCACTGATCCTGCCCTCACTCAAACAAAAATACCACAAGTATCTATTGGGCAAATCAGATAAAAAGAGAACTATGTACCTTATTGCCCCTCAGCCAGTAGATCTGACCCTGATGTGCAGAGACAGAAGGACCTTACAGCCTGAGGAAATGACAGAACAGTGTGACACAGTTTTTAGTAGTGTCCTTTTTCCTCAACTCCACTCACATCTGACAGTTCTGTTGACAAAAATGTGGGTCTTATGACTAAATGGGTGTAACATGTCAATTACGATCTGTGGTCCTGCTACTCTTTGTAATGACTAAACATCAGGCTTGTCATGTGTGAGCAGTATGAAATAATATGCAATCCTACACTTGAGAATATTATATGAAAAAGCAGTTGATCCTAGGGGAAATTGTTTTGTGCTGACATAAGACTGTAAAACAGCTTTGGAGAGGAAAGAAGTTCAAAAAGAAAGTTCAGCGAGGGCTTAGGTTCGGTCACTCATAACATTCTGCACTTCTGTAAGAACAAACACCTTTTCACTTGATCTCTGTCACTTGATCCACAACGCATATCAGTAACTGAACACTGAGATCAATAAAACACTTAGAGTTGACCATTGTCCACAAATAGCTAAATTTCCCCTCTTACTGTTCGATATTAAGTCATCTAAAACTGGTACATGAACCATTTTGGAAAGTGACCATGTACAAATTTTGGAGCATGTGCATAATTATGCAAGACTATGGCACGCCCTCAGTGGCGGGAGACATTTAACGCGGCCTATCCCTGCCACATTCAGTTAAGTTCAAACATTCCAATTAAAACATGGAGCCACCCCATTCTGTCAACAGCTATTTGTACTCCAACTGGTTTGTCATTGGCACGGTTCATGCACAGTCAAGTTCTTAAATGTTAGTGTCGCACCTTGATAATAAAGACATGGTGGTAGTAAAGAAATTATGGCCTATAGTGATGTCAGAAAGTGAAACTCGCGCTTCCATTCCAAGAGAAAACTCGAGGATGAGATTTGTTAAACAGCTTAGCTGCAACACTTGGACCATAAGATCTTTGCCATGGCAGATAATCAGCCCAACATGAATTAAGACTCATTGCTTAATGGAGCTCTGTGAAACCCAAAGAGAATGGCTCATTTTGGACACTGCAAAACAAGCAAAATCAATGTTTGTTAATAGAAATAATACAGACAGCCTTTACAGCTTTTCATCACCTTGTTGTTTGGATTGCTTAATAGTTCCTAATGCTCAGTGTTTCTAGGTAAGGGAGGAGCAGCAGCAGAATTAAGATTGGAATTATGACAAAGCCACAATTATTTTACAGAACAAATCCATACTGTATACTACTGTCTAATATGTGTACCTCTCCATCATTATATTCTTTGAGCTATTGTCATCAAACATGCCCAACATAAATATGTCTGGAATAGCTCGTTGCGAGGATCTTACCCTGAAGTGGTACTGACCTTACTGTTGACAGAAAAAAGACCCGCTTCTCACCACAGTTTGAACCTGACTAGGATGCAAAAGTCTGCAAGTTTTCCCACAGCCTTCAGCTGCAGGCAGAGACGCCTCAAAACAAACAATTAAAAAAGAAATACTGGTAAATGCCTAAAACCACCGACTTTCAGAATAAATAACTGATTAAGACCATGTTGGCACTAGAGACTACACCCCCAACTACATGTGTGTACATGTGCAGCAACACTTCAAAAACTGCAAAGCAGAAGTGTATTCCTGTATTCATCTAAATTCTCATTCATCATGTTTATCACAAGCCAACAGTTGTCTCATTTAGAGCAGTTTACCTCAAAAATGGCATGGATTCTAAAGCTGAGATCACTGATATCCATACAGCTCATCCCTGGACACATGTAATAAGTAAATAAAACAAGGCAAAGCCATGTTGTTAAATGGGACTTATCTGCCACAAGCTAAGCTTTGCAAGGCTTTTGTTTGTTGTTGCTTTCCATTACCAACAAACAAAGCTGACTTCCCTTCAATGTGGCTGCTAACGTCATCTCGGCAGCTGCAGTTTACCTTACATGCATGGTTGACTGCAGGTCACAGTCACAGTCAACCAAGAGCACTGATATCGCCTCAGTGCTCTCCATCCACTGGCTGACTTTTGCCTTTTGTCACCATGAGACACCACCTAAATCCCTTTCCTGTAACCAAGGCCACGGATCACCATTGTAACTAGATTCCAGCTGCATTCCACTGCGTTTTGCAACAATGAGATAAGGTGCCATTTTCCACTTCTCTCCAACCCCAAGTGACCATGCAGTCTGTTCTCTGCTCAGTTCAAATACTACTGCAACACAATACATGACGCACCACTGTTTCAAGGAATGCCATTGTATTCTTTTATACTTTGTAGAGGAAATTACATTTACAGACATATGAGTATTGTGGTTAAAGTCCAATTCAGTTCAAGGTAACACAGACAGAATCACCTCCAATCAAATTCCTAAAAACAAGTTAGGGCTATAAACATTTGTCATTACTATGAATTGAATAAAATAACACCACAAGTAAAATGGTTGTTCCAACTTCCACACTGCAAAACAGGAAATAGAGATTCCTTAGATGTGGACAATGCAGGAAACGTGTCAGAAAATGTCTATGTTTAACAAGAAACATGAATCAAACTATACTTGATCAATAAGCCACTTCTCAACTTTCTATCATTTCCTGAGATATAAAGACCAAATCCTTAATGTCTTATCTTACTTAAAAGTTTAAAAGCCCCCAAAAAAGTCACATTAAATTACAAAAGGAAAAGATCTGTGAGTCTCTGTGAGTGCCTCCATGTTGGGTTACTTTTGCAACCTTCCTCTTCCTGATCAGCTTCTTCCCCATCCCCCAGTGAACAAAGGACAAACCACCGCTCCTTCCCATTTCAGCAGATGTCAGCTGAGAAAGACCAGTAGTAGAAATTGTATTTGTTCATTTGCTTTCCCTTGAATTGCTTTGCTAAAAGAATAGGTTCATCAAAACATCCACATCTGAACTTCACCTATGATATAGATTCCACACTTAATTGTGCTTATTAAAGGAAGAGGTTCGGTTTGTATACAATACAATACACTTTTTTCTTTTTTATTATTCTGCTTTTCTGTTATTTATGCACCTTCAGTTAAATAGTCAATATGGTGGTACAGTCAGAAGGTTGTGTCAGTGCTATGTAAACAATTAGTGCCACAGATTTGGCATGTGATCCTCTTTATCAGACTATTCCAAACAAACAAAACAAAGTAATGTGCTAGGCAGAGGGCTGGGTGAATAAAAGAAAAAAACAACAATAATAAACCTACTGGGCATCAAAAAAATTTGTAGCAAACAAACCAATACAATTAATCAAAAGACAGTTAAATTTACAAGCTCTGAAAGTCTTTTTGAAAGACACACCTTGTACAGACTGGACTAGAAACAAACTGTCGGACATGTTAAGAATACAATCTTTGAGTCAAACTGTATATCAGATTTCTTTTCCTGTTTTGTCTAATGTATGCATTCCTTAGTCCACAAATCAAAGCCTAAGCATGAACTGCTTCAAAATGCTTTTAGCACAGTAATGAACAGTGCCAGCAGGGAACATCTGGACTTAACCAGACATCAACTACGGAACATGTGGACTGTGCCAGACATCCACCAACACTGATGACATAAATGAAATGGATATGCTGGATACTGGACACAAATCTTCATGTGATCTTCCTGCGACTAATGCAAATTTAAAAAAAAATGTGCTCAAAGAGTTCGCCACAGCCCACACAAGAGTGCCTTGCTGCAGCTGATAGGAACCAACGCTCCCTCACATCTCATGCTTAGTTTCCCTCTGCTTCCTGACCCACTTCCTCTCTCAGCCCAGCTATAGGAAGGCAGGCTACGCACTTCTAACAACCTTGTACTGCAGCACAACCAGCAGAGGTTGATGTGTCTGGAATGGGCAACAAACCCAAACACAGCTGTATTACTGCTGACCCAGGGTCACTCTGTCAGTCTTCACCTGCTCTGCATCTCACAGCGAGACTGAAGGTGGGAAACTCCGAAGTCGATTACACACAGGAGCTGAGTATCCTCATTCAAGACAGGCCAAACATGCAAATCAAGTTCCCCTTTTGGCACACTAACCATGGTCATTAGAAAATCAAACTAGCCTATTATTGCAAGCAAACAAATGAGCTGCTGGTGGTATACAAACAGAGGGGTCACACAGAGCGTTATACGGATCATCAGCAAGCCACTAGGGCTTGACTGCAGATATTATTTATGACTGCCAAGTGAGAAGGGGAGTACCATCAGGCTTTTAAAGATATCCATTTAAACTGCAAAAACTGAAACTGAAAAATCCCATTTCTCACAGCTCCAAGACTGAACAAAGTCAAATTTTAAAGAGTGAGTATAATTCATAATACTTGTAACCAAGGCTGAAAAAAATGATCCCATTAATTGATTAGTTGAGAAAATCAGCTAATTAATTATTGAAATTCATTGTATTAACCAAAACTGCCAAATATGCTGTGGCTGTAGCAACTCAAAGTGATGATTTGCTGCTCATTTATGTCCTTCTTATGACACAATCGAAGACCATTAATGTGCAAACCCGTTTTAATTAAACATATGTGGTCCAGTTGTGAAAACACTGATTAAAATATTTAAGCAGATCAAACAAATCGGCCATAAAGTGCCTTTAAGTACAAGACATGCATACGAGTAGAAAATGTATTATATTTTAATATGACTAACATAATTCAACTAAACCCACATGTGCCAACATAACATGGACTCCGCCATTTATAATCAGGAATATTAAAGTAAGGTGCAGCAACATGACATGTCTGTGTCTGCCCTCATTGACCAGTCGTATGCACATATTCTGCATAATTCCTCTACACGCTACAACCAAACAATCAGAGCTGGTGGAGGACGCTATGCAAATGGATAACACGTCTTAACAGCACATCATGGAGGCAGCGATCACTTCTTTTCTATGACCCTTTTCTATTTACCCTCCATAGCACTGTGTTAGTGGGTCAAATCTGAACCTGGCAGCTGGACGAGCATTTTGGATTTAAATCAAAGGGGGGCGATTTGACAAAAAAATAACAAGTGTGTGTAAATAAAATTGATCAATCGTAGCGTTTGGAGCCTGTTCAGCTCAGTTTGAAGAGATTATATTAATGCCAGTACAGCATACCAGGGGCCAGGGCGCGGTTGTTCTGCCTGCACCTCCGTCTATGTGGCTCTATCGTTTCGGAGATAAGTTTTCCTGCCGCACTATGGTGAGCTACCCCACCCCACTCAACAACGTCCAACAGCACATTTCATGTCCTCAATTGTCCATAAAACCCACCCAGCACTAAAAGGAACAGAAATACTTCTTAGAAACAGCGACTGCTGACTGATTTGGTTATTGTTAGGAAGGCTTTGGTTTTGTCAGTTGAGAGCCGTTGGAGGCTAATGCTAGCTTTAAAAAAAAACCCCAAAAAGCACAATTCACATTATCACCCGATTCATTTTAGCTAGCGCATGCACTTCTGGACTGCTGGAGGTGGGCAGTGGGGGAGCGCTGCAACCAAACTAAAGGACAAAATAACCATAAAAAAAAACTGTAAGCAAACAATTCACAAGGTAACCTACCTTCTGAGAGGAAATCGAAAGTATTCCTGAAAGCCGAATGATAAAACACAACCCAATCCTTATCCCAATTGATTCCTCCTCCCTGTGCCGGAGCCTCTGCTGTGCTGACACCACTCGCTCTCTGAGCTCTTTCCCAGTTCTAACGGCAGCCCCCTCCCCCCTCTTGGCTTGGCGAGCTCAGATTGGATCAACGGGATTTGACGGACAGCTCCACAAGCCAATCACTGTCGTTTTGGGTACGCACAGAATTCACGCCTCCTGTCTTCAGGTTCCCATTTACAGAAAATCACAGTTGTGTAAAGTGCGCTCATTGTCTTATATCTATTATACATTTATTTGTTTAATATCAATCTATTATTGTTATTATCTGTCATCTAATTTAGAAAGGAACTATTCTGAATTTGGAAATATATTCATTTATTAATCTGATTCATAAAGTTATTTCTTGGAGAGATAGACACATGCATCTTACTAACTGTATATGACAGCATTTAGGAACAACGTCATGAGTCAGAAGGATAATGTAATATATAAATCAGATCAGAGTCAACAATAATTATGCACATTTGCAGCTGTGGGTAAGCGAGGGTTCCTTTATAGTTACTAAACATAATGATAGAACCACAAAGCTATATGGCTGACTGGTTCTCTTTGAGTGTCCATAAATAAAAACTATGACAAAAAGTTTGTGATAAGCAAGAAAGAAAAGCACATGCTTATACGGTGTTAGTGTTTTCTATTTCAATTCTCTGCAAGAACACAATGTACCACACGTGTATTACTGCACCACAAGATGGCAGTATTTTGCAAATTCAGAGTGATGCATACTCCTGACAGCAGCAGCTGGACTCCGTCATCTAATCTACTTTTTCTTTCCCCTCCGTCAGTCTTATAGGTTAGGGTTGATGAAAATGTTTGTGGTGACATCTAAGGGCCCTCATACCAGCAGAGCAGACTTCACTGATTAATTGTTTTCTCAATCATGGACGAATCACTGATCCATTTACCTGCTATTCTGTAACCCACAGTGTGTTCTGCACTACTACAGTTCCTACATATTTGATAGTGCAGTATAAACTGATTTTAATACCCTTACCTTTTCTCACGGAAGGCTTCCTCTCGATTGCCCTGTCTGGGGATTTCTGAGGTGAATCAAAAGCTGCCTTCATCTGTGACACTTTCACAGACTGGGCTTGCTCTTCAATCTTGACTTCAGCTGGCTTTGGTCGCTCCTGGTGCTGCAGCATTTCATGCAGTTTAATAGTTTCCTTTATGAGGTCTGAGACAGGCCTAGATTTAGGAGCATTCTGGGATTTGTCTCTCCTTGAGACATCTTCATCGTTCTCTTTACCAGGTTTTTTATCACATTGGTCTGGTATTAGATGTTCTGAGTTAAGGGTCATTTGAGGATCCTGCTTCACACAGGTTGTGACCTGGCAGCTGTCCTCTGGGATAGCTATCCCACCTGCAACCAAAACTGAGCTACCATCCGCATGTGCTGCAGCAGTGTCCTCAGTGGTGTCCTCCACTTTCTCTCTCCTCACACAGTGACTTTCTGCCCTCTCAGAGTCAGATAACTCTGGATCAATTCTGCTGTCACTGTCACTCTTTATTTCTGGAGACGACCTTGCAGTACTGGTGTCTGTCTCCTCAGTAGTAACTCTTTGGCTTAGGTCTGTGATTTCCCCATCTCTATTTGTGAGAGGAGTCTTTGCATCAGACACAGATTCCTCAGTGATCACACCACTCACTGCACATGATGCTCTTTCAGCTGAAACAGCTGATTGTGACTTATCTGAAGACAGGATTTTAGAGGGACACACATCTGGCTTTACCTCCATCTTATTCTTTACTGAAGCAACTGTGTTGATGTTCATCTCAAAACTCTGAGTTTTAGAATATTGTGGTTTTGGGAGTGAGTTCTCACAAATATTATTTACAGGCTGGAAACAAAGTCCATCTGAGGTCACGTCTGTCTGTTCCATTTGCATGCCCTTAATGTGGTGATCTTTTGTTGCAAGGTTTGTTTTGGGGTTTGCAAATGAGGGTGTGTCACATTCTGACCGATCAAGCCCATCACTGGATAACTCTGTTGCTGCTCTAATGCTGTTTGCATTCAACTCCATTGGGACATCTGTGTTCTCCTTGATGTCGACTTCTCTTATTTTAGAAATATCTGGGTTTGCCTCCTTTCTGTTTCTTTTCAGTAGCTTCTCCAAAATAGAGCTGGGTTCAATGGATAAGACTGGATTTGATGCAGAATCTGAGTCTATCTCTTGATGTGTGGTTGCTTTAACTCTGTCAGTTTGTAGATGAGGCCTCACTGATTCCCTTTGAATATCAGCATCAGTGACCTTTGCTTTTGCTGAAGAGTATTCATGTAAAACTAGCCTCACCTCACATGTTTCCTCTTTTGTATCATTCTCTGTTCTCTCTGTTTGAGGACAGTACTGAATGGCATCACTCATGTCCAATAAAGACTCTTTCTGCACAATGTTTTTCAAAGGATGTTGGTGCTGAGCTGGAGGCGGTTCCTTCCTCTCACTCAAACTCGCCACTGTTCCTGTAGTGAATTTAATATTTTCATTCTCACCTTGTGCCATGTTGATTTTATTCTGAATTTGACCAGACAGCAACTCACTTCCTCCTGGATAAGCTCCACATTTGCTGATCCTCATCATTACAGAACCCTCTTCATTGTTGTCCAAAGAGTTTACATCCACAGAGGTATCAATGTCATGTTTTTCATGTGAATTTTCTTCTTGGGTCTGCTCATGTGGGACAGTTTCCTCATCCTGATACTCCATCTTGATCTTTGAGGATGTCTGAAGCGCCTCTTCAGCCAGCTTTTCCTCTTTCTTTATTTGATTGATCAGTTTGTATGCTCTGGTGCTTTCCTGAGTCCTTGCACTGCTCTTTTGGTTCGTGTCTGTCTCCTGTGGAACCACTGGAGCAGTCCTGCCTCCTTCTCCTCCCTCCTTTCCTGCAGCCCCTCCCTGCCTCACCTCCCTTGAAACGAATGAACTCGCCCACAAATTTATGTGCTTCTCATTAGAAGGTGTTGTTGCCTCTTGGCAGGGCCTCCGATCCAGATCCTGAGTGTCTGGCTCCCCTGAATTTTCCCTGGTATTACCAGCCGCCTCCTCACAGGAGCTTCCTCCCTCAATGACATCACCTGTAAGACTGCCGGCACCTTCCAAATCAGTGTACAGCCTTGCCTCATCCAATCCTTCATCGAGAGCCTGCTCTTCCCCTTCCAATTTGTCCTGGTTCTGTCCCATACTGATCTGTGGATAAAGATATGGTGTTGACGTCACAACAAGATCCTCTCAAATAATGTCACGTGTTACGAGCGCCAGCACAGAAGTATTTTCTTTTGCCTGAGGACCATAACTGATCTGCGCTCTACCGAAGCCTCTGTAAATTTTAACATCTCCGGCAATACTTGCTCTTAGAATTGTAAACTGAAAAGTGGGAGCTGCTGAAACAGATGAGGAAAAAAAGGAACAGACACCTGGGATGAACATTAGAGTCTTCACATCAGAAATGTTTTTATTCATGGGAAGAGGCCATCTACCATGTAACAAACAATTCACAGTCACACAAGAGTCATTTTCACGGAAGTGGTGAATTGCAGTATCATATGACTTGAACTGCTATAATATACACTCTGTTGGGTTATTCATGCACTTGCAATGTCTATAGCAGTTCAACTTGAAGATAAATTACAGTCACAAGATGTTTCTACAATCCGACTTGTAAATTGAAAGTTCCTCCTTCCTTCAAAATGTATTTAGTTTTTTTTTTAAAAACACCCTCAATATGACCCTCACTATAACACGCTGAATATGCTGAGTTTAAACTGAGTTTTTTTTTTCACATTAACCTGTTGACCAGAGACAGTGGCTCAGGTTAAATCAGAGTTTAACATGTGGATGCAAATTACACATGTATTGTATAAAACAATATCTGCATAATCATAGATTGTGGATTTAAAACCTTCTAACGTGGAAGATGGAATAAATGTGTAAAGAATGGAGCCAAAATGCACATCGGACATGAAATATTATTCAAAGTAGAATATTTTTAAATACATTAAAGCATTTATACTGTAAGTAAATATTTGTCAGTTCTATGAAAAGTGTTTTGAAAGAGCAGATTAGGACGACAGCAACTGATTCTGACAAACTGATTAATTACTCTCTTTTAGTAACTAAGTTCCTTAAGACAGTCTGGCAGCAAATCTTTTTGCACAGCATGGATGCTAGATGAATGCAAAAAGTTGTATAATTGTTTGATAAGTGTTCACCCACTAAACTGCAGTAGCAAGCAGATAAGATGGTGAAGCACAATAAACAATGATGTGAACCATGAGTCTGTTTTCTATCAGCTGTCTGTGTGTCAACATATGACTGCTGTTGTCTTATCATCTGACAGACCTGCACACGGCCCAGATACATGGCTAAGAGAGTTAATGTTGCATTAAAATAGTGTACAAATACAGATGTTTTTCATTCTGGGATATTGGGAAATAAATTGTTTAAACACCACAAATGTATGATAAATACATAAAGAACAAAAAGATACAGTTACATAAGTAAGTTTTCCTCTTCCAGATTATGTGGACCCATCTGACTGAAGCCAGTGTCAGAGCTCAGTGAAATTTGCATTCATTCATTATCCTCCACTTACTCTATCAGTAAGTGTGGGTAACCCCTTCCCTTAAGGCAGTCCATCCCTGTTAACAACTGGTTCATTATCTTCTCTCATTCTCCTGAATGCCCAAAGCTGATCACTTGATCGCCATGTGTTTTGCTGCTTCAACATGCTCGAAAGACATACAGGAATTCAAACCAATAGACCACAAACCAAAGCAACTGGGAAATGGACAACTTATTTTTTCAGCTCTAATTATTACAAAACAACACACTGTACACAAGCAACATGATAGCTCACTACTCTTACAGTATGCTGGATATAATATTGATCTCCTACCATATGTTGCGGCTGACACTTACCAGTTAGATGCCGTAGAGTTGATCGCTCGCTCTAAGGACCCACAGACTGCTCTTTGTTAGTTGTTCGGTGATGCTCAGTCCTCCCTCAAATGGACAAGCAATGGGAGCCTTATATTGCATCCATGTGATGTCACAACACATTTGACTAATACAATCAGGGTAAACTCAGACTTGGAGTTTAACTTTTTGCAGTCTTGAGAAAACTTAGACAAGTTATCTCTTTATTTACTTATATGGACTTTCATACACGGGGAACGTGCTTTCACTGTGCTGAGGTATTAAAAAAAGTGGTAGCCTTTTCATTTTGTATCCAACGGCAAGACAAGAGAACAAAACTGGATGTTTGACAAGGATAAATACAAGAAATATCCTAATTTGTTCTGTTTCCCTCACCCAACACTGCTGCTGCCATGGGTTGCACAGTTTATGCTAGTTCACTCCAGGAACCCAGTTAAGTATGAATACTTGTGTCTGGGATAAATGGTAAGTAATTGTAGCCAACCTGTACACATCCAGCCGTGTAGGAAATTGTGTGAAAAATAGCTCAGACCTCTTCCCCTTTGTTTCTCTTGGTCTCTATAGTAACATTCAAAACAGGATACCTCCTCAGATAATACAACAGAAGTAGAGGTAGCCAAGAATTCACCGGTAGAAGAAGGGGAAAGGGGGCTGGGGCCCACGCCCAGAGACTGTAACGCTAAAGCCTGCTGTGCTGACAGATAGACAGCTAGAGGTCCTAATGTTCTTGCCAACCAGTGTTTTTGTGTTTAGAAAGTCCTACAGGTCATTCTCAATCTTGTCTAGACAAAAGCCAATCTGTCTCTAATTTAAGCTTATAATTAATTCAAAACAGACGCCACAGGCTTCTTGGCACACTAATGATGAGGTTTACAAAGCTTCTTATTTAGTCTCTCTGTCATTTACATGTTTACAAGTTTACAGTAGTCACACACATTACTTTTCCACTTAACTTTTCTGGAAATACCAGTCTCAGGTTTCATGGACATGCACAAAAGAAAACAAAACAGAAATGCTTTCTATTATTGTCAATCCAGACACAAACAATACTAAAGAACATTTTTGCAGCCTCTGTGACCTACCACATGCTAAACTGCACAGAGGGCTCGTCTACCATTCATTAAACAGACACCCACAGTCATATAGGCCGGGAGGAACAAGGGCACGTAACTCAAGTGATTCAGTGATGTCATGCAAACAGTGACGGAAAACCAAATGTTATATAACCTGGCTGTTAGAAAATGGCTGTCCTGCCAAAGCATACAGATGGGGGCACGATGATGTAATTTGAGGTTACACACACCATCATAGTCGAGTCAGTGCACAGATATTTAGTTACGTCTAAATAGCTGTCTGTTAGATCTTGAACACAGCATCTGGATCATACAGGGTGCTGGAGAATATAATCATTATTTTCTGTTCATGCCACATTATTTCCCTGCAGGCATCTGTTTGACAAATTTACTACTTCAACTCAAATTATTTCAAATATCCACTACTATAAGTTTTGAAGAAAAAGAAAAACAGAATCCATGATACATTATGTAAAAGAAATGTTTATTTCCATAATTAGCACATACAGTACATTATTTTGACCAACATAAAAAGTGCAATATGCATTCGAACTACAGCAATGTACAGTACAAAAGTTACTGCATACTTAAATATAAAAAGAAAATGGTTACAAAACAGCGACGTAACCTAGTGGTCGTTGTCACATCAGTGTGACAAAAGCTTTAAAACTCATTGATGATATGAGCATAAAAGCTTAACAGCTATGAGCCTGATAACTCCACCGAGTCTCTTTTGTTTCTCCCAAAAGGTGCAAAAAAGATGTGACAGCATTTAAATACGTACATGATTGACATTATGTATGACATGTTTTGTACAGTTTCAATGGTGTTTGACTGTCTCAAGAAATTGGAAACAACTTTGGTCTTTCACATTTCAAAAAGCACAAATGAGTTTAAAATGTTGGCAACCCTCAAGAATGAATTTAAGGTAAAGAAGGTTTGAAAGTAAAATACATATTTTAGTCTGATGTGATTCTAACTTGTCAAAAATGTTCAATAACTTCAGCTGGGGAAAAACCCCCACATACTGTACATTACACTGTACGCCTTGACTGCCATAAATCCTCAGTTCCTGTCACATCGGGTATTTGTAGGATGAGTTCAAGCCATGCAGTGTGACTCCTCACTCTGCTGTCCCATGGACATTGTACATTGTAGAGAATGATGAGGTCAATAACATTACTCTAATGTTATTTTGGAAGATAGCTTGCTAAAAAACAGTGCAAAGGAACAACAAACTCAGAAATGTTTCTGTTGTGTTTGTTGAAAACAGTGAGCATGCCTCTGGCAATACAAAGTCTCCATCTTCTCTCATCCCTTTCATCCCATTCACTCACTCAGAGACTCACACATAGTTACGTATTAATGCACTAAGGTACACCTTTGCATTAAAACAAGTTCAAAACTGATTTCCCTACATAACTCCACATCAACAACTGAATTACACTCTAGCCTGGTGTTCATCTGAGAAAGAGCTCCATGAATGCAACATGAGGTAACCATTAATTTAACAACCCTCTAGCATCTAAAACATTAACTGTGCGGTAAACAAGTCTACATTTATTAACACTATACTTTCTGCCAAGCTCCACTGAGGGACTCAAGTTTATCAATGTAGGCTACCACTTGTACCAGATGGGTAAACATAATCAAGTGCCAATGGATACCATACCATAGTTTGGTACATATCATGACTAACAGCTGTGAAGTTAAAGGTTATAAAGCATCTTGTACCTTCTCATCCTGCAGTCTAACACAGCCCTGTGCCTCTGGTCTCGTGGGTAAGGCACTTGTTTGTCCACGAATCAAACCAAGTTAGAGGTGATGTAATGGCTTTACACACTTGTCAGATACAGCAATATGACTTTCATCACTGTGAACAGCAGTTTGAGAAACAATGTGGCAAAGAAGAGTCTCCACTCCTTACAACAATAGTTGGCATTGTTTTGTTTGTTTTCATTTGCTTTCTAAGATTCAGCTCCTCCAGTTTCCAGAATCTGTACAACCCTCTCCAGCACCGCAGGATGGCTGGAGCGTAACCTTCACATGATGTGTCAGCTTCTGGGCTCACCTGGTAGTGCTCTCTCTGGAGTGTGCAGGTCTTTGCAGGGTTGGGGCAGAGCAGAGATGGCAGGGGAGTCCCATTCCATGCCTGGGTCTGGTTCTGGGGACAATGAGAGAAGCAGCAGGGTTCCTGCATCTGAGGAGCAGGCTGAGCACAAGTCCTCGGAGGAGAAGTTGAGGCTGCCTAACTTGGCCAGAGAGTTGGATCGCTTCAGCCTGGAGGGCACAGTCAGGCCTGCCAGACGCATGCGGGTCTCAATCTCCTGCGCCCTCTGACGTACGAGGCCAGGTTTCCCCCTCACACTGCGCAGACTGTCACTGCTGGAACTGCGTGTCAAAGTTGAACCATGAGGTGAGGATGTTGGTGTGAGAAGCCCAGACCCCACCACTCCCAACAAGGCTTCACTGGTCAGTGGCACCACGAGCGGCTCTAACCGCACTTGGCATGGTGTAGAAGATTTAATAAAGTCCCCAGGAAAGCTGGAGAACTCATCACCCTCATTGGTGTGAAAGGGACTCTTCTTTGACCGTTGGCATGCATGCAAAGGCGTCAGAGAGTGCAGGCTCTCCTGAGACAAACCTGAAAGTCTCTCAAGTCTCTCTGCACGCCGGCGGACCAGTCCAGATCTCTGCAACTGTAATAGGGTCTCCTGTTGCTGGCCAGGGTAGCAAGCCACTGCAGGCTTCTCTTCCTCCAAATCCATTCTCATCAGCTCAGGAAGAGCATCTGAGGGAGCTGGAGGTTGCCCTTTGTCAATCTCAGCCTTTACTTTTAACAAATCCCCACTGTCCTCAGGCTCCACTAAGTGCAGGGATTCTCCTGGCTGCTCCTCTGTGTTGAGCAGAGCTGTGGGTGGGGAGGCAGTACAGTTGGCAAGGTCACATAGAGGGTCACATGGGCGCAGCAGTCCTACTGAAGATGTGAGGTCTTCACAAGAGGTAGTATGGGACTGCAGGAATGAAGCACTTGGGACTTCAGGAGAACTGGGGCTAAGGCAAAGCTTAGAAGCCAAGGGTGGAGAGTCATGTTTCTGATTGGACTTACAATCCCTCCGAGATAGTGTAGAAGCATCAGCTGGAAGAAGGACAAAGGAGGCTTTTTCCTAAATAAAAGTGAGAAATAAGAATAATAGCCAGGGGGAATGTGGTTAATTTCCAAACAAGAGTAATAACATTATTTTGATTCTAAAATGCAGGTTAATCATATTACTCAAACTTACATTGTGGTTATGTGGCACACTCAAATGGTTGTTATTGTTGGAATTTTCATTCAGGGTTGCCAAATCCATCCCGTTACCCTCTGTATCCACTTCTACCTCTACATCTTGTGTTTCCTCTCCTCCACCTTCTTCTCTGCCCCCACCATCATCTGGCTGCATTAATACCTCCATCTCTGCCTCTTCCTTTTGTACCTCTTCCTCATCCTCCTCCTGCACTGTGCTGAACTCCAGCCTCAGACGCAGTTCCTCCAGGGGCTCAGGGCCACGACTGCACGTCTGGGCAGCTGTTCCCTCTGCTGTAGGCCCAAAGTGAGGCAGGGGCAGGCCTTCACGGCCATCAAAGTCCTCATCATCCAGCAGAGCATCCCGCTCCACATCCTCAATTTCTATAAAAACTTTTTCCATGCCAAGAAGTGGGGGGCCACGCACAGGCGTTGATGGCTCGCTGTCTAGCGCAGAGTCAGACAGCCGCCGGAAATAGTAGTTGTTATAAGTGGGGTCAATCTCCAGTGCAACAGTCCTGCATGGGGACGGGCATGCAGCACCTTTATCAGACAATGCCTCCTCACAACAGGGAGACATCCCTGGCTCTGGAGTAAGGTGGGCTCCCTCCTCTCCTCCACAACACCGAGTGAATCCCTGCTGCCCCTCTGCCATCTCACAGTCTGCGTCTGGATGCCACAACTTGTTATGCCGCTGTTTACTGAAAACAGAGAGTGCAGAAGGAAAGCAGATGTCAAACTGAGAAAAGACAACTAGTAAACAATGCTGAATACGCATGACAAGAAAAGGAGTGTACCTGGCATCCAGGATGCCCTCATATTCGGCCAGCTGTCTCATAAAGCCTGGATTGGGTCGTGTGATGCTCCTCTTTTGCTTTACAAAGTTGTAAGCCTTCTCTAGCGACCACCCATACTCCTTCATGGCATAAGCAATGACGGTGGAGGCGGACCGACTGACACCCATCTTGCAGTGAACTAGACATTTTGAGTGATTCTTTCTGTGGGCAAGAATTTAAATTTTCACATATATATGTGTGTATATTCATATAAATATATAAATATTGCTTTTTTCAAGCAAACAATTTGAGGAACTGAAGCAACAAAAACTCTAGGAACTAACACACAAAAAAAATAAAACTTACTGTTGATGATTGAGTGAATGTAATGAACTGATGATTAATAATACTAGACTTGAACTGATTTTGGCTTGGTTCTGTCCTAATTTTAACTCTGGACTTTCAAAAATACATTA
>JAUBNQ010000008.1:7539716-7573894 GCA_032353495.1 Ctenopoma kingsleyae | reverse complement strand
TAGTCAATGCAACAGTTGTCTGTGTTGATAGGCATCTCTCCTCCCTCTCAAACTCCTGAGTGTGTTGTAATGTCCCATGGGTACGTTTAATAATACTACCAAGAGAGAATTTTATTTGCTGTACTATAAGTACAGTTGCATCAGGATTGACTTTTGTTGTCTGTCTGTATGTATGTATATCTATATCTATCTATAATATATAAAATATATATGTACACACACACACATATATATAATGTATATATAATGCCCTTTTATAGTCATAATGCTGGTTATTTTTTTGTTAATTTTGAGAAATTTGATGATCTAAAATTTTGCTTTGTTCCTAAGCCTTTTAATGGGGTGTATTTGTTTTGTGGTTTTCAATGTGGTCCTGAATGAATTTGTTAGGATATTTACATTTTTGTCTGAGCAAATTAACAAATCTTGCTTGCAATCACTGGCCCACATACAACATAATATAAAATAAAATTATATATATGACTCGTTACTGTTTCCTTTTCTCAGCCTGTGTGGTGTGAGAATGCTCTTTACAAGTCTTCTGTAGGCCAGGGTCTTTGGCAGCCTCAAAAATATAACCCCTTCTTTGCTTTTCCTACTGTTTTCATGGTGTTCTTCGTCCAGCTCTGGGCCTTAGAAACGTGAAGGTCGAAAACTTTTCCACCTTAGTCCTCTTAATGGTGAGAAGCCACAGAAAGGGGGTTCTCCTCCTGAATGGCCTTTACCTCTTCCCTGTTATAAAATCCAGCACTGTCATATTGTCCTCATATTTGATGATTAAACTGCTGTCAATGGAGACACAGTCGTTTATACAGGGAGAAGAGTTTAGGGCTCAGGTAGCAGCGCTGAGGACTTCCTCTGCTGACTGTGAGATTACCAGAGACCCTGTTTCCTATTCTCATATGACTCATATGTCCGTGAGTCCAAGTCCAAGATCCAGCAGGTCATCAGGTCAGGTTGCAGCATCTTTCAGTATCACAAGAACAAGAAGGGTGGAGTGTAGTGCCATGGCTACCACAGCATTCACTGACCCATGTGGGTATTAGGCAAACTGTAGGCGGTCCATCAACTCTGAGACCACAGAGTTTATAGACTGAAGAACCAGTTTTTCCAAACGCTTAATGGCAACTGAGGTGAGAGCCACAGGCCTGAAGTCGTTCAGGATGTGTGTGTTTTTTTGGCACTGGTATTATAATTAAAGATTTAAAAAACTGTGGTACAATGTCAAGTGTGAGAGAGAAATTAAACATATTCATGTACACACCTGCCAGTTGTTTAGGGCAGTCCTTCAGTGCTCTGGGTGACGCTCTGCCAGGTGCTGCCTTTTGGGGATTTACCTGCTGTAGAGCCCTTAGAACCTGAGAGTGTGTTACCTGTAGTGAGGTAGAGAAGATTGTTGTCTTAGTTTATAGTCACATTCATGTTTCTCTTATATTTTGAAATAGCTTCTGTTTCAACATGCTGCATGCGTTGTTATCACAGTAAAAGTTTTCAAGTTACTTTTTGCAGCCTTGATGGATTTTGTAGCTCATATCCGGCCCATTAATACTCCATACTGTCCACTGAATTAAAAGCTGGACACCTCTGTTGGATCTTCCTGCTGACATAAGCACTAAACCAGGGATTGTGATTAGGAAAAACTCATATAGTCTCGGAGTGCACACAGATGAAGGTACACCAGTTAATGTTGCTGCTAACAGCCTCTGATACTCATGAATGTTACTGTTTATGGTTATGAAATTAGTCTAATTTTACTCTCTGACATGAGCAGTGCAATAAATGATTAACATTATTCTAAAATACTCTGTGTAAATCCAAATCACAATAGTTTAAGGTTCTGAGTTGATATTTTTCTTTGTTACATATACAAAAGTAAATGATGGTATATTGAGTTATCTTATTACCATGATAATAGAGAAAAAAGCATGAAAATGTTTTCATCAATCTCAAACCCTTACCTTACCTTTGTTCACATTCGTACTTCTCACTAGATTCTGTTTGTTCATCTACAAACTTATCCAACTACTAACACACTAACTTGTTCACTGATCTTGTCCCCTGTGATAATCTTGGACTGCAAAACAAATATCTGCTATCTATGCCTAGTGCGGAGACAGAGAAATGCATCTTTTAGCTTTTTTTCCCACATAAAATAAAACATATTCGACCTTTGCACAGCTGTGCTGGTTTCACCACTAGGTGGCAGTGTGGCCACTTCTAATGGCAAAAAGAATACTGGCGTCCCAATTGGTTTTACAGCGCCAAATAATGCATTACATGTTGTGAATTAGGCTGGCACTCTTGTCTTAAAGAAATGCATACAAACAGTATGAGGGTTAAGTGTCATGCTTGAGGACACACAATCATGTGAATCACTAACCCTGCTATCTATCTAGCGAACTGAGAAATCTTCTGGAAAGCCAAACTTTTCATAACCTTACTTGTCTGACAGTCAATAGGGCACAACAAGGTAGAACAAACAAAGCAACCTGGGAGTGTTTAAAGTGACCCACCGACACGACAACATGATCTTTTCATCCCCACCGGCACTGATCTGCTTATCAGATGAGCAGCAATAGTCCAGTAGCAACACTTATCTACATCAAAACACAGCTGAATGTCTGTTTGCCCCCATGGTGAATAAGACAAGATGTATCTTGTCCAAAGAAAACTGTGTGCGTCAAACAACAACTCCCTCCTCTCAGTGGTGTGTTTCATAGAGTTTGAATGGGGCAGACATCAGTTGAGCCTCTAGCAGTAGAAAGCTGCTGTTAGGGCAACCTTTTGGCTGTTTTGACTGATAATGCAATGTGAATAATGCTTCTGGGGGCCCACACAAGTGCTAATCAGTTATAAAACAGGCTGGGGCATGAAAAGGTGAGCTTAGATTTACATTTGTAGAGTCTCACAGAGATTTGCAGTAATTTGACTAGTTGTGTATTGAGCCCTTTCAAATACTGCAATAACATTAAGGGTAGACTGAAATATAAGGAGTTAGAGTTAGGAACAAAGGTATAACATGAGTTAATTCCCTGTCAAAACACAGTTCTCTCTTCAAATCACACCCACAAAAGGTCACATTTAAAATTCGTAATTTCATTGTTAGATATTTAAAAAATAAGTCCTACACACTGTTTACCAATTCAGTTCTGATGTTATTTTATGAAGGACACAGGGAACAATGCAATGTGTGTGTGTGTGTGTGTGTGTGTATGTGTGTGACTATTGTCACTGGACTCTGACCCTCCACGTTGCATGCTGGCACTATCAAGAGGGGGAGAATGAGGATGATAAGGCTTTGTGTTGTACATTTTACAACAAAGAGAGGTTGCACAATTTTTTTTATGACAAAATAAATTTTATTGTGTTCAAAAGGCATCAAAACAAACATGTCAGTTTAAATAAAAGTTTAAAGTGTTGTGTATGCGTCAGTTTCTGACATAGTTTCATGAGTAATCTAAATGGGATAAACCTGTAATTAATTTATCTGGGTTTCTCTCACATCACGTTAGTCATGCACAATTTCTTGATTTTAAGTGCTGACACTAGGAGGGTGCAGTTTCATGGAAAGCTTTGACAAGAGCAAGAATAAGAACAACTGTCTGCTTCTGGACAAAGTAAGGAGCTGAAACTGTGACAGGAGTCTACACATGTTATGGCATGATGAAGATAAAGTCAAAACACTAGTTAACTTCCAGGGAAAAAAAAACACATGTGCCACTGTGGCCTGTGGTCATAGTAGTCCCTCTGTGTGCCTATGTAATAATCAAACTTTGTCAGTGTACTTTCACAATGGCTGGTCACAGTTTGGCACAGTATTTTCTAAAATAGTTGTTGAAGAACATTCTGAAAAAATGTTTTTTGTGATTAGATTTGTTGGAGAATTGCACAAAACACCACAAAGAAAAGAAAAATCTATGAAATTATATTTTTGAGATTCTTCTATTTATTTATTTTTATAACTTACAGAAATTCAAAAAGTTATTTTTTCCAACATCACAACACACAATAAAAACTAAGTATATACATATTTGAGTGCAGACATTTGCTTTGCAAATATTGCACTTAGCAATAAATATTATGATGTTGTGGGTATGCACCAAGTTTAATTTGGTTTACAGTACAATTCCCATATTAAATTACTACATGCTTCAACGAGAGGTAGACCAAACAAGGCCAGCATCTTGGTCAGTGATGGAGCATGTTGGCTATGGTGGCTGACTTAGTTGTCTTTGACAAGGGACTGGTAGAGGGACATGAGTTGGGCCTGAAGGTCCTGGGTGTACGGGTCCAGCTTTTCCCTCAAGTCCTCTGCATAAGGGGCTACCATTTGTTTCACCAGGTTGGCCCTCTGACTTAGCTCAATCTGGACCTTCTCGGTCATGGGGCCCACACTATCCTGGAAGTTCTGCAGGTGCTGGTCCATTTTCTGCTTCAGTTCATCAGTGTAGGGCCCCAGCTGAGCCTGCAGATCCTTCACACTCTGCTCCAAGCTTGTCTTCAGTTCCTCGCTCTTCTGCATCAGGGTGGTCCTCAGGGCCTCAGAGTCCAGGGAGTCTGCGTAGGGGGCCAATTCCCGTTTGAGCTGCTCCACTCTCTTTTGAATCTGGGCTTTTGTGTCCTCAGTGTAGGGCTCCAACTTGTCCCTAACAGAGCTCAACTCCTGGGTCAGCACATTTCTCAGTACATCTGCCTCTGTGGTGATCTTGGTCATCAGGTCCTTGGCTGCAGGTGAAAGCTGGTCCTGCAGTGTTACTGCATATTTGCTGGCTAAGTCAGCACTCTCTGCCAGGCGGGCACTAGGAGACATGAATAATAGTGGTAAGTTTGTAATAGCATAGCAGTTTTACACCACTGAGTGACATGTCCACAGTAGATCCAGTCATCATGGTCCTATACAACTTACTTGACTTCCTGTCCAAACTGAGATTTCTTAATCATCTGGAGAGTATCATCAGCTGTTTGGGTGGCTTTGGCAATGTAGTCCCAGAAAGCATCAGTCAGCACTTCCACTTGTGGCTTGGGAGCATCAGCATAAAAGAGGTTGGCGTGACAGCCTGCCAGAGACAAGAACAGATATTTCAGCTATTTTCATCTCATCAATCACTGCTACATCAGCCAACTTAAACTCAGCTTTGACTTAGTTATATAAAAAAGACAATTAAAAATCAAACAACTTTCAACTTGCCAGATAGCACTGCAACGGCTATTACCGCAAACACCTTCATGACTGTGTCTAATGGAGGAAAAGATAGTCAATTGTCAGCTGCATTAACAAAGTCAAAACATTTATATTTTTATCTCCTAAAGATTTGTTTTGAAATTGACTATAATTCTCACCTGCTTTTGGCTTGTGTACCTCTGATGTGAATGTGTCAGAATGGTGCTTCCGTATATATGCTGAAGCCAGATAACAGTTGTAGTGAAGAGCCCAAAGTCCAGGAGTCCCTTCCATGTTGTCAAAATGGCTCTCTTCCTGAAGCTGTGGCTTCTCTATCTATCACATGACCATTGAGGCTATAGTGCAGACACAATGTTTATAATATTTTTGTATCTGAAAAAGATGTTACTCTACAAGGCATATTATAGCAGTTCCCCTTTATCCTAAAAGCATTTAGGTTCAATGCATATGTTACCTGTCCTGTAAGTCCAGCTATAAATAACCTTCTTAGGCTGTGCTTACACTGAGTTACGGCAGAGCAATGTGAATAAAATAGCATGAGGCACAAAAATGTTTTCTTGACCTCTAAAATACAAATGGCTCAAAATAATAACTTAGAATATTAGTGAGTGCAGTTCGTTATAGACTGCAACAGGTAGGAGCCAGTCATGGAGTCACTTTGCCTAAACTTTCAAAAGCACATCATGGCTTTACAAAGAACATTGTAGCTTAGGTCAAAGTTCAACTAATTTGCAATTCACCATATACATAACAATAGCAAGGTGTGGCAAAAGCTCATTTTCTGCAATAATGTGAATAAGCTGACAGCAGTTGGTAGAATTCCACAGCAGTAATGACAATGTTAGTGTTTTGTTAGTATAAAAATAAAACCAGCTGTCTTTTATTTAGTCCCCAAAGTCTCCTGTTATGGCATTTATTGTATGAGTGCTCATTCTGGCACTGTTAATTTGTAAAGTTCATGTGATACGGTAATTAGTACAACTACTACATTCAAATTCAGATTCGAGCAATCTAGACACACTGAGAAGAACATGAAAAATGCTTGTTTTTCAGACTTAGGAATAGTCACACATTATTCTAAGACGGTTTAACCATGTTAACTGGATAGACACTTTTTTTTCCAATACCAAAAGTATCAGGAGAAAGACATCCAGCTGTTGTTCAACACACTTGCAAATAAGTCTTGAAAGATTCTCACAGAAAAAGAATATTTTTTTCAATAAAATGTTCTAGTCTCAGATACTGTGTAAGTTATTATTATTATTATTTGAGGGAAAAAAATTTCAGACAAAAATAAGTTAAAGTAAAATTGTGCTCTTTATAAGTGTTTTGGGAAATGAACTATGATATGTCTGGTGTGAAACAGCAGCTCCTTTGTCCTTCAGGAGCTGACAGTGTATGAATCTGTTAACCTTTGGCCAGGCCGACACATAAGGGTTGCTGAACTTTGGCATAACACAGAAACTAACTATCAGATGTGACATTAGGTGGCACAGTGTCAAGCTAATAGAGACAATAATACACCTACGATATATCTAATCAAATCTGGTCATCAAAGAAATAAAAGAGGTGGCGTCTGTGTCGACAGGGAGTTATCTATGGCTGTGAAAAGCTAACAGCTAAGTGATTAGAGACAGAGACAAGGTTCATCTTATGGATTCCTAACACGCTAACACTGATGAATCACACATGCATTCAAATAGTTATATCAAGTAATGCCATACAGGAAGGCAGCATTAACCATGGTTTAATTTAAAAATCTTATCTGTCAGACATATAAAGACAGGTTGTGTACTTGGGTGTATGTTCATTGGTGTAACTGTATGAGCTGTGTGGATGTGGCACAAGTTTAAGTGAGGATAGCAGGGTGAGGCAGAGTGACAGCAAGGCACTAGCACCTGGACTTTGGGATCATTACTGTCTGGTTTCCTATATAAGGTGCAGAGTCTCACAAGGCGAAGACAAGAGCTGCCAAAAGGACTTGCAGATACACCAGCAAACTCAGGTAAGATGGCAAAATAAGAGGAACTGTCTACTTGTCTACTGCTACTGCTGTGGTGACTAACTGGTATTTTCCGGTCATAAGGTCTAAGAGCCATGAAGCTCCTTGTTGTGCTCGTCGTAGCGGTTTTCAGTGGTGAGTGTGATTGCAAAATATAATAAGCATGAAATAATATCAACTGGTCAAGGGAAATGACTCCAAGCTTTAGTGAGGTGTGAATATGCACTGTACAAGTGTAAAATGTCACAACAGGCTGTCATGCATAGCTGAAAAGTCACTGGCCTTGTCTCCCTCCAACAGGCTGTCACGCCAACCTCTTCTACGCTGATGCACCCAAGCCACAGCTGGAAGTGTTGACTGATGCTTTCTGGGACTATGTTGCTAAAGCCACACAGACAGCTGATGATACCCTCCAGTTGATCAGGAAATCTCAGTTTGGACAGGATGTCAGGTAGGTCAGAAAAAACATGCGACAGGCTCATAATGTAACAAACGGGACACTAGCAAATGTGATACAATACTTCCTAACTGGAACACAAACTTAGTACAAAACTTTATCTCATTATTCACTTTCCTGTCTAGTGTTCGTCTGACAGAAAGCGCAGACATTGCCAGCAAGTATGCAGTCACCCTCCAGGAGCAGCTTCCCCCTGCAGCTCAGGATCTAATCACCAAAGTCACTGCAGAGGCTGATGTGCTGAAAGAGTGTATTACTGAAGAGCTGAGCACAGTGAAAGAAAAACTGGAGCCCTACACAGATGATTTGAAGGCCCAGATCCAGCAGAGAGTGGAACAGCTCAAACAGGAGCTGGCTCCCTACGCAGACTCTCTGGACTCAGAGACCCTGAGAACCACCCTGACACAGAAGAGCGAGGAGCTGAAGGCCAACCTGGATCAGAGTGTGAGGGACCTGCAGACTCACCTGGGGCCCTACACTGAAGAACTGAAGCAGAAGGTGGACCAGCACCTGCAGGAGTTCAAGGAGCGTGTGGCCCCTGTGTCTGAGCAGGTACAGAGTGAGCTGATTCAAAGAGCCCAGCAGGTTAAAGAAATTGCTGCACCCTACGTTGATGAGCTGAGGGAGAAGCTGGACCCCTACGCCCAGGACCTCCAGGCTCGTCTCACCTCTCTCTATGAGTCCTTTGTCAAAACCAACTAAGTCAACCTTTGTGTAACAAAAAGAAAATGCCTCTAAAAACAATTCTCTGAATGCAGGAACAAATGGTGTTAATGATGACAACACAAGCTCAGCATTACTGAAAGTGGAAGATGTCTAAAGACATTTGCAGTATTAAAGATAAATAAATATTGAGTGTTGGTCTGTGACCACACAGTGTTCTCTTCTCTGTATTATGAAAATAAAGTAAAAGCAAAACATAAGCTTGCAAGTCTGTTGTGTTATTTAAAAAGTCAAATTGAAATCAGTACATAGTTTTTTCATACTTAAGTGGAAAATTACTAAATGAAAAACAACAGTTACACACATCATTACCTAAATGTGCTAAGGGAAACTAGAACTACTGTCTCCAATGTGGTCATTGCCAACTACATAAATAAATGGCTAACAAATGTTACCCTTATGAATATATGAAATGACAATCGTTGAAAAGAAGCAGTGCCATCTGGTGAACATATAGAGTCACTTTATTGCTTATGCAGTATGTCTATATATGAACCACATATGAACCACACAGTCGCCAGCTGGTTTTAATGCATGAGTTTACATGTTTAAAGTTGGAAGAAACACCAAAATTGCCCAACACTACACAAAATCTGTCAGAAGTAAAGTCTTTTTCTTTATTCAGTGTCTGGTTACAAAATCTTGCCCCTCTGCCGCGCCCCTGTTAAGTTTCTGTTGTCAGTTTTGGACAAGGCATGTTCAGGTTTGTCTCTGCAAGTCTGAAAGTTCATAAACACATCCTGCTTCCACCTTGTTTTTTAGTTTTTCTTTTATGCCTGCATCTCTGCTGCCAGATTGCTCCCACGCTGCCTTAGTCAGTGGCAAACAACATTCCTCTGTTCTCCCCCCAGCTGTCACAGGCTCTGCACACTGTTAACCCTCCAGGGACACACAGAGCTCTGATTTCTTATTTTGTCTGATTATGTCAAGGGCTTTAGTCATACTCTGAATATACACGTTTCAAACTTAAAGATTTTAATACCTCTTCTGATGTATTCATATACTTTAAATGCTTTCTGAGTTTCACTAGATTAAGGAGCCACTGTTGTACATTTCTTGCTTAACTTTATGTGGTAAAAATTTATATTATTATGACCACCACCAAATTGTTAAATGTTCAAATGTGTTTGAATGCAGCCATCATTTAATATTATTAATATATTAAGAATGCTTTTTTTAAAAATTAAAATCAGTAAGAGCAGACTGATGAGAAAGTTATAGAGTCGTAAATGTGTTTGATGAGGTACATGCACTGTAAAACATTAAACAAGAAATCAGTAGAATCAACTCATCATTACTTGTTAACCTAATGTAAAAATTGTATGTAAATTTTGTTTTTGCTGCATGTATCAAACCTGTGACCCTGTCATTGCAGAGAGACAGTGTGATAAACACAGTGACCGTACTCATTTTTACTTTTTGTACACACTTCTCCATCAGCCACTCTGACTCAGAACCAGATGACGGGGAGTATGTTAAGGAAATACTAATTCTGACCCTGAATATCCAGTTTAACAACGTTTAACCCACAGACATTAACTGCAGTAACCTTGCTGACTCAACTTTAACTGATGTTTATCTGTTCAGCAGGATGAGATCATCCAGATTATACCAAAAACACCAAACTCTTCCAGAAAACAACATCATCAGGCTGGGGTTACTTTCAGCCAAGCCATCTGAAGATGCTCTGTCATAAACTCTGTGCTAATAAAGTTTAGAAATTTGGAGAAGCAGCTGCAGTTTAGATGACCATGTCAGACATTTTACTGTATTACCTCACCTTTCTTCTTGAGTCTCTCTGTTTCACTTCCCCATCTGATTCTCTTAGTCCTGGTAGCATTGTGCATTGGTGTGGTCAGGCTTGTAACCTTTCACATGTGTGCTGGTCGGTCTCTCTGGTCCATCAACTCTGCGCATCAACAAAATAAAAATATTTAGTCAATATCTGTCATCAGTGTATCTTTGGAGCTGTAGTGTTGTTTCTGTCAACACAACAAACAAAACTAAACATTTCATCTGAAATAATGGCATTTTGAGGAATGTCTTAAACCTGTACAGTTGTTGCATGAGAACATTTAGTTCAGAATAGTGGGATTAAGTTAGTGGTCTTAATTTGTTTTGTGTGTTTAAACAGGACTGGACTTGTTTATCTAGCTGAACATACAGCGTATTTTGCTCTGTGCCACACACACACTCTTGTCATGGAATACCAAGGTCGAAGGTCTTTTGTTTTTAACAGATATGTGGCACCTAAACACACAGCGTCTAAGCTCAACATGTCATTAACTGTTTCATCTCACTGTTGATTACTATTTAAAGGGATAAAAGAACATTTCATTCATCTATATCTGAACTATTTTGCAGGTATAGTCTCCTATTCACTAAACATATAGTTTACTCTTTTTGTTATCACATCAAATCCTCTCACTAACTACCTGATCACGCCTGAGCAACTGAGCAACAAAATAACTAAGATCTGTAATCATTTACAAGTAAGTTTAATAGTTCATTCAGGTATCATACAACATGATACCTGCACCAATAATCCTTTAAAACCTTACATATAGTAACAACACACAGTAGGTCTGATGGATAAGTCATGTATCTTTGTAGGATAGAGATGGCAGTCCAGTGAAAATATGCACCCGGATTATGTCTGCGACTAATCAAATATCTGTTGCTCAATATGCTGGGGTAAACACTTTTGTCTTCCTGTGCCAGTTACAAAATGATGGAAATTCCTTGTAAATGTCTAATCTGTGAAAAACATACAAACAGATGGGAATTTGTTTTCCCCTTATGGTTCTTGTGTACTTTTCTTCTTTTGTTCAATGTCCTCATACTGTTTTTACAGGATATAGAAAAAATAATGTTCTGTATTTTATTACCTATAATCCCGCTTTTATACAGTGGGCTTGCTGCACCAGAGCAGTACTGCAACCCCATGCCTGAACATGTCCATCTTGTAGTGTTGACACCTTATTTGTACTTCTGGCACTGATAGGTAATTTATAGCACTGCTTCTACTAGCTGTACATTACCACAACTTGTTTTAGTGCCTAAAATCTGCAAACAGGAAAGAAAATCACTCAACACATGCTAAATTCACAGTTTCAAAGTATGGCAACCAGACTGTCACACAGTGGTGCCAAATGTGCTGGGGGTTGTGAGTCTGTCTGAGGAGGGTGGGTGTCAATGGTCAGAGCATTTAGATTGAAATGCATATGTGATAGCTTCATTTACATCCTGGCACCAGGAGGATTTACTCAGATAAGAACACTTAGTGATAATGATCAGAGAAAACCTTGACCACAGTTAACACCAAACCTACAATGGCAACTGAAAATCAGATCTGCTCTATCAGTAAAATTAACAAGATGAGTGTGAAAAAATAAAAGAATTAAAACACATTTTAGTAATACAAACTGCTAAACTGGGAGCAAAACATGTGCACATATTAGTTCTTGAATGTATTGTCAGATACTAGCTGATTCTACACCCTTCCATCATGCTAACAGCCTCATTGTGTTACACATCAGTAAAACATAAAAGTACAACTTATTTGTTATTAAGTGTAATTTTTTTTTTGTTTTCAAGCACTGTGATTAAGTGCAGTTTTACTCTTTAATACTTTGGAAATTTGGTGTTTTACATTCCATTGCCTTTATGTGGCAGATAGTTACAAACAAAACATGTATTTTGCTTATAAAATATACTGCAATGATTTAAATTAAACCACCAACAGTATGTATAGTATAGCTTCAACACCACCAGCAAGAGTAAGTTATTAGATATCAGCACATTGTATAAGAATTTATAGGATCTTGCTGCTTGGGGAATATTTAGTATCTTTTGTATATCTAATATAGCAGTTTATATTTACATAGTTGTATTTAACACATCGAAGACACCTCTACTTGAATGATCATGTATTTTGTTTTGCCACCAACACCAAGAAAAAGGTTTGACGATTGCTTCCACAACTGTATATAAGAATAAAATAGTATTTCATGGCATAAGCTACGTTAAAAGCAATGTGTGTTTTTTTTACATGGCAGGAGCACATGGAAGGTTGTTGTTGAAACTTTGAAATACATGAAAACAAAAGAAAAGGAGAAGCACGTTTCGATACATCTCATGAGAAACTTTTACCCCGTTATTCTCGTGACTGCCACATTGCTCAATCATCCCGTCAGACAAAGCAAACCGGTGAGAACTTCGGACGCCGTGTTGGTGGCACGTTGCGTGGAAGAAAACTGGAATCTGCGCAGACAAATCATCATCACCACGTGAACGCATGCGCGCGCGAGTAATCACCCCCCCCCGGCCCCCGCCCGCCAGGCAGCAGCAGCCTCCTGGGACTCTATAAAAGCCTCCGCTCACCGTTCAAGGAGCACGGAGGAAGCTCAACCTCTCAGGTGAGTTATAGCGCCGCACATCAAGCAGAGGAAGCTGTTCTAACCCAGTCTTCAGATGTTCAAATGTTATACATTTTTGATGTTTTTTTAGGATCAGTTATTGACTTCAACTACATTTTTTTCCCATTGGAAAAAAAATATGTGAAATGCTACTACTACATCTGTTCATTATTCATTTTTGCTGACCCCTCTTTATTTTTTTCACAGCTGTATCTGTCTCTGTTGTAACCATGAAGGCTGTAGCTCTGATCCTTGCTCTGGCAGTCATCACTGGTGAGTGTTCTGCCTCTTTTGCATTTACCAGCATTGTCTTTTATTTAATATGTGATTGCGTAGTGTATTTTAAACATGCTTTACACATGTGCCCATTTTAGGCTGCAACGCCCGTGCTGTGCGCCAGGCTGATGCCACCCAAAACCGCTGGGAAGACACTGTAAACCGTTTCTGGCAGTATATTTCTGAGGTGACCCAAAGAGCTGATGGAGTTGTGCAGAACCTCAAGGACTCTCAAATCAGCAGGGAGCTAGAGTAAGTGAACTTGAGCTTCATTTATATTTTCTTTCCTCCTCACTCTTTTCTTAGTTCCACTGCTTGATTTCTGTTTGAGTCTTAGTTTTCTAAGTCCTCATGCATTTGCCACAAGCCTTCGTACTATGCTTACAGTCTAATTGGTCCTTATATCTGACAATCTTCTGTTTTCAGCACTCTGATTACTGACACCATGTCAGAGCTGGATACCTACAGAGATGAAATCCAGACTAAGCTGAGCCCCTACACTGATGCCTCCACTGGTCAGCTGTCTCAGGATCTGCAGCTTTTGGCCAATAAACTGCAGAAGGACATGCTGGATGCTAAGGAGCGCAGCACCCAGTATCTGAGTGAGCTCACAACAATGATGGAGCAGAACACTGATGATGTCCAGAACCGCATTAACACCTACACCAATAAGCTGAAGAAGCGCCTGAACAAGGACACCGAGGAGATCCACAAGTAAGTTGGGTGAAAGCTCTCAGACTTAATATTTTTTGTCTTTGTTAATGTGAAACCTAAATGGCTTATACGTCTCCTCCACCAGCACTGTCGCCACCTACCTGGGTGAGCTTCAGTCCCGCACCTCTCAGAACCTGGATGCCATGAAGGAGCGCGTTGAGCCCTACGTCCACCAGGCCAGTGATACCGCCACAAAGAAGCTGAGTGACATCTCTTCCTTGCTGAAGAGCCAGGCTGAAGGTTTGGGCCAGCAGCTGGAGACCCAGGCCGAAGGCCTCAGGACCCAGCTGGAAGCCACAGCCGAGGAACTGCGCACTTCCCTAGAGGGCAAGATCGATGAGCTGTCCGAGTTGTTCTCCCCCTATGCCACCAAGATCCGTGAGCAATTTGAGAACATCATGGACAAGGTCAAGGAGACCGCCACTGCCTAAGGGTTTTTAAGGGTTGCAGACGGTTAGAGGTAGTAAGAGGAGGAATGTGTAACCACTGATTTCATTATACCCTGGAAAAGAGGGAAAGGGGGAGCTGAGATTTACTGATGATATCTTCATTTGGGTGCACTAATGTGTGTTTGTGTGTGGGGGGGCTGATAAGAGGAAGGTTGAGATGCATGTTCTACACAACAGTCAGCAGCAACGTCTGTTTGAGTTCTTCCTTCAGCATAGTCACCCTCATCTCTTATCAGTTCCCTTGCTCACTGAACACAAGCACCACAGTCAATAACAGTCTTTGATATACAAACAGACAATTATTTGTAATATGTTTTTCTTTTCTACCTTGAATTAACTCATAGTGGCATACCCCTCCCACCCCCCCACCCCCAGATTTTGTACTGTGTTTTCTACATTTTGCCTGGTTGTAAATATACTGTAACTGCTGAGTTTGAGCCTCCTAAAACTCCAGCTCATATCATCCATGAAAGCACCAAACACAAGTGTCTGTCATTTCAATAAATGCACTGAATGATGATGATCAGTTGATGGGGGCATATACTTTAATGTGTCTGCTAGAGTTTGTAGAGGCGATACTCAACTGCTAAAGTGCCCTTCTGTATTGTCTGCATGTCTTGTTGTTGCCGTGCTTCACAGACAAGTGGATTGTAGAATGACTTGATGCAAAAACGACAATCAGTGAGTAAAGTGTAATGTTGTTTGTTCTTCATGTCATATGCCCACCATGCTGCTCTCTGTAAGTGCACTACCCATGGCTGCAGTGTGCGAAACAGTCCTAAGTGAATAAAGAACCTAGAAAAGATTATGTTTCAACTTGTTTCTCTAATCAAACAGTATTAAGATAAGGTCCAGTTGCATACAAAGCTGTTGCTGATCCACTGTTGTACATTAGGTCTCTACAGTACTTTTACAAAACACGTCTAAAATAATCTTTAAGAAAAAACGGTAAATGAGATTATCATTCTGCACAGCTTCATGCTTCCTAGAGCTCCAATGATGCAAATTCATCCATCATATTCTTTTATTAGAGCATTGCATAATAAAGCTGCTGGGGATAATTATACAAGGGAATTTATCTGATGATATTGGCCCCTTTAAACACTTTTTCAACCACCCTCTGACTCACACACACACACCAGGCCCATCCTCTTTATTAACTTAGCACTCTGTTTAACTTGCTGCACCTACATAATTAACTCATCTCAATGCAAAATAAGTTATTTGTTGCTCCCTCCCTGTACTTGTACTCCACCACAACCATTTCCCTTTCTACCATTTCTCTCCTCGAACATTTATCCACCACAATCCTTGGCCTACCATTTTTCTAGCCCAGACTTGTTAATATCTTCTACTGGATTCCTTTCTCATGATCCCAGCAGGCATTTGGGAACATTCTGTGCCTCAGATTTTTTATATAGTGACACAGCATTTCTAGCTTTTGAGTAAGTCCAAATTAGGCATGCAACTGTCCATTTGTTTTCGTTTATAGACACATACTGTTTTCATGTTGTGTGCTCACCTCTACAAATACTACTACTTACCAAAAGACTTCCTGTCAGAGTTTCCACAAGTGACCTTTAATGGTTCACTGTGCTTCCTGACACTGACCGTTTTGCAATTTTGATAGGAATGATATCATATTCTATCTATATTCAGACTATCATATTCTATCAATAATACAGCAATATGTTGCTTACTGTACTGCAGTGCATCTATCGCTGGCCATTTAGTGCGTACTTTTGTACTCTTTAAGGGTGTTTCTTTACTGTATTCTAAAATTTTTGACCAGTATGTTTGCTACCATGTGCACCCTGGTGGCTGGTGGCGTGTAGTTGCCTATTGCATGTCATACTACATGCAACAATACCCATGTTAAATGTTTGTCCCTAAATTGTTCACTATTTTATGAAGGTAAATGCTAAAAAATATCTATAAAAAATTCAGTGCTTTCAGTATTTCAGTCTTATAGCCTTTAAGAAATGTATATACATTGAAACTGAAACACTATTACACTAGTCATTATTCACTTCAGTGCCATTAAATACACAGGATCCAAGATCCAAAATTAAGATTTCCAGCTTGCTACACCCATCTGGACCCACCTAGAAAATAGTTTCCTGTCTGTTTTCAGTAAATTCCCAGTTTAAAGTGTATATTTTTATTTTGTACCTTAGCTGAAAGTTTAGGTTTTTCTATTCTATTTATATATACTTTTTTGCTTATTCTGTATGCCTATTTGTTCTGTACTTCACTAAGCTGGAGCCACGTTGTCTCGTCTCTCTATTTACCTGTACAGTATATAGCAGAGATGACAATAAAGTTCACTTTGACTTTGACTTGACTTTGAGAAGGGCAGTTGTCATGCTAACCCTAAACCCAGATAACTCAAACTCTTGCTTATCAAACTCAGCAGGATTTTATTCTTTGAAGTGCAGAGCAGAGGCCAGTAGAGGACACTGTTTGCCCCTTGTTCCTTTCCTCTCCTCTGACCCCTCTACTTGAATGCATGCTGCAGAGATACAGCTGTGTTTGCTTTTTTGGGAGATTAAGTAAACCACATTTGCTTTGTAAAGAAACAAAAACCGTGGCTTTATATGTGGCTTATAAAAATATAAGCTATGATGAACTAATAAAGCATACATAAACTGATAGCTAAAATTTATATGACATACTTGATACATGCATTTCACAGTGGAGAAGACCATAATGAGTACAGCTGGGGATCCTGTTACCTGTCAAGCTATATGCCACAAAAATGTTCCGAGAAAGTAGTTGATTATAGTACATCTCTAACAGATGTATAACTATTTGAAAATTTAAAATGTTTTTCATTGGTACAAAAAACATTTTGTGTTATAACATAATTTGTTTATCATTTGTATGTCTTTGAAAGGATGACTAACACTATGACTAGGTGCTTGCTCCCTTTCATATGACTGCCAGGAAGTGTTTAATTTGAAACTCAGATAAGTGAAACTCCTACATTAAACTGTCCATTGTTGCAAGCATCAGTCATGGCTGGTATAAACAGGAAAACCACAAGCATCCTGCCAGCTCAGCACCTCTGCTCTGTTTGCACCACGAGAACTGCCCAGCAATATAAACCTCCCAACACATTAGCAGGTGCTAGCTAGCCTATGACTGCTAGTAACCCCTCCAACCTCCCCCACCCCCACCCCGCAGAGATTTTACCTCCTATTACAATTCCTTCTCTTTTCTCCATCCTCTCCCTCCCCTTCAGAGCTGGCACACAACATCAGTAACCACAGGGGCCCTTGGCTAAATACAAAAACAGCCTTTTTGTAAGCTTGTTATTGCAAATTGGGAGCACACAAGACATGCACTTTCACGCCCTATGCCTCTTACAATTATTCAAGAGGTGCACGCAAGGTTAGATGCACGCAAGCACAAGCTCATACATAAACCCACTGGCCACTCCATAACAAAGGAGATGGAGGTTAAGTCTTTCAGAGATAATGTATGTGTGTTGAGGCATGTGAAGGCTCATTTAACTCAATTGTCGGCCATTCATCAAGGCAAAAGAACCTTTTAGGCCGAGTCATCAGCAACAAATAGGCATTTGGTCTTTTGCAGACTGCTTAGTGTGAAAACAGATATGTTAAGCAGTGATCAAGGCATTTGAGTCACCAGACACAGACTTTCAGGCTCTAACTCAGGTCACAGTTGTGAAAAGAGGTAACTACAGTTCATCCAACTCTACTGTTTTTCTAAGAAGGACCATTTATAGCATTGTCTGAATTACTTCCCTTTTAAGAAAGGGAAGGTCTGGATAGGAGCGACATTCAATGAGGCAGTGAAATTCTAAACAGAGCAGTAAGTGGAAAAATACACCAAAACAGACTAAAATACTGCAGACAAGCGGTCTGCTTAAGTCTGCAAGCTATCAGTGACTTCTGCCCTATGAACAGAATACACAAGGCAAGATTTTGAAATGAAGGCCATAGGATATCAATGATGAGATTAACTGCAGAACTGGTCAAAAGAATAAAGAATACATGTTAAAGGGACGCTATGAGCAGACATTTGTTTCATTCTTGTGCTTTACTTACAGTGCTATACTGGTACTTCAGATTCATTCAGATATAAACATTTTTATTTTATGTTATTTTTTACATTCATTTACATTCATACTCTCAAAACTCTCTTATAGATTTTAACAAAGCAATTTTGATAAAATACAATTCATTACAGCAGTACTTATTTTTATTAACCAATAATATAATAACGCGATACCATGTCACCTAAAAAGGCCTCCAGAAGGTCATCTAGCAAGCTGGGATTGGACAAGTATCCAATAATATACATTTATCCAAAAATATACACTGGGGACATATTTCTGATATAAAATATTTTTTCCTGCCTCGTCCGATTAATTATTTTCTTTAGAGTCAGTATACAGTGACAGGTGAGCACATTAATATATGCATTGTCATCAGTGCACTGCATATCACACAATCTTATTGCATAATGCAGTTATGCTCCTAACGTACGTTTGTAATGGAAGTTTGTTTCAGCAAGGCGCTCGTCATAAACAGCATATTTTATTGCTGTTGCATTGATGCTGATCAATAAAGGGGCAGTAGCACCTCAAGGTGACCACGTGTACATGTTGATTAAAGTCTTGCGTTTTTGCGCCAGCCTCCTAGAACCGAGCAGGCTTATAAAAAGGAACACACACATCTAGGCGCACAAACACACTCGATTTATTTCTCTTCTGATACGGAAAACAGGTATGTTTTACAATTCATTTGTATCTTCTTCTGGACTTTTTTTTTTTTTTTTTTACTTTATCCACTGTAGGATACCGACGGAGAAAAGCATAACTCGATAATTCGTAATGATCATCAAACTATCAGCAAGTCGCCTGCTGTATTTATCCTAAAGTTCTGTTCTGAGTTATTTCTTAATGTTGATAGAAAGGCGACACACACAAAAGCAATCCCATCACAAGGGTAGTTGGAAATGAAGATTTAACTGTTAATTAATACATAGCAATGAGGTCTGAAGGTTTTGACGGACTGGAGCTGTCCAGTCGCTCTGGTGCTGACGCACTAGGGCGCTATTTTTGAAAGCTAACAAAATATAATCTCTTCTATCTCTTCTGATTCTTGTGCTATGGAAACGTCATTGTATGCAAATAAACAACAATCTTTTTTTTGCGTTCTCCATCAGAGAGTCACAGCCAAGATGAGACTGTATCTCGCAGTTGCGGTGCTGGTTCTGGCTTTTGTCGCATACGCAGGTAGGTTTTGTGTTAATTATTAATCATCCAGTTACGATTTGTTCTTCATCCACGTTGTGTAACTTTGTCTTTGTCCATGTGCAGAGGCTCAGGATAGATCCATCCAGGACAGGCTCAGCGATTTTGGCGAGCAAATATCAGACTTAGGCAAGACCGTGGCTGAGAAGGCCAAGACCACCTTCCAGGACATCCACAACAGCGAGTTTGCAGCAAACACCAGGTGGGCGCTAACACCGAAATAATAGCTTATGCACAGATAATCACATGAATACGCTGTCTCCTTGTAACACAACGTTTTTATTCTCTCCTCAGAAACTGGTTCCAGGAACACTTTGATAAGCTGAAGAACAAGCTTGGTGAAATCAGCAAGTAGACAAATAAACTGATTCCTGTTTCCAGCCAACAGTCGCCCCTTTTCTCCCCCCTCTGACCTCTTAACTCTGACCCTCATATTGGGACAGTGATGTGTCAAATAACAAACTGTTCTGCTGAACAGATGTAATGGCTGTGCTGCCTCTCTGCAAAGAGATGTTTTGTTTATAATCTGAATGTAATCTTTTTAAAGAGACAGTGTGAAAAAAATAAAGTGTTTTATATCAAATCTGTTCCAGTGCTAATATTTATAAATGTAAAGAAATGAGAACTGCTTAGTGTACTGAAATGAAAGAGTGTAAAAGATGTTTGATGCCAAATAAATTACCTGTTCTGACAGTTTGGTCTCTCAACAAATTATTGCACAGTAATGTTCTTCCTTTTTAAACCCTTTTAAATCACAATTTCAGATTAGAAATGTTCAGTGTAACAAAAACAATAAAAGAGATATGACTATTTTCAAGTCAAGTTAAATTTCTTCTGGAATTCAGTGTCACTGTTCTAATGTTTCTTTAGAAAACACACAATTGTAAAAGATGCTTAGACAAGGGAAACTTCATGGAAGAAGGTGGAAGCCCACTGAAATGTTAGGAGGATTATGTTTCATAGACTCAAAATGAATTTAAATGAATTCTCTGCATTTTCCTCCATTTAATACCAAGTTTGTCAATAAATAAATAAATATTTAAAGATACATAACAATAACATTAAAACTTGAAATATTAACAGAAGTTTTTTTGTTTGTTTTATATATCACGATACATCACATTAAATCCAGGCACATATAAGGCAAGTTTTGAGTGACCTGTGTTTCGTGTCAAAACTTGTGACAAAACAGCATGTGATAAAAAGCTTAGACGAGAAATGAATCAGTGCATTTGCTTAACTTTAGTTATTTGAAGCAGTATCTGAAAGCAGGAATGAAAGCTAGTTTATGGGGCGGCATGATAGTTCAGTGGGTACAGCAGTCGTCTTCCAACCCAAGAGTCAGCGGTTTGATTCTCAGTTCCCCTGAAGCTGCATGTCAAGGTGTCCTTGGACAAGACACCGAAACCCTGTAGTAGCGCTGACACAGGTCTAGCAGCTGTCCAAACAACAATTTCCCCAAGGAGATCAATTAAGTATTAATTTTTATTAGTAAATCTAGTATTTTTAACAAAACCTATCATTACTGTGAATAGATCTGGAAGATTTAGAACCCTACCTAATTATTGCACGACAAACAAGTTTGTCTTTAGCACTTTAATAAACAGTGACTAAACTGATTTCAAGTACTTTGACCATATAATTAGTTTATACCAGAGTCAATATCATATGAATGGAAACTTAAGCCAATCATTTAATCAAACTGTAGCCAGAAGCATCTGATAGATAATAGTTTATTTGTGTCAATAGTTGGTATCAAAGGGCAAGTGCCAACATGGCTGCATTTCTGGCATTTCACAACTCCCAGGCTAAAGTCACTGTTTATGCTGGGTTAATAATCTACCAATTGCCCCAGTTCAATGAAACCTGTTCCTGTGAAGAGAACATCCTGACAGAGGTCAGCTGCTGATGCACAGAGGTCACACACTCCACAGATTATGAACATGTTGCACAGGTTTTCTTAAATTTACGCTGAATCACTTTCACTTTTAATAATTTAAGATGTGCCCAAAATTATACTTCTACTTCTTTGTTAGACATTCAGCATGTCCAAGCTACATCATTAAGAAGAACCCTGTCCATATTAAGAAAAGCGCGTGCTTCAGCTGTTGCATCAGGAGAAAAATCTACTTCCTGAAGCAGCTGAACTGAAACTAAGTGGTGTCTTGTCTGCAAAATGTCTGTGAAGATTCTTGCTCATCCAGGAAACTGTCTTGTCTGGGTTTCTCCTGTTTATAGACAAGTTCCTAAATGAAAACATTTTTAAAGCTGTGATACAAACGTATTGTAATCCATCCATCCATCATCCTAGCCCATTGTCGTCTCAAGGGTTGCAGGAGTGCTGGAGCCTGTCCCAGCCTGTCACTGGGCGAGAGGTGGGTTACACCCTGGACAGGTTTCCAGTCTATCACAGGGCCGACATACAGAGACAGACAGCCATTCACACTTACATCCCCACCTATGGGCAATTTAAGGTCACCAGTTAACCTAACTGCATGTCCTTCAATGGTAGGCGGATGTTGGAATAACCGGAAAGAACCCACACAGACACGGGGAGAACGTGCAAACTCCACACTTTCTTTCCCAAAGTTTGTGATTTAATAACACAGCATTTGGACCTCATTAATTTAAGCTCTGTGTGCCTAATAAAGTGGTAACAGAGTGTATAACTCTTCCAATGCATAGTGGGAGGCTGCAGTCATGTCAGGGACACACACAGATGTTCAAAAAACAACACATAATATAAAAACAAGGAAGAATCTGGATCCTATCTGTTTAGACAGCTGTGAGTTCAGGTTTATAAGTGAAACACAGTTATGAACCCTCTCAACAAGTTAACTGTTCCAATTGAGAACATGTGACATGTACAGAGCCTAAGTAGTGACAAGATTAAATTGATTTCGTGGTGGCCTCTGCCCACAGAAATGCTTTCCTTGGCTGAACGTGTTTATCTTTTTGACCCCCCTTAAGTCTTCACTAAAACTCATATCTCTCCTGCAACAAGAGAGACTTTGACTGGTCTGTATACATATCAGTGCCTGCCAAATATCTGATCCAAAGGGCATTTGGACAGGACTGAACTTAGCTAATGTTGACTTTGTAAGGATATCAAGAGTTCAGGATCAAAAGATCTAAAAACAGTGTGTCTTGACTTGGATAAATGTAATTTTATTTTACTAAAACTAATATGTATTTTTGTTTTAAATAAAAAACAAATCACATACGTGTCTGTTATGGATGAAACCAAATGACCTTTAGCTCTCATGTGCCTTGAAGCAAAACTACATCTAGCCAGGAGTCTATAGCAAAAGTTTAATGTATTCTTGTGCGTAAGAATTTCATAACAGGCTAAGAAAAGGGAATTCATATTTAATCAAAGATCTGTTGAGTCAGTTTTTGTCAACAAAATAATGGAATGAAGCAAGGAAAAAAACATGTTGAATGGTCATCCGATGAGGACCAATGTACATATGTTTGCGGTCACCTAATACAAATAAAATGGCCTGATAACACTTGCTTCATTCAACTTCTGTTGATCAGCGAGAGGAAAAGGTAAAAATACTCTTACCACTCTTTTGCAGGTTTGTAATGTGATGTTGATGAATCTATGGTTACATTTTGCTTTGAAATCTCATATTTTAATTGATTTCTTGATGACTTTATTACTAGTTTGTGGATTATTTATCATCAAAGAAATAGAAAAGCAAACTATTTGTAAACATTATTTGTTGAGATTGTAGTTGTGATATTGATCTAATATTACAAATTGATTGTGTAAATAGGTTATTTCTCCTAATAAAGAAAATATTATGAAGAATCAGCTACTAATTATATGTACGGTATGTGGGAGCTGGTTTTTAATTGATTGTGTTTCTCTCATCTCTGTGACAGATGCATACAAAAGCATTCATTTTTGTTTTCTATGCCATCGTACTAATGCAAGGTATGGCTTTAAAATATGTATCCTACATCCTATTTTCAATCTCTGTTCCTTTATTTCTGAACTAACAACTTGTTTCCAGTTGTGTTTTTGCTCTACTTAACTGACAAGCACCCTCCTCTGCAGCATGCAGGCCACTTTTGGCCCAGACTCCTGCACCAGTACAACCTGACGCTCCAGGATTGCTACAGAGACTGGCAAAGACAGCCAGGTATTTCTGAATGCATTCTGCTCACCATCTGTGTTCAGCTTATCCATGGAAGCTAATCTGACTTCTCTGTAAATGATCACTAGTTATCAGAACATTGATGTGTTTTTGTGTACATATTATATTTACTAATTTGTGGACTTGTGTATGTCATAGGGAAGTCAAAGATAAAGTCCATGATTTTGGAGAACTAGCACTGGGCTTTGCTGGTGCATACTATGAAGAACACATCCAACCAGTGACTGCCAGCTATGCTGAATGGGCCTCAGATGTCAGAAGCTCCATGTTGACGAAGATCAAGACAAGCTTTGACAACTACATGCCATTTAAAGCTAAACCAACTGATCAGCCCCCTCCAAACTAGAGAAAAGCTGACAATAAAAATTTGTATTCTTGTTAACAAGTCACATCTATCTGAAACTGGACTTTGCTGGTTGTACCAAATGCTCAAAGACTCAAACTGCTTTAGAATAAATCTTCAGGTTGACACGAAACAGCACCTGTTATGGACCCAGTCTGTGTTGCAAAGGCTATGCCACCTAAAGCTCATAAGAGGGAATGGTAATCAATATGATTATGATGAAAAGGTAAATTCAACAGTATAAATTATATAATTTATGAGCATTGTATGCAGATTTTTATTAAACATGCATTTGAGTGACATTTAATTAGAAAAACCCTGAACAGCTACATTTAGTTAACTCTTATTATTTTAGTAATATATTAATTATTTCTGCCAAGTTTCAGGTCAGTTAACCAACATCTAGAATTAGGACACATGGAAAAGCAAAAGGAGAACGAGCATTTCTTCTTACGACATTTTGCTCTCACTGTCTTCTCCCTGAATCAGCTCTTTTAATTCTTTTGTACCTCACTTGTGTCTCATTTGGCAGATGCTTTATATAAAAGTATCTGCCAAAACTGTACAATCTAAAATTAGGAGAGAGACAAAATACAAAGATACACAAGAAGAGAAAAGAAAGAGATTAAAAAGACAAGCATTATGATACTGATAATTTATTACCTTAATACACTATGTCAAGGAATGAGGGTGAAAGGTGAAGGCAGAAATCCCAGCAAGCATTGCTCTGGGTTTAGCACAATATGTCTAGACAGTTCCTGGTTGATTGACCTGCTTTATTCTGATCTGTCTTTGAGCAGACATGACTCTGACTTTGTTCTCAAAGTAGTGCTGATAAGCAATAATTAATCAAATAGCATATAGCAGGTAACAACAGTTGATCTGCTGTTGTTAAAATATGTTTTGTCATAAGAGATGTGGCAATTACAACATACATGTACTATGACATTTTGCAAACACAGGACTTGTGCAGTGTCAGGAGAGCTGTACGTACATGACTATATGAATGCAGATAAACTTGCATAACCACTAAGTCATGCTTCCACATATGGTATTTAACGTGAAAATCCTGCACACTGGACTTTGTTTAGGTGAACATGTGTGTCTGTGCGTTTGTCATTGTACATGCATGTGTGTGTGTGTGTGTGTGTGCGTGCATGTGTGTGTAGGTGTGTGTATGCTCATCAGATGACGTTTGTTTGCAGTCCCCCCCTATATCATCCTGCTCAGACGTGAGCTCCGAGTTACAGACAACTCGCTTCCAGAGAAGACTGTCACTTCTTGGATCTGTACATCCAACACAGCAGCAGGTAATTATCTTTCCTACAGCAGGAGCCCTGGCTTCTCTTCTGAAGCTTCTGCAGAACAGATTTCACAAAACCATATATTTTGTAAAAAGTCTATGTTTATGTTTTTTTGCATTCTTTTAGTTTTATCAACTTGTTTATAAGAATGCAAGGTTACAATATCAAATATGGAAAAGAATGATTGATTCACCAAAAGGAAAGTTCAGGGTTTTTTTTAAAACTTTCTCTTTTAAATTTTGTTTCAGAGATGAATGCAAAATATGCTTTGGCACTGATCCTCACTCTGCAGGGTAAGAAACATAGTGATGTTTCAGTGTATGGATTTTCTTTTTTAATGAAATCTTGACTCTTTTGTGACTTTGTAAAAAGTATTATGCAAAAGACATAGAAACATTTAAAAAATATATCTGTATTCCTTTTTTGCAACAATGCTAAAATCGCCATTAGCATGTCCTTTGCACATGTGATAGTTTGTTGGTTCTCTTGTTGGCTCCTACACAGTTTTATTTGTGGTTGTGAGTCAGAAACCAAGATATGCACAACAGCTTTTATTTAGCTGTAAACACACATTCACACACAAACCCATAAATATCTTTCCAATGCAAGAATTTATATGTACTTTTTAAAATCTAACATATTTTGATGCTCTTTTGACTTAAACTCATCTGATTTACATTTTTGCTATCACTGGTTCTAACATAACAGTCTTACCATTCTTATTTTCTTTCAGTTTCCATGAGCCTGTGTGAGGTCCCTGCACCATCACAAGACCTTGTTGATACTTATAATGCACATAAAACTACATTCTACAACAGGCTGCTCAATGCATATAACAAACTGCACGCTGCCGCTGCTCCTTTAGTGGAGAAATTTGCTGAAGGCGATCGTGGACAGGCTACCAGGGATTACATTGATGAGATCCAGCAGAAGCCCGAGTTCCAAGCTTTTGTCAAACTTGCCACGTGAGTGTTCACAGAGAGCACTTCACTTGAACATTTGCAGGAAAATATTAATAATATAAGACACTAAACTTTCTCCAGGTACTGAGCTAGGAGATGAAATGTCAAATGATCTGTCTTCTTTGTTTTGTACAGTGGCCTGGGTACAGAGGCAGTTCCCCTAGTGGACAAAGCCCGTACATCATTGTTGGGTCTGTATGAACACTACGTGCGCCCCCATGTTGGCAACTACCTGAAAGAGGGTATTGATGCTGTCAAGCTCCACCTGGACAGAGTTCTGCCTGCTGAGTAAAGAAGACTGACTGGGACAAACCACTTAGCAGCCTTTAATAGATGATAGTTCATAAAAACCACACCAGTTTAGGCCAAGAGGAGCCATGCATAATGCAAATACAATCCTTTGCCTCTTTTCAAACCAGTATCTTTGCAAAATCTTGCAAATTTAAAAGTAGGCCAAACATGTCAACATCAAATATGCCAATTGTGCATGTGCAGTATTTTGTGTGATACACTAACCCATGTCTGTGTGTGATCATGTATGTATATGTGTAAATGTGTTCAATAAAATGAAGTGGAAACTATTTGAATGAAACATGTTTCTTTATCAAGAATATTTAAAGGTATACGTACATAATTAATATTTTTTTTGGGAAATTATTCAACACCAGAGGAGCAGTGAACGGAGTCTCAACAGAATATTATTTTGACAACAAAAGTTGTTCCAAATTCCACCAATTACTGTGTAATGTAATTACAGTTCTACATTTTAATTACAAACACTCCACATACTGTATTACCTTGTTACCATAAAAAACTTTTAACATTATGAAAAAGATCAGCTTTGTCTAAAATTAGAACTGTGAATTAAACCTAATGATTTAAATTGTATACTTTGCTTTAAGCATTATATTGTCTTATATTATTTGCAGGTCAGTACATATCCTATGGTCAAACAACAGTGTGAGTCATCAACAAAAGTAATAAAACAAAAAATGAATCCCACACATGAATCCGAACTCAAGCTTTTGTTTTATTATTTAGTGTTAAAGATGGTCCCCCTCTGAGCTGTTTTTGAGTAATGGCATTTGTGCAAGAACAGCATAATGTGCACATCTTTCTTTTCTTCCCCTTAACAGATTTTGATTAAACGTGTACAGTAAATATCCCTTCTTTGTGATAACAGTGCTGTCACAAAGACATCAAAACACCACATTTTGCTGTATAATACATCAAGCTGCAATGCCATCAGAGCAGAGTCCTCACAGCACCAAATCAACATTTTGAACACGGCCCACAGCTGTCCTCAGACTGACCTGAGTTATCAGGTCAAAGGCAACCTGACATGTGAGGCTTGATCACACCATTGGCTGTAATGTTTACTTAAGACTCTTTGGGACATGTCATTATAGAGAAAGTTATTGCTAAATAACACAGTTTGATCAAAACAGACTGTTTCTCTTTGTAATTCTGCCCAATGAATAATACAGGAAACTGGGAGTCTCTCAGTCAAAAAAAAATGTTTTTAAGATACAAAACCCACTCCAGAAAATAAAAATCAGAAACTGTGATTTATCAATTTGCTCAAACCTTTATTTATCTGGAATATTCATTGCTTTGATGCCTTTAACACACTCAAAAATTGGGACAGAGGTAAAATAAGACTGAAAAGTTTTATAAATATTTTATATTATATTTATAAAGTAACAACATTCTGGTTGACGACTGGGCATAAAATAAGCATCCACCAAAGTTTTCAAGCAAAGATGGGTGGTGGTCCACAACTTTGTTTCAAACTCTCAGTGAAAGATTGCAACTAATTTAGACTTCTCACCGTCTACAGTACATAATATTGTGAAAAGATTCAGAGATCCCTGGGAAATCTGAGTGAGCCAAATGTGGAAACCATTGTTGAATGTGTGTGCCCTCAGGTTGCAGTTCATGAGAAACCATCATGCTACCATGATGAATATAGCTATATGGGCTCAAGAGTACTTAGGAAAACTGTTCTGCCTTTAACACAGTCACAGACGACAGTGAAAACATATTTTATGGTCAATTCCCAAATGACTAAAAATGTCATTTAAGGAAAGGTGAAAAACACCATAGAAAACATGCCTCTGTCCCAACTTTCTTTGTGTTGCAGCATCAAACTCAAAATTTCCTTTCATTTACAAAATACAATTAAGTTTGGCAGTGAAAACACTGAAAATCTTTTGTCAGATAAATAAAGGTTCAAGCAAGTTAAGAAATCAAAGATTTTGTTTTTTATTGCATTTTGGAAATGGGGTTTGAGATCTAAAGAATTCATACACAATAGTACAAACATGTATCCCTCGTGTTATGAGAATTAAAGAATTTAATTATCCTTTTGGATGGAAAATCAAACAGAAAATCAGGTTATAAAATAAACAACATGATTAAATGTCACATGAATATAACACAAAATAAACAAAATCAAATTGTCTGCACTTCTGACTCCCAATATGCTTTTTAAATCAAATCACATGAAGGGGAAAATTAAGATCAAACTGATGTGTAGAAGTTGAAACATTTACATGGATGAGAGGAATAGGTTCTCTCCTTAAAATCCTAAAACGACATTGATTAAAAAAAACAAGCTGTGAAGTATGTAACTGTGTCACATGCTAGCCTAGCTGGCCTAGATATTTCATAACCTGAATTAGCCCGAGTGACGTGTTCAACACACTCTAGACTTAGGACCATCTTAACCAAAGTATTGTTAAGCTGAGTGCATCACTACAGTTCTGGATGTAACAAGTGCCTTCTTATGGCGCCTCAAGTCCCGTGCTTACAAAATCAAATCAGACTAAAGTCCTAACTGGCTCCTGATGACGTTTGAAGACACTTCTGGTGCTACATTCATCATGCTTATGTTTACATGGCTAGTCACACTGCCTGTTTTATCAAGACACAATGCACATAGTCCCACAAACACACCAGACAACAGCACTACTTTATCTCCCACAGAGTGCACTTTGGCTCTGGGAGCGACAAGTCAACACATTTACTCTCCTATATAAACAGGTTGGGCTAGATGTGCTTCTTACTCCGTTCTGTTCACCACAGTCATATCCAGAGAGGAATACAGTGAGTACTATAAATTTACTTCAATTACTGACTGTGATAGACTTAAACTGCCAGAATGTTGTTTTAATTATAAGGACACATCAAAAACAATTAATATTCTCAAACATAATATATGTGTGTTTGAGCTCATGTTCTATGCTTATTTTCATTAAAAAAAAAAAGCAAAGAGACTTGTAGACAGTTATTATTATGAGCACAAATCTATCAACCAGTCACAAGTGGGGAATTCTATGAAAATGTCTCACCCTAGTGGATAAAGGGAGGCAAGCTTCAAAACTGTCTTTGTTCTCCATCCACTCACAGATTCATAAATCATCATGAACAAGCTGTTGGTCATTACTGTGCTTGTTGCACTCCTTGCTCTCAGTAAGTGTATTCTTACATGATAAATCTGAATTCAGCATCCATGATGGAAAAAAAAACAATTTTGTCCTGAATAAAAAGTCTTACCCTTGAACCCCTCTGACCTGATATTGTGCAGGTGCTGAAAGCTTCCGTGTACCGAGGCAGGTCGACGAGGAGGAGGGGGTTCTGAGCAAGTTCACAGATACCGTCAAGTCCTATTATGACAACGCTGTCACCACTGCCAGTGGATACGTAGACAGCATCAAGAGCCTGAAGTTGGAGGAAAAGGCAAAGTAAGAGAGTTTAATTAAAGATTCATTCATTTAATAAAGTAAAGCGTGAATGTATATTTAAAAACCTTTCTCTTTTTGACAGGAATCTTTACACTGATACTACCACAGTTCTGGGCACCTACACTGGCATATTACATGACCAGCTTTACCACATCCTTTACCACTAGCAGTAAACAAAAACAGATTCTTAATGACCTAATCTACTCTTTTTTGTCATTACATGAACTTTCAAGCTCCCAACAGAAGGCCCAGAGTCACTTAACATTTGAAACTTAGCTGTGTCTTGCACCATGCAAACCTCAAACAGGATCTTCAAAGTAATAGGCCCTTACTGTGCTCTTTGTGGTGACTTCTTGGGCCACTGCACAGGTGGAATATGATGAAAATCACCCAACAGGAACTGTCAACCCATTCAAAAAACAGCTTGCACAAAGGAAACTGGACAAAACAACTTGTCAAGCACAATGGCAGGAGCACACAGCATGAATTTCTCCATGAGTCTAACAATTAAAAAACAACCAGCCATTAATGTAACGTAATAATTTAATGATCTATTGCCACCTACTGGTGTTCTCTCAGTGCACTCTAAAGGTCACCGCTGCATACCTTTATATATCTTTGTCATATCTTTAAATAAAATATTTATACAAAAACTTGAGTGTGGTTGATAAATGAGATTTTAACGTTGTCTATATTACTCACTCGTGCAATGGATCATGTGTTGTATCTTGTGTCTGTATAAATCTACAGTGAGGTACCAGACTTTAATCAGCTGTGGCAGCATGAGAACAGAAGCTTCTGTTGCAATTAATAATGGATGAAAAGCAACTATGGGTAAAATGTGAGAGCGCTGAGATGCTGACAGATGAATAAACAACACAGACTGTGAAGTTTGTTTTGTGGATTCTGACAATCAGAGATGCAAATATGTTGTGAGTTTTAATTAATGCAGAAATCTACAACATGTGGCCTCTTCTGAAACTACATCCAGCACAAACAAAAGAGATTCATTTTCAGTTAATACCATCATGTGGCTGTCTACTGTACTTAAAAGCCACACAATAAACTGCATATGTATGTGTTCTTCCAGGATTGGAATATTTTAAAACATTTATGTAAGTATACATACAGAGAAAAATTTTACATACAAAGCAACATGAAGATCCCTGTCTCTGCAGCTCTGTTGGCACTGGTTAAACTGGCTTAATCAGAGAATTTTCATTTTGTATTTGATATCACAATCTGTCTCTAATGTTTTTCTCACCTGACACCTGTGATCAGATTAGGCTTTGACAATAATTTAATTTAGCCTATTGGCACATGCCGGTGCTGCAAAAGAGAATAAAATATGCATTTTCTGAGAGAGGAGAGAGGAGAGGAGAGGAAAAGATACTGTGTGCCTGACTTTTTGCAAGTGTGGTTTGATTGAATGGATTCCAATGGTGTAGACGGATGGATATAAGCGTGTGAATAACACAAAACTAACAAGCACAGTATTTCCATTAATATTATATGACCAAAATTGATAAATTAAAGTCTAGTTTGACTTGTGTGACTCTTTCCTTAAGAGATAAGTAGGAAAATGATGACAAAATATGTCGCGCCCCCCCTCCACTTATTTTATGTACAAAGCTTTTGTAGGATGGAAGAAGTTACTAAATAATATTAAAGAACAAATAATTGCTTATACTTAAAAAATACAATTAGATGTATCCAAAAATGACTGTATTGTTGTTGTTACAAGGAATCATTTATTTACTGTTTTTTTGTATGTCTTTGCCTTACGTTGTGATTTTAACCATCTATTCATCAATATAATTTAATATTTATATTAGTTTTGTTGTTGTTGTTTGTTGGAGAGAATTTCATTATATCTAATATGTGAGTTTGGACAGGCATGCACATACACTGTGACTTGATAGGTTGCCAGAGGCATATCATTGCAAGATGTTAATTCCAGTGTTTTATCTATTTTAACTTCTTTGGCTCTTGCTTTCATGATTGTATTAACACTTAATTGGGACTCACTTTAATGTCTGGACCCTAGGAAGACTAGAGATGTCAGAATCCAATAAAAAAACCAAAATGATGGTTGTCTTTGTTCAAAAGTCATCAACTAAAGAAGGAAAACAATATTTTTGGGGTCACTGGGGTTAAAATTATATTTTGTAGCTAAAGATGACCACAATATCATCATGCAGGATGCAACCAGTTACTCTGGGAAAGGAACAGCAGGTAAACACAATTAGAATTTTAATCACTAAAACCTGTCACAAAACCTTAACGTATGGAATGTAGCTGCCTTTGTAAAGGTGCCTCTACTTGCTTCTACTTTATCATCATACAATTATCTTTTTATAAAGCACAAGTGACAGAGAATATTATTAGCAAATATTCTGGTTTTCTAAATGGACATTTGGAGTTGGCCAATCGGTGATAGTTTAAGACAAGTCCTTTAAAATTGCATCATGGTAAAATATTAACTTTTTAAATTGCATTTCCCAACTCCTATCTCCTTTATGATTTCATGTGGTAGTGCTACAAAAGCTTTGTTCATTTATCAATGACACCATTTTACTGTGCTATTAGCACAGACTAACCATAAAAAATGGTTTTAATATTTCCCACAAAGATCGACAGTGGGTCTTTGCTGATCTTCAATCTATGAAAAACCAAAACACACACACACACATGCACACACACACACATAAATAAATATAATCTATTCTGCAACAATATATTTCTAACGGTGAAAGGTGTGACAATCTAACCGAACTTACTATTAAATCCTCTGAGAAGGCTATTATCAAGTTTATGGCTGGTGGATAGTAATAAAACAGTCGGTTCCTCCCACTGTTCTCTAGAAAAGCTTGCAGGTATAAAGAATCAAGACAAACTTTTATCACACACTATTAGAGTCACAGAAAATACAAATACAGAATGAAGCTTCTTTTCCTGGCAGCTGCTTTGGTGCTTGCAGGTAGACATTTCCTGTGCTGTGCCTAAAATAAGTTATTAATATTAGAATAGAAATTTAGTTGCTGTTTCTTCTCAATGTATTGCAGAAGCTTCTTCCCTGAAGGACTACAAAGTGTGCCAGCCTCACTCAAGACCATGGCAGGTTAATCTGCGCGGTGGAGGAATGTCCTGCAGTGGAGCCCTTATTAACGAATGGTGGATACTTACCTCCTTTAACTGTGCACCCAAGTATGTACTGCTGACTGTTAGTGCTAAATGAAAACTTACTGCTGATGCTGAATTTAAGTTATGTTGGCTCATTTCTTTGTGTTTTTTTGACTGTCAGTCTTGTGAGATTCATTCATTCAACCATCCAACCATAGATAAATCTATCATTTTTTTAACTTAAATTAAACAGCTGTTTTATAGTTTTTTCCTCACACAGCAGTGCAAATGTTATGCTATTGAATTATAATAAATAAGGTCATGTCAATATGTGATTACAATAACATGAAAACAATAATCTGTCTTGTGCGTCTTGTGTCAGGAAACGGGTCAGTCCACTTTGGATCATGCCAAAGTTGTAGGTTTAGAATAATACTGTTCTTAGGTCTGAGCCACTGCAAAATACACTTCTGTTCCTACTTAATTAAAACACGTTTATTAAGCTGCTGTTCATGCCTGATTGGGGCTTACTATTTCTTAGTCATCATGGGCCTTTCTTCTTTCTTTCTGTCTGAGGCCTGAAACATCTCCCTGAGCTTAATAAATCTCTGCTTCCTTGTGCGCGCAGATCTTACAGCACCATTGCATCTCTTGGAGACCATGATGTGACTGTGGAAGAGGGCACTGAGCAGCATATTGAAGTTGCTGATGTGGTCATCCACGACCCCTACCGTTCGTCCATACACAGCCTGGCAATGATCCGTCTGGCCGAACCAGCGCGCTTCAACCAATACGTCCGGCCCATCCCCCTGCCCAGTCGCTGTCCACACCCTGGAGAGACATGCTATGTCAGTGGCTGGGGATCTACAGTCTCAAATCAATGTAAGTGGATTTAAAGGTGCTGCTGTGGCTTTTACACCTCATTAATCTGTCACCACATTTGAATTTAGTATAATTGCAGGATAAGCCAGTGTTCCCTAATCCAGTCCTCAAATATTCGTCGTCGTTTTCTCCTCCAGCTTTCCTGTG
>JAUBNQ010000008.1:7513175-7526108 GCA_032353495.1 Ctenopoma kingsleyae | reverse complement strand
ACACTAACTTCAGGATTTATTTCAAAAACACACAAACCATAGCTTCTATGTTGTTTTCTGCTTGGTGCAGATTGTAATGTTGCCAGGTGGTCTAATTGTGGAAATTGACCCAAGGAAATTTTTGCAAATTAAACGAGAATTGTCCTGTTATTTACCTTGTGGCCAAAGGAGCTGCTGTTCAGCAAGAACCATATGCTCTCTCTTTACATAAACTATAATCTGAATGTCACAGCACTAAGTGGCTAAAACACAGACTGACCAGTATAGATTTTAAAAAAGCTGACTTTCTAGCCTTTCTGGGGTTAAAATACATACATATATAAATATATATATATATATATATTAATGCTAGAAGTATTCTACATTCCTTATACAAGATTTCAGCTTATCAAACAGATTTGTCTCCTTGGAAAAATATCTAAAACAGTGAAGGTTTCATTGCAGGTTTTACAGTGTGAAACCCCTAAAGATGCTGACAAGTATCCTCACCTCCATCACATCAGCAGGGGATGACACGGACACGGTTATTTATGTTTCCCATCAATTCCCTGTATCCACCCATTCACTTACATTGCCTACTGCTTTGTATTCTGACTGCACATCGATTTTTCCAGGTCACTTTGATGAGAGACTTTTAATTTCCTAATGGAAAACCAGCAGCGCATGGCATGTGTGTCAGGAAAATGGCTCCAATTGGCCTACAACCAGAGGAAGCATTTGAAGATGCATCATGATGGGCAGAAATGCCACAAAGTCTTACAAATATCCCCCACAGTTATGTAATCTTATCTGTAATGATATCCCTAAAACAAAACAATATTTCTTTTAGGATTTTAAAAGAAGTCTTTCATCTCATCTCTTGATTAATGGTTGGTTTTGATATATGAATTTTCAAACAGCCAATTATGATTATAGCTGTTATTGAAGAAATCCATCCTACTAACCGTTACTGATCTATGCACAAAGCTACGCAGCAATGTGTTGATGATTGATGGCTTCATTTAAACTCATTTCTAAACATGAAAGCAAGTAGGGAGAACGGTGAATCATGAAGTCAGTATCGAGCCCATCCTGTAAGCAGTTATCAATGCAAAACATGAGCTTCCTCGATTTTTCTGTTCTGTCACAGCAAATCATGGGATCAATCAATATGAAAGAAAATTTACATAAAGCTGCTTATATCAAAGAGATTACAGTTTGGTGCAAGCTGTGAATCAATTTAGATGTCATCTTCTAGGAAGTGTAAGAAGAGACAGACACAGATGAATTACATCAAAAGCAATTTGATTTTTCTGATAGAACTTTCGGTCTGATGTGTGAAGATTTTAGTGTTTCAGCTGACAGCATATGGTCAGATTCATTTGCTATTTCCCTTTGTGCCTCTTAAAGAAGATGATTTCAAAACAATTTTGTGATAATGATAAAAAATAACTGATATCGCAACATTCTGGTAAATTGCCTGTTGCAAAGCTGGGAATAAAAACGCACAGAATGGTTTTGTTGAGTTTTTTTCATTATAAATTCTACACAGCTGGAACAAAATAAAAAGATACATCAACACACCACAGATGTCACAACAGCGTACCACAAAATATACAGTAAAAAGAGAGAGAAGAAAAGCACTGAGAATATCTCATAAAAAGATTCCTAAAAAAAAAAATCTCTCTTCTCTCAACAAATGGCAAAACATGGGAAAATGAAAACTCAGTAGTTCCCAAATTATGAACCAACTTTCTTAAAAAAAAATATTTTTACACAGTATTTTATATAAAACATTGACATGAAAAAGAAACAATGCTCCAAATTCATTGCTGACAGTCATCATCACAAGATCAGTAGACAGACACTAAAAAATAAAATAAGCTGGTTGCAAATAGTGGTTTGAGTGACCTCTTTTTAAAAATCAAGGCGACTAGTTCCAGTGTACAACCAATTAAAAGGGTACGTCAACCCTCTATCAAACCTCGCTGATGTGCCAACAGTGTAGGGAAGAAACAGAAATGCCAGTATTGCACACCTAAACACAGAAACACTCAAATAAAGAAAGAGTGAACCTATGCCAGTCATTTCTCCTAAAAGGGGAATGTGTGACTACTGAACTGTAGCGCCTGAAAGTCCCATCTTGTTGTCATAGGAAAACAGCAACACAGCAGACCACAGTTTGAGATTGTCAACCATTTCACCAAATTTCACCTATTTCACAGTGAAAACTGATGATAATTGGGCTTTCTGAGCAGAACCACTGGGTGCTGTGATTGTAAGAATGGTTTAATCCCCTGGTAAAGGACTGAAAGGCTATAAAAAAAAAGTAAGAAATGGCAGTAATTATTCTCCCAGGCCAGTGGGTTAGAACCACAGACACTTTGAGATCCACATCACGCACAGTATACCTCCTGCTTAACAGACAGAATAATCAGCAGTTTAATTTACAGAGAAAATAGGTGAGCAAAGGAAAAAAAAGAAATGAACAGGTAAACTAAAATAATATACAACTATGCTGGAAATGGCAAAAATAAATTTGTACAACTTAATAGCCTGTTTGCTTGGTGGCTTTTTACTGGATTTAAAATTGCAAGCAATTTTAGAGAAAGGATTAGCATTTTTTTTTTAATGTCTGTGCTGTTTCCACTGAGAGCTACTAGGGATATCGGAACAGAAACATATCAGTGTTCACAGGTGTCAAAAAAGCAATTAAACAGCACTACAGCAAGCACAGCTTCACGTGTGTGTTGTGAATATAATCATTATGTTACTGTGTACAATACAACAAAACAGCAGCCTGTGATATTTTTTTTGCCATATTTTTTACCCAGCAGAGAATATAAGTGCAGACTCCAAAGCAATCCAAGCCAATCCTCTCTGTTCAGCTCTACTCGGCAGTGGAGTCACCAAAAAAACATGATTGGTAAGTAAAAAGTCAGAATCAAAAGAATCCATGCTAGTAATCTCAACCTGTTATGTCATATTATGAATTTGCACATGTATGATTTTAAACCTGTGGGAAAAAAATTGATGGAGTTGAATCTTTAATCTTACTTTAAAAAAAAGGGAAAAAACTCCACCCGGCAGGTCAACTCCAGGTCATAAAACAAGCATAACGAAGGCCAAACATGGTGTGTCTCCCGCTTCACCTTTTCTTGCCCCCCCCCTCAGTTCCCCATACAGTAAAACATAAAAATGAGCCCTGTTGTCTTCATAACTGTTGTCCTCCTTCCAGTCATCCTTCAACACTGTCAGAAAGAAAGAGAGCAAAACACAAAATATAAAATATAAATATCAATTCATTATCATTCATTTCTGCTCATAATGATTAAATCTATCGATGGTTTGTGTGCTATTAGCTAAAGCTCATCATGTTTGTATATACTCGTGACTGTTACTGCAGGAAAAGGGTTAACATACTTTCTCTTGACACTCAAGACTTATACATCTTTGTCTGTGACTTGGCTCCAGACTTTGAGAAGACAGTTTGTACTTTAATGGTGACACAAGAAAGAAACATCACCTGATAGCGTATGGAGAGAGACTTTTACATCTTTTCATTATATCCATTTCAAAAGCCGAGTGAAACGTGTCTGCAGTTTCCTTGCAGTTCTGAAATGTCAGCCAGTTTTGCTGTCAGTAGTTCCAAAAATCACATAAAACAAGGCTCTCTCTTAAACTGGCTTTCACAGTCACATCAAATATGCCACTAACATGAATTTCATGATGAAATGTTTTACATTTGTGATGACATTTTCAGATTACTCCATACAGCTGTCATCCTCCATCAATTGAGCTGCAGGGACAGCTTTCTCAAATGTGCTCTCTTTGAAGTGACACTGGCTGTAGACACTCAATCAGCATGACTGATGTGCCTGAAGATATTTCTGCTCACTGTAAAGCTGGTGTTCATGTCAACATGATCACAACTGCTATGAAGAATCTTTACAGGTAAATTTATGTCTACATCACTATTCTCACTCTTGTGGTATTGCACTAAATCCAGAGAAGACTACTAACTATTTGTATATGAGATTGTTTGTTCAGATCAGGAGTGGCTTCATTTCCATCCACTTCTCTGTAATAGATGAAGTGCCATTGGCTTGTCCCTGCATAGCATTAGCCAGTAGCTTCATGGTTCACTTTCATTAATGTAGAAGCTAAACTGGAATGAAAACCAGATAAGTGGTGTGCCCTTTTAATGATCATTAACTGGAGTTCACAGCTGAACCACTGTTACCAAAATTCAGGCCCATGACCCTTGACCCCAACACTGTGACCACTGGCCTGACCTGTTCTGTGGGCGGTCCCTTTTGGATGAGACTGGTCTCATTGTTCGCCTTTTCACTGAAAGCAAAGAGACAAATGTGAAAGAAGAGTCAGTGAACTGTGTCAAACAAAGTTTCCCTTTCTGACTTTTACATAATGTTCAACAGCTTTAGACAGGACCTACTTTTATGTTTTGTTTATAGTTCTTTACTTATGCTTATTTTTTTATCCAACATGAACTTGCATGTGCAGTAACTGTCAAATCTGAGATCAAACTGTATCTACAGCTACTAGACTGTAAAAATAACAGACTGTAGACTTGAGCATTATTATTTATAGCGTATTGTCAACACTGCATAAAACTTGATGTTTATATTGGACACACTGTGTAAATGAATGTGAAAATTTGTCCTAGAATAATACTAAGAAGACAGGGAAACAGTAAGTTGCTACTACATTTAACACTAATACTGGCAGAGAAAGTGACATTTATCAAGCCTTAATTTCCCAGAAAAATACTCCTGATACTTTAATTCAATCATTGACGGCTATTATTTTATTTGCAGTGTGATTTATCTTTCTCACACAATTAAAACATGCTGAAACATGCTTTATTTTATCCTCACCGTTTTATTAGTCGAGCCACAAAAAAACTCTGCTATATAAGAGTTTTACAACTATTTTCTTACCAAGAACACAAGTACAAAAACACCATGGTATAGTTTAGTTTTTGCTGCATCAGTGGAGATAATCACTGCCAATATAATCCCTCCATTCCTTTCCTCCCCACCTGTCTGGCACATCCTTGCTGTTCTTCTTGCTGCAGGGCAGCCTCCTCGTCTTGTTCAGGATGTAGATGAGGGCCACCAACAGCAGGAGCAGCAGAACACACACCACCACAGCTATCACCACCCCGCTGGAGCCTCCCTGCTGCTGTCCAGCTACAGCGCCACAATGGAGGGACACATGGAGAGAGAGACGGAGGGGCAATAGGGGGGTGGAGGGTTGTTGGGAGAGAGGTGTGGAGAGTGAGTTAGGGATTGATCAGAGAAGAGTAAGTGTAATTTAAAGTGGCAGAGAGGGGGCAACATGAGGGGTAAAAATTAAAATGTAGCAAGTAGGGGGAGAAAATGATTTGATTTGGGGGTAACAAAGAAAGGAGAGGTGAAGCGGTAGGACAATGGAGGGGGTGGTGGAGAGGAACAAGATCATGGGGTTCAGGTGCAGACAAGGAATGGATGGACAGGTAGATGGGTGGGGAGGGCAAGGAGCAGGGGATGTGGGGTAAGGTTAACTTTTGAATGCAATGATTGAAATATGGTGGGACCCATAAACATGGCCAGTATACACAGATAAAACTACACAGCTGATCAGAGTCAGAAAACAACACTGAACATACTCAACCATCCACGTGCACTTGTATTACTATACTTGTGAGGAAAATGAAACTCTTCTCTACAATTAACTAAAACTTTACTATTAACTAAGTTTGTCAGGATAATATCAATAGTAATTGACAGTAGTTATTTTTCAGCAGATTGGGTTTGTTTGCTTTATTGCTGAGATTTAGTAAAATCTTAAATCTGTCTATTGAATCGAAGGTTTGAGCCAGGAGATGCTTAGCTTCTTCTTCTTGTGGAAATCCATTTCAGACATATTATAGTATCAAAGTGTTGTTGTTAGCCTTTGGAGATCTTTTTTCATGAAAAATTACTTTTTGGGCATTTGAGCCTTTATTTGATAGCTTGTGTTTGTAATAGTGATTTGTAATAGTGAACAAAAGAAATTAATTTATAAAATGAATGAAAGTGTGAACCCAGCTTATTTTTGAGAAGTGATAACTGTATGACTTTTTGTGGTGTTCTACAATCTTATGATTGATGAAGATCTAAATTTATGGACTCAGTTGAGGAAGAATTCTCTTTCTTTTTCTTCAATTATTATTACTTTTATTGGGATACCTGTATTTTTTAGTAAGAATATGTGCAACTAACAGCTTTCTTTGTGAATGGAACTGTATTTGAATTTGGCCATGCTTTCAAACCTATAATAATAAAAATGTCTTACTTTCAACAGACAGGACACATTCCTAATTTAAAGTTAAGAATCAAGTGAAAAAATATAACCCGCAGAATGAGTACATTATCATTACAGAACTATTTTTATGTAGTCATGGCCAGGGAGGACATTTATGGGAACTGAGTGATGTTTATATAAGCTGATATTGTGTGATAGGTAAGCGTGCCAGCAAAATCTTTTTCTCCCAAATAATAATAATATAACAACAACAACAACAACAACAACAACAACAATAATATTATTATTATTATTATTTCCCCAAAAAGTTAGGATTCTGTCCTCACAACTATAGGAATACCAGTACTTATATACAAACACATCTTGATAGCTCTTGTAAACACAATACACTAACCTCTGTGTGCACACAGGCATCAAAACACAGTGACTTACAGTTTTAGACGTACACCATACACATGTTAACAGGGTTAGCGATACAGACCTGGCTCAAACACAGGATTTCCAGAGAGCAGCACTTTGAGAGAAAGAGAGTTTCTCAGTCCCATAGCATAGCAAAGCAACAACCACAACACACACAGCAGTAAGAGCACACACACAAAGAAAGCTACACACAGTCCTACACAGCATCCCGGTGAGTGGAAACGACGAAAAGGAAAAGTGATAAACAATAAGGCAGCCTGAAAGAAGAGGTGACCACAAAGTAGACACAGTGAAGAAACAGAGAGGAAAGGAAGGAACAGAATAGAATAGAATAGAATCCTTTATTGTCCCCAAGGGGCCACAAAAAGTTGTAGTAGCATCCACAAAATATAGGACAGACATCATACAAAGGTGACAAGAGAAGAATAACAATATACAATATCCACAGTGTTCGGTAGCAAGAGAGCAAATATACAAGATTACAGTATAGCAGAGGAAGATGTGTGTGTTTGTATGTGTGTGTGAGTGAGAGAGAGAAAGAGATATAAGGGCTGAGGCAAGAGGAAACAGGTGGAGGGTGTTTTGGTTCTAAATTACAGAGCCTGTACAACAAAGAGTCCTGAGAGAAGGAAGGAGGAGAAGAGGAGGAGAAGGGAGATGGCTCTACCTCTGTCGGCTGAGTTGTTGTCTGCAAAAGAGGAGGATGAAAAGAAGAAAGGATTAAGTTACAGGCAATGGATCTGGTTAAAAGAAATCATCAACATCAAATGTGTTTGGTACATAAAGTCCTTCTAAGATCTTACTAACTAATTAGCTAGTAATACCCACTTATAAATAAATAATTATAAATTAGATGATTGCACCATTAAATAACAACAAAGTTGGGTTAATTACAACAGAGAACACCTGTAGCACAGTCCAAAAAACAACAACAATTCAAGTCATCACAAGCTGTAGAGTAGCTTCCAAAATATACAGCTTTGGATGATGAACAATATATTATATTATAATATATTAAATTCTTCATAGTTTAATTTAGTGATATATAAAACATAAAAGTCAGTAAAAATGTTCTTTATAACTACCCTATTTGAAGAGCTGATGCATTGGCTACAGTTTTTTGCCTTTTGAGCCATAAAATCAGATTCAGAAAGCTATGTAAAAACCACTATTAATCACATTTTAGGAACCATATAAAAGTACATGTAGGTTTCTAGCCGGTATTACAGTTGTATCCAGTTTGAACATAGAGATAAAACCTGCATCAGTGTTCAAGTCTTTTCCTGACACTGACCTTTGAGAATAACTGGGAAGACCTTGCTGTCTTTTCCATACTCGTTGGACACCTCACAGGTCACCCCATCCTTTATGACCTCAGGTGTGGCTTTTAAGGTCACGGTGCTCACTGCTTTGTTGTTTTCCACTGTTACGGACTGGCAGGAGTGAAAGAAGTGGGGAAGGGACATGAAGGAAGAAAGACAAAGAGAAGACATATGTTTTTACACATTTACACACAAAAAGATCTGCTCTCAAAAACTGCAAATATCTATCACCTTTGATCATATGGATCATTACATTTTCATCTCATTGAATCACTTTATTTTATGTAATATTTCAATTGTGCTTTGAGTGTTTTGAGAACTGTTTTGCATAGAGTTGTTTTTCTTATTCACATCAATATGAAATGTTAGAATAAGATATTACTTTCCACGGCCCCGCACTCTCGATACTCTCTCTCCTTTTTATTTTGCTTTTGAAGTTTATCATATCAGTCTTCCAAGACGAAGATCTTAAGATGTTATAAAAAATGAATCATGCTTAAAACTTAACATCTTGACCTAAATGAAAACATTAATAGTGATAGCACTGTTTGAAATCATCATTTGAATTACAGCAGAGTCAGGGAGGACCCAACTCAATCAAAAGAGACCTGACCTCCTCCAGATTCCAGGGAGAGACAATTATTTTCAGGAAATTAGTAACGACTTGTGTTTACTAATCCTGTAAACTGAATAATAGGTGCTTTTGTCTCTTGTTGTCTTGGCTGCGTTTGTGCAATTGTACCTCTTTTCCTGAGGGTTTCCAGGTAAATTGAGGTGCTGGGAAGCCATAGGCCGAGCACTTCAAGGTCACATCTCCTTCCGCCCCAACCTCTCCAGCAACAGGAGTTTCAATCTCCGGCTTTCCTGAACAGGGAGTGAGAGTGAGCGATGCAGGAACAAGAAGGACTTTTCTGTCCCAGTGGAGCAAAGCAAAGCATCTATCAGCTCCTAGTCCTGTCTCTGGTTAAAACAATAGCCTGCATACCCTAACACTGACAGTTGTTATTATCCTGTATGTAGTGGCAGTATGGGGTGGGTAATTTAGAAGAAAAAAAAACAAACTCTGACTAAAGTAATAAGAGTAAAAGTTACTAGGACGTTAGGAAAAGAAACTTTGTAAATTCAGTGATAGGAATTCATACTATAATTGAATGACTGTAACTGAATGAGCAAACATGGTTTTATATTTGCAATAAATCTGTTTGCCATACTACGTGCAATACTGTTATTTATTGTTGCTGCACTGCTATGTCTTTTATGTTCTGCCTGCGAAGATGGTATTCAAGTAAGCATTTCATTGTGCTCTGTACACTGTACTTTGTACAAATGATAATAATAAACTTGAACTTGTTTTCCTAATGCATGTAGGCCTATATATTTGTCTTTATGTATATGTCAGGTGTGTTACCTTTGATAGTAAGGTTGACACTAGCATGGGATGTCAGTCCTGGTACAGATGGCACAGCTCCAACACACATGTATGCTCCAGCTTTATCATATGAAACTGCATGTATTGACAGAGTGCCGTCCTGAGAGAGCACCTCAGAGCCCTGGAGGAACACAAACATTCAGAAATAAAACCAATCGAACTCACAGTGTCATTCCTACATTCGTACATTTTACTGTTTGCATGTGAACATGAGAGTAGAGCAGCAGCGTAAATATCTAGTTTGAAAACACACTACTATGTTGGGAAAGCATAAAGAAAGCCTTCACACGCACTTCTCCAAAGCACAGTGATATCAGATCAAAGACAGTCTCTTGCAATTCTACTCAACTTCTTCTCCTAGAAATCTTTTCTAAAAACAAACACGTTCTCAACTCAGCAGAGTATGGGTTTTCATCACGCCCAGGAGACAAAACAATAGATACAAAGGCTACAACAACAGACCTGACACCAGAGGAACAGTCTGCACATAACAAATGGAGGAGCAGGAATGAGTACTAAAATTTTAGTGTTATCACACTAATTTTGCAGTATGCAAGAATGTAGAAGTAGCTTTTACACTTAACCTTAGACAGTTTTAAATAACATGACGTGAATTTATCCTGTTATCATAAATATTAAAATTTACTTAATGATGCCTCTGTATGTCTCCCACACAGGTCAATAACCAACCCACTGTGAGGATTTATCCAGTTATAATTATGTAAGATTATCATTACAGACACGCTGTATGTGCTGGTGTGCTTTTTCTTCCTTCACAAAATAGAACAAGCACTAATGTTTGCTCTGCGGTTGCTGCAACTGCACACAACACAATGCAGCTAAAGTGAAGCAGGGCCACAACTGTCTTTAAAGTGAGCCCTGCCTTAGACTCAAAGGCTCCAATGTTGTGTGACAGGTGCACATACAGTTAGTTCTTTACTATGTTGCGAACCCCTGTTCATTAAAAAGCTGGACCAAAGCTTAGCCAGACTGAAAAATATGGAGCCCCAGGGATGACAGAATTCTTGATCATCATCCAGGTGCTGTTTAAATATTTAGAAATAATTATGTAGAAAGATGAAGAAAAAGCAATGAAACTACCATGAAAGTGAACGGTTAAGGAAAGAAAGTTAAACAACTGATACAGCACACCTTTTTCCACTGAACTGTATGCGCAGCAGAGGCCTTGGTCTTGCACTGAAACTCCACCTTGTCTTCAAGCATGACGACTTGAGGTTCGGCCGGGGTGACGCTCACTGGGTCAATATCTGACAGAGAGAAAGAAACACGAATCCTGTTATGTTCAATGCATTTGAAAGGGTTAAAGAAGTATCACTTAGTATCACACACAGCTTTAATTTACCTAAACAATAAAGCAGAAAATGACTGTAATATCTAATCTAAGTAGAAAGCTAATGCACTCACTCGGAAGTTAGGTCCATTTTGAAGCCCAGGTTAAGGCTATTCCATGTTATTTCTAGGCTATTTGTGTTTAATGTGTGTGATTAGATCAAATTAGAGAGTGTGGTCGGAATGGCATTAAAGTAACAGATGAACTGTGAAAAATTTAAATGGATCAGTGAGCTGAAAGGATTCAATTAAAGCTTATTTCATTCTAACGCCTTTAAGTCTGTGATTTACCAAAGAAAAAAGGCTTTAGTGCAGGGGCTAAACTGCACAAACAGGAGGTAAATTGTTCTTTATGTGAGTTTACAGTGTGTCTGTGTGCATGTCTTTGGCTCACTCACAGTGGATAGTGAGGTTGATGGTTCCACTCAGATCAGCTTCCAGGTTATCAAAATCTAAAGCGCTGCACTTGTACACACCAGCTTGTGTGCGCTTGACAGATTTCAGCATCAGAATACCCTTCTGACCATTGATGCTCTTTTTCTGGAAGTAGATTGGTAATAAGAGACAAGGGTAAAAATTGGGTGAGAGAGTAAAATTATCATATTTATTATGCCATTTGTAGAGCAAAAGCAGAAAAACATATGAAATGCATGCGTACATCTTTATAAAATTCAAACTCAGGTTGAGGGTTTCCATCCGTCTCACACTTCATAGTGATATTATCTCCCTCTTTGACTGGAGAGGTGTTGAGCAGAGAAAAGGTTGCTTTCTCTGAGGGATCTGTAAAGACAAAGACAGACATGGAACAGGTGAAAATTCCTCCTTTGGATACATTTACAATGTTACACTGCATATAATCAGCCAGAACTGCACAATGCATTCCAGAAGTTTTACTTTCCCAGTAGTCATCATTCATCTTTAGCAGAAAGTAAATTTCACTAGGGTTGTGTTGAACTACAGTGCTCAGTAGGCCACTAAAAGCTGTTTGATGATTATGTGTTATTTTATATAGAGCTGTAACACTAATTTCCATTATCACTTAATCTCCCAGGTACTTTTTAATTACTAATACTAATTAACTGACAAATCAGTTTGTTTGTAAATGTCAAAATACACAAGTAACAGAAAAAACCAAAATACAGGTATGTATAAGTACTGACACAGAAAGGCATCAAAACCTGACATTTTACAAGTGGTGCCTGCAAATATTTGTTTTTTCCAGTCAAAAATGACTAAAAGAAATAATCAATTTCAAAATTAGCTGCAGAATAATTTTCTGACAATTGATTAATTGTTAATCATTATGTAGCAGTAAGTAAAATGATTTTGGTCAGTGTTGCCATTTAATGGGTGCCATTTAAAATCCTCGTTTAGAATTTAGGTAAATACAAATGTTTGATTTAACATGCTATGATTATTTCAAATGTTGTACAAATAATTTGGTACAAGATTTTGCACTAACCCCTGACAATTTCCCCCACAGAACCGGTAGGTACTGAAGTAGTGATGGGAAGTCTGGCTCTTTGCAAAGCTTCGGCTCTTTTGGCTCGGCTCCCTTAGAAGAGTCGGCTCTTAAGGCTCCCAAATGGCTCTTCATTTAGCATTGCTCGGAACCTTATATTTTAGCCTAATTTAGCAGTTATGAATGGTTTGTTTGTGGGTAAGCAATTTTTATTCAGTGTTTTCATAAATGCCTTATTTTTATGCATTATAAAAAAATACAGAGTTACTATTTAACATTTTAATCAAACCTTTAACTGAACAACTGAAGGCCAAAGTCTTAATATTATGGCACTTTATATGAAAGTCTTCACTGCAGGTTGGCATTCATCGCTCCGTGTACCTGGCCTGTACCGCTACATGGTTTTCAGAGCATCTGCCCCCCTTCATTCTTTCACATCAAAGTATGATCCTAGTCTATATTTGCATGTGATCGGCTGCATAGTGAGCCCATCAAACTAAAGCTCTCCAGATTCGGCTCTCCACAATGGGAGTCAGCTCTTCCGGCTCTCTACAAAGCATCAGCTCTTACAGCCGGCTCGTTTGCGAACGACCCATCACTAAGCTGAAGGATGCTTGACTGAAGAAAGACTCATAGATTAACTGGACGTAATCTTTCCACCA
>JAUBNQ010000008.1:7489079-7513075 GCA_032353495.1 Ctenopoma kingsleyae | reverse complement strand
GAACGACCCATCACTAAGCTGAAGGATGCTTGACTGAAGAAAGACTCATAGATTAACTGGACGTAATCTTTCCACCACTTCAATCCACTCACAGTAGAGGTTGATCGTGATGGTGTTGGACTTCTCCTGTTTGATCTGGTCTCCTGGCATGCTGTACTCCACAGTGCACTGGAACACAGAGTCCTTGTCATCCTTGGTGGGCTGCATGTACAAGGTGCTCTTGATAGTGTAGAGACCTGAGGCCTCCTTCACAACAGAGGGAATCATGTAGGTATCTGACAGATAGAGACATGGAGGAAGGAAGAACATTTGTTAAATGACTTCAAGTCAGTGGAATGAGGGTGGGGAGTACACAGATTATGTTCTCATCTGTGCAGCTTATAATTAGGCTATACTTTATTTTATGAGCAAGAGGACACATACTTGCTTTCGTGTCCTTGATCTCAGGTATGGGCTGATCATTTTTGAACCAGATGATTCTTGGCTGGGGATGTCCATTCATAGTGACACAAGTACCAATCTGATGCACATGGAGAAATACAGGAAGAACAAAAGATAAGACACAGAAAAGGCCTATCTTCAGTGTTCATACAAAACAAAACAAAAAATCAAAAAATGTGCAAACGCATGAGCTGCACAAACACACACCTCAGAGCTGGCAGTCTCTTCCACATAGATGGCCTGACTTGATGGCCTTGTTAGTTCTGGTTTCTCTGGAGCAACTGAGATAGAAAAAGGAAGGGAACAAATAATGATTAAATCAATATGATTCAAAGGAAGAAAAACCAAACGTTAATCCTGAGAATACAAACACACAAAGTCCCTTTCCACATACGTGCAGTCCAACCCTCATGCCCACTGACCTTGTTAATTAAGTAGAGCAGTAAAATCCTGCCTCCCATCATTCCACCGTGACCTCGTTCACATGAGCTGATAAGGGTCGAATCACAAAAAAACATTCCCCCCTCTCTGGCTCACACAGGTGTGAGCATTCCCCCTTGTTTCAATGCTTTATTCAGAAGCTCACTTCACATGCAAGGTCATCTTATCACTTCCTGCAGCTGTTGACAACTTGTAAGAATAAACAGTAGATGGGTATTTTACTTTGTCTCACTCATCAATGTTTTCATTTTTTGTTGAACTACTCCCTGCTGTAGCATTTTAAAGCCATTCCCTTCCCACCTAATGAAAAATGTTGTGAATACTGTGTAAGAAGAGTCATTTAGATGCACAGCGAAGACTTGTTAACTTTCAAAAGTAGGTTTGTTCATTCTGAACATGACCATGACTCTCTTTTATGGCCTCTTACTATTCAGACTAAATGAGATTGTGATATTAAAATATTTACAAATGAGTTATGACAGCAAAGAGCACACAGAGAAGTTGAAACAGAAATGTTTTTATTCTGTTTTATTGTGTTACTCCTGCTCTCCACTGCTGGCCCCTCAAGAGAGAGAAACCAGGCTATTGCTGCTCTTGCTCAACCTTCAGGAGACCTCATAACTCAGATCTATTAAGTTAAAGCAGGGCAGACACACAATAATTCAGTGAGTCAAGTGGTTAAATGTAGAGAAGGGTGAATTGCTGGTTTGTGAGTTGTTTTCTTCCAAGGGTGGGCATTAAATACATCAAAAAAGGCCTTTGTTAAATAGAAACTCTATGAACTATTGTTAAACACTGACTAGCCTATTCACAATTAACAGCTTATTTTATGAGACTGCTTTAAAATCCAGTGCCTCAGAGTGCAAAATGTTAATGGATAACTTGTAAGCCCATCTTTAAGTAGCAGTTTAACTAAAGAAAGGGGTGTTTTGCTATTCTCGCAACATAAATTCTGCGCCTCTGAGTGACTGATCAGCCTAATCCAAAATGCAAATGAATCCTACTCATTTTGGTGTGATTGCTAAATGCTCAAAGTATGATTGATGTCAGCGCTGCGGTTGCTATGGGATAGGAAGGACAGAGCAGGCTGCGGGGTTGGTCTTCAGACTCTTGGTGATAAATGTGGACTGTTATTAAAGTGAGATATATGAGACATGACAGGTGTGATTGAACTATTCATCAGTTATGTCAAGAGTGATTAGACTACAGTTAATTGACCTCTGGGGAACTTATCAAAGGCAGCTGGTAAACCCCAACCACTGGTAAATGCTCCAAAGTCCTACACATGGTAACTCTAAGTCTTCTAAATTTTTGACAGATGCAGATGATCATACTATATTAAGTTCTCTATAAGTGATTTTGTGTGGTTTTACTTTAAATATGTGCAAAATGTAATCAGCAAAATGTCTTAACCATATTAGTTATAATTAAACAATTAAACCACTTAAACCACTACATCCATGTATGCATGACGATCTCATGAAAGTTGGCAGTGACAATGCAAGTCATAGATTCCACACATCAACACCTGAGATGGGAAAGTGAGCAGAGGTCTCTCTGTAAAAGGTCACGTTGAGGTCATATGAAAGGTTGACTCACAGAAGACTTTAAGCATAGTGGCGGCATCTCCAACCCCTGAGGGACCAGCAGTGACCTGGCAGTAGAAGACCAGCTCGTCGGAGGGTTGAACGGAAGAGATGATCAAGGTGAAATCCTGTTTGATGGAGACTCGGCCTGTTAGAGGGGTGCCATCATCACTTTTGCCTTCACCATCCTGGGAGCGGAAAGCCACACGTTTCCTGGTTCCCTGCTCCTCCTAAACAGTCAGATGAACAGAATGGTTTATAGAAAGAGCGAGAGAGAAGCATTAGGAGTAATTTAATTAACAAAACAGACAAACATAAAGAAATAAAGAAGAGAAATTTGGGGCATACATGACCTCGAGTGAAATGTTCTTCATCAATAATAATAAAATGTTTTCTCATTACTGATATTTGAATGGGGAAACAAGTATTTTGAAATTACTTACAATGTACCATTCAACAATAGTGTTGCTAGATGGTGATGAGACAGTGTATGTACAGGGCAGTTTGGCAGTCTCTCCTTTTAACACCTCCACTTTAGGAGACACAGTCACAGTCACAGCCCCACTGCAAACTGAAGACAAGAACACACACAGACAGAGAAAAATATGAGAAGAACTAGTGGAAATGTGCACGTTTTAAAGACATATACAACGGTTTAATGTAACTATATGGCATTCATCATTTTATACTTGTTCATGATCTATTGGTCTAATTGACACTACTGGATTATGCCTTGACAGGCCCATAAACAAAAAGCAGACAGAGATAGTTTTATAATTCAGTACTGTACATTGCCTGTTGAAGAATGACAACAGAAAATGACAAGATGCAGAGGGAATAACAAATAATAAAATCAAAATGACTGCAACTTGTCTCCAGGTTATTAGATTAAAAGCCTCTGTGTGTGTTTAATACCCTCCGGGCTTCCGATTGTTCATACAAGGCGTTACAAGAACTGGGGACAGCTGTGTTGCATCCATGAGAGAATTTATCAGTTCTGTAACACGCCTTTTCCTGCAGCGCCTTGGGCAGTGTGCACTCATACTCACACACATTACATACTGTACGCAAATTAGCAGCAACAACAGACCAGGGTCAATTACTACTTTGCACATTCACGCAAAGCGCTTCCCCTGCTACAAAGACAGGTACAGAAACAGAAAGATTCATGCATGCAATATATGCCCACACACACAATACAGTAAACAGCTGTAAAGCCCCAGAGATAACAACTAACACCACAGTGATGCCAGAAGGACAACATACATGAGCAGACACAAACTGATTTACATAGTACCTCACTGTTGACACAGAATCAAATGCTCTACAGGTAAAATGCATTATCTTCAGTGTAGAAAACACATGTAATGTTAGAATATTAAATTAATACTCCACTAAAATAAAACAAAAAAAATTACAAATGTGTCAAAGGTTAGACAGAAATGTCTCAAAAAACTCCAACAGCACAATCCTCTTCTATACAGTACAATCCACATACATTACAAAATACCTAAATACTGCCTTCACATTGTGCTGCTGCCTGTGCATTGCTTTATTGCCTGTAGCATAAACAAGGTTTGTTTAGAAAATAAAATATGGAAGATTTAGATCAATGTCACAGAAGTGGTATAAATTCCTTTGGGCAGTTTTTGTCAAGAATCTAGGTTTTCATTGGAATTTGTTCTAAAACTAAACAGATTACAATACCTGTTCTCTATAAAATATTTGCATTTCCTTTCCATTTCCTTGTATGAACACGTCAGATCAAGTGCCTCAAGGGCTTTTCCATTGTGTACAACATTCAACACCCTCTGTCCTTAGACACTCGAGTGAGACAATGATCTCCAGAAACTGTTTAAAAGAGATGCTAGAAGGTCCTCCTCACTGGCACTATTAGTGTGCGCCATTGAATAGAACATTAGGATTCCTACAGTGTCCCACATCTCAATGGAAGCGTGTGCAGCTAGGGCACAGGATGGACCCAGACTGGTTCCTGTGGGGATGGGGAACACTGTAGCTCTAGCTATGGAGGAAGAATGTGACAGTGTGCCTGATGTGCCAGTGAAGAAAGCACACGTGGTTGTGGAAGTGGAGCAATCTTTACTGCAGCTATAATCTACAACTAGAAAATGTTTTTGTAAATAATAGATGCATCAGTGAAGCTACAGTAAACATCCACTCATCCAACATCATCTCCAAAAATATATATGTTGCAAACACTACAAACATTAAGTATAATTAAACTCCAAATATCTACATTAAAAATAATATTCATATACTGGACATTCGTGTTGCTAATGAACAACTCAGCCTTATATTGTGTATGAGAACATAAATTAATAATATCATCAATTTCTGGACTAAAAAATCTACTGTTAAATAATTCATTCGTAGTGAGGAACTGCCAAGAGTGGGGAGAACTGAGTTCTGGGAATCATAGTTATTTGACAGGCTAGTTTTAACAACAGAGAAATGTAGACGGAAAAGATTAAGTGTTCGCTTAAAATGTCATCTAGATATGGTGTGATAGGTAAAAATAAGAGCGAGCATATATATATATATATATAGAGAGAGAGAGAGAGAGAGAGAGAGAGAGAGAAATGAACAGGTCTGTCAAAAATAAACACTGTGGTTGCTTAGTGTTGTTTTGTTTGTTTGTGACATTCCACCAGGGTTAGAAGCTTTCATTCTCTGTGACCCACAAACCAGCATGGTGGTCAAGGGTCAGTCGGGTGTTGACATTTGATGAAAATATCTCATTGTTCTCTCTGTCTTATTGATTTACTTTTCCCACTTCTTTTGGCTTTATTTCCTTTCTTTTTTCTTATGTACGTAATTATTTACCCCTTTTTACCCTCTTCATCCCTGACAAGCATCCCTCTCTCTTTTAATTTTTTTTTATTTTTTGTTCTAACAGCTCTGTAGCTCTCAAGTGAACCAACATTAGTTTTACAAACTGAGTCTCATGTTCCCAAGTTTGTAAGAGGGATGTAGCCCAGAAGAAAATCCTCCTTTGTTTCTGCGCCAACGCAAACATCGAGCCAGACAAGCAAATGTACAAGAATGTGTGAGTAAACCAAGTGTTGTGCTTTTAGGCGGCACTCAGGATTTAAGAGTCCCGCAGAGTGGTGCAAGGGAAAAATACACACTCACAAGCATACCACATTAAATCAAGTGACTTGCTGGTGCTTGCACAGAAAGCCCAAACCTTATCTTAGTTATTCAAATAAACTATCTTTTGAAAAACACATGTAAACTCAGAATCTTCAGGGAAAACTTGGTGGTTGTGAGAAGTCTAGTAGAGAACTCCTACACCATTACTCTTAATTTGTATTTTTAATTGGCAGAAACTGGAGTTTGAATATCTTACTAGTAAATTACTATTACATTTTACATTATTGTATTTTGTTACTTGGTTTACGAACTACTAATCAAATCCATTATGTAGTCTCTATTGTGAATGGTATGGTTTGAGTTTACCCAAACTACATTAAAGACCACACCACATGTCCACGTTTTTAACCTGTGTGCATGGTTTTGGTGTCTAGTCTTAATATTTAGAATCTAACACTTTCATCACTAAAACTGGTGCATTAAATACAAGTATATGAGCAGAGCTACTGAGAGGAAGGTAAAGCAATGACATAGTCTAACACTGAATATCAACAGGGCATCTGTACCACATCTTTTCTCTCTCTCTCTCCTCATCTCCCCTTCCTTATCATTTAAGTTACTTATCGTTTAAGCTGTCTGTCTCACTCTCACCCTTTCACCCAAGTCTTTTTGGTGTAGTTCGCATATGTTTTGGTTGAGAGAGTGATCAATCAGGCTGTTGCTTTGTGTTTTACACACAAGGCAGCTGGACAGACAGACAGGCAATTACAGAGCATAATTAGGGTGAGTCTTCAGTCCAATATGGGGCTGGAGAAGTGTGTGTATGTCTGTTTGTGTATTTAGAGACGAGGCTGTTGGCAGTAACTGTGTGTGTGTGTGTGTTTGAAAGAGAGAAAGAAAAAACGAGTGTGGTGGGGGCTACTAGGGGACATGTGGGTGGGGAGAGACTATCTACATGGAGGTCTTGTTAGCTGACGCAGGCCAGATAATCGGATTTAGTCAAAGAGAGGGAAAGTGTGTGCGAGGTGGTGTGTGATGGGGTGCATGACTGGGTAGAGAGACAGATGGGAACGAGACGGTCATACTGTGGTCTGTACACACACACACACACACACACACACACACACACACACACTCTCTCTCTCTTACAGTAGATCTATAATGCATGTTATATTTATGAGCAACTGAACCACCTCGGAAAAGCTATGGCTAAGTACAGTGTGTGCAGAAAAAAAAAAAGATTCAAGTCTGCAGTGAAAGCAGCATTGCAGAGTAGAGGAGAAGCAGAGAGTTGTGCCAGTCCCACATCTACTGAAAAGTTAATGTGAAACAATCTTTAACACTCTTTCACTCTACTCTCTGACTGGCCCTCCTTTCCTTTCTCTGTCTCATTCACACACACACACACACACACACACACACACGAGTGGGTGCCCCTCATTATGAAAAGAACCAGCTGGATCCTACCTCTCTTGTCCCTCTTTTCTTCTCTTGCTCTCCCCTCACCTACTGTCGCATTCTGGACATCAAACCAGGAGCCTCTTTCTCTCACTGACGCTCTTCTTTTTATCCCTCATTCTCAAAGAGCATCATTTATACCAGTGCACAAACTTGTCTGTGCATGTGTGTGTTTGAATTTAAAAAAAAAGAGAAAGGAAGAGAATGGAAGATGGCAACAGAAAGGCAAAAAAGACAATAAGAAGTGACAGAGAAAAGGGGGAGAGAGAAAGAAACAGAACAGAATACAATGTCTTTGTGCAAAACAAGTATTATGTGCATACAGTAAGTGTCACCCAACTGGAGCTTAAATTAAGCCAACACTGACACACTGATAGTATCTGCTCGTCTCCCTGCTTACCCACACAGTGCTCAACTGTCAAGTGATGAGTCTAACACACAGCTCTATTTAGGACTTAAGTGTATACACCTGGATGATGGTGCTGGGGTTCAACAGAAGTGTTAGATTACAGTCAGCATGTATGAAAGAGGTAGAGTATGAAGACCTGCACCAGTTCCAATGCTGTATAGAAGACTTAATCTATGATGTGAGTGTAATGCTGAAGAGGAAGAGTGCAGAATAGTGCCTGGTGAATGGGGAATTTCATTTGGTATTTGTGTGCGTGTGTGAGTACCTGTGTGTGTGGTCCAAAACATCCATGCCCTCTAACAGGATTAGTGTGCTTGACTGTTGGCAAAGCAAACAGCATCCTGCTGCAGAAGACACAGCCTCAATGTCACGAGAACAGAGTCACCTACAGCACAAGGTCATAACAAAAACATCTAACGATAATTTTGACTTTATTATTTTCCACTGATCAGCATCTTTACTAATGTTCTAAGTACTTTGTCTTTTCTGTTGAAATCTGTTTCAGATATGGCACAGTTAACATGTATGCATTTTTAGCACACATCACAAATATCTAAACCAGATAAATCAGGACTACAGCAAATATAGAGATGCTGCATTGAGAGCACAAGAATTGTATTTTGTTGGCGTGAAGTAAAAAGTGGAGATATTTTCCACCAAACCTTCTGCTCACTACAAATCTCACTTTATGTCATGAACTGTGAAGAATGCGAACAGATAATTTAGAGTACATAAAGGCATGACACGTTACTGCTGTTGCATCAGTAGGTTAGGTTCATCACTGAGCTATAAATCAATTTCAGAGGTATCTGCAAGTAAAGTATCAGTGTGCCTTCACTCTATTCACACGGCTCATATCGACATGAGGTGATTGGCGTCATTATCACCATGAGCCAAAATGTGTATGTGGGCACAGTTGCGGCAGCAGGGCATGACAGGGTGCTGTCAGCTCCCTAGCACTGATTATGGCCTATTAGTGTTTAAGAGTGGATCTGACTTGGTGTTCACATTAGTCAGTCTGCCCTGTTGGATGTGAAAACTTTGGATTTGCAAAGAAATATACTTTATTTTGTGTCATTTTAGAAGAAACATATATGTGTATATATATATATATATATATAAATAATGCACAGTATGTGTGTGGTAAAGGCCAGGCTGGGTCAGACTACCAGTGTCAGGGTGGATCCATGTAAGGCCTGGAGTCTGTCAACGCCTGAGTGATGAGACAAGAACAGGTGCAGTGCAGCAGCAACAGCAGCTGCTGTAAAGCATGTGCACAAACACAATCTGATTTACCATAACTTCAGGGGACATTACATTGACTTACATGCATAACCCTAACCCTACATGCATATCCCGAAGACTTACTCTAACCTTAACCATAACCACAACATTTCATAACCGTTATCCTAACCTTACTCCAAGCTTGAACAAACAAAATTCAATGATTTCCTCATGGGACCAGCATCTGGTCATGCCATGAGAAAATTTAAGCCACGTCCCCACAAGTGTGTACTCAGATTCAGGCCCCCACAGTGTAGTGGTAGTAGTACCTTGTACACACCCACAACCCAACAATGAATGTCATGCAGAGAGGACAGCGGCGTGTCCCGGGCACAGTGAGGCACACAAAACTACAGAGATGTCAGACAGGGTGAGAGCTGCACTGTCTGCACCTGTCAATAACGCAAAGTATTGACAGGTGTCCTGTGTGTATGTACTCTTTTCAGAGACTAGGATTACACCTAATGAATAAGACAATAAGAGGAAAGATAAAGAAAATGCCAGAACAAAGAGACAAATCATACTTCAACTTGCAACTGGTTTGAACCCATACTACATTATTCCCACTTGATTATGAGCCATTTCAGCAGCAGTCTAATGAAACATCTAATATCCTGATGCACTAAAAGTCTGCTACAGTACAGCACACATAGTGCCTCTGTAGACAGATGTTAACGCATCAGTTATAACTTAGAAATATTCTGAACATTAATAATTATACCAGCATTCATTAATTCAACACAGAAGCTGTTTAAGTAATGAATTTATTCCACACAAAATGTTCAAACCAGTTTGAATAATCATAATGAATTCCTGTTTGACCTTTTTAAAGATGTGGGTGGTTGTGCACGCACAGTGACTGCTGTTTGCTATTTGTATCTCTTTTGTATTTGCTAGTGTGTCTTGATTTTCTTACAATGTTCCACAGAAAGAAAATTTGATCAACAGGGACGAAGTACTTCATGTGCCTTCATACAAGAGTAATGAGTCCCCACTGAACTGCTCCAGAGACAAATTCTTTTATTTGCCTTATAAAGTGACTATAATTGTGATTCAGGACACATTGGTCTGTTATTGCAACTTCAACAAGGCATTTAGAGTTAAAAGGAATTGTTACAGATTTCAACAACTCCTAATGAACAAATAGTCATAGAGGCAGGGTTTGACTGTGATGAACTTCACAAGAGTCCACTGAAAACTTTTTTTGAGGATTTTCTTTCTTTTTTTTTGCCACATATCACATGGACGGCAGCACTCTAATGAACCAATTACAACAATCAGACAATCAGACAAGAGGCCTGTAAATCTGGTCTGACTGTTCAGAGGCCAGTCAAAGGCTTCTGCAGTCATAACTCCAAGTCGATAGCTGAGGTCTATTGTACTTCAGACATCATACCTGTGCTTCAAATTAGAGTCAAACACAATAAAATCTTTGGCGCTCATATTTCATTGCTTAGTGAAACCGGGTGCTTCCGCTGCTTTTAATGCCTTAAAGGGTTTAATGAGGGTGTGATATCTATGTTCAGGAAAACAGGCTTGATTAACAGTGAGATAGTCCTGGATCCCGGAAGATGACACATTCTACGCTGCTGCACCACAATTATAGGATTGGGGGGGCTGTCTGGCTTCCAGTCTGGGCTTGTACCGATGTACCACCTGAGTGGAGGTAAAATTAACACCTGGGACCCTGTGGCAACACACACCCTGACACAAACATTCAGGTTGCAGCTGATTGTGAAGGTTGTCTTAGAGGAGACAGAGTTTTACCACTTTATTTATTGGTACTAAAGCCACCAGCTGCTGTATGTCTGTTAAAGAAAATAGAAAGAAGATGAGGCAAAGGAGAGCCTTTAAGGGGAAAACAGATTTTATTAGATGTTAGATAAGAATCCTGTAACCTTTTATTGTTCTGTTCTTAGTTGCCTAAAGTTTTTGTATTAGCTACATTTGTCACTTCTGTCAGGCTGCAGTTTTATGGCTCTTATATCAACCTTCTTGATTGAAATCTCCATTTCTCTTTTGTGTCCCATGTGTCTTGAATCCGGTCTTGAAAGATATTAGCACTTAAAAACAGGTTTAACTTAATTTGGATTCATAAGTTGAACTTAATTTAAAATGAGTAAAGAAAGACAGAGGGAAGGAACAAGGATTTGAGTCCAGAAGAGGTCTGATGTTCCCTGATACTTGCGGTTCACGTAATGCAGCTGAGTTAAACATAAGGCTACAAGCAATTAGAGTGGGTATGCATCAGTCCTCTCCACTGACATAAACAACAATATTAGCATCTGTGAATCCTGCTCAACGCAATAAAATGCAGAGCCCCAAGTCATCACAAAGTTCAATGACTCGGCAAATGATGTCTGCCAGCCAAGCTGCTTGTGTGCTCTTCTTTGTGTATGAAAGTGTCTGTTGTGTTAGAGTGGAGGTCACAGGGGTAACATCACAGTGTGTGAAGTTGTGAGAGATAAATCACATGTTTATTGGTGTGCGTGTTGTGTCATCTTATGGCAGTTTAGGGCTCAATGCAAATAATGTGAAGTGGGCAACAAGGTCAGTCCCTCACACAGTCTTTTGTCTACCCCGAGATTCCCCCTCACCAGTCCTGTTGTTCTGGCAACGGGTTGAGTAGTCAACCCCATTCAAACAGGAGTTAGGAGCTATGTGATCAATCAGTGTGTTTGTGTGGGTGGGTGTTGGTGGCGGGACGGGAATCGGGTGTGTTTATCCTCCTTGAACATGATCCAGTGAGTCAGGAGAAGAAAATGAGGACAAAGATAGATGGTGGGAACAAAGAGGACAAAAAACAAAGAAAAACAACAGAAGGACAAATGGAGATGGAGTGCACAAGCAGAATATGAATTTGCAGAGCTGACATTGCAGTCTTCCACCCCATTCTGCAGAAGGTAATGGTTGAGAAAAATAAAACAAAGCCAGAATGTCTTATAAAGAGATTATAAATAGAGCTATGAATACATGAATCTTGTGAATTTTAGTGCTGTGTAAGCGCTCCTGCAAAAGTAGCTTTGCTATATTGTCTCACTGATAAACCAAATGGTTCTCTGACTGTCCTTCCCCATTAGCTGAGTAAAACTGAACTCACACAGGATATTCAACTCATTTATAAAGCTAAATATCTTTTAGCTGACACATTCTTGTGCTATTAAAGGTGACTCCATTAACAAGGGGTTAGAATCACAAAAGCCTATTAGAGCTCACATTTGAGTCATAATACACTGGTTTTGACAAAAAAAGCAAAGCAATAGTGGTGATCACGCACAAGGCTGGATAAAAATATCAAATAGAATTTCATTACTTTTCAAATCAAAGGGCACAAAACAGAGAGAGTCTGCCAATTACTGCAGTACATGTCCTCCTGGCTGCCTTTCATTTTCAGGAGGATCTCAATTTGGTGAAAGACAGAGATAGTGTGTGTGTGTTGATCGGTTGAGAGAAAACCCAATCAGTGGATGTCACTAAAGGGGCAAAGATGAGAAAAGGTGTTAATATTTAATGTTTTGGGGCCCCTGAATCTGGGCCTCCATTCCCTCTTCTCCCCCTTCCTTCCACCCCTCTCGCCCCAGGCACTCCAATTAACACACTCTGTCCTTTTCTTCCTCCTCTCTTCCTATCATTCTCATTGTTCTCTCCTTCCTTGAAATACAGCCAGTGGCAAAAATAAAAAATAAAATTTAGAAATAGGAGGATAGAGGAGGCAGGAATGGAGAGACAACTAAAAGAAGAAATGACTGAGTTTCACTGGGATAGTGTTATACAGCATGGCTAAAGGTTTTGATGAGAACGAGTTGAGGAGACCAGATGGTCTCGAAGAAGAGAAGAAATGGACACAGGGCAGACTGATGCAAATACAAGCATGAGCATAAAACCAGAGAAGAGAAAGTGTGGGCAGAAGCTCTTGTTATTATGGGAGTTAAAATTGGAGCAAAAAAGAAGGAGAAAGATGAAGTGAGGGAAGGGGAGCCTCCCCTGTGTGTTTTCAATTCCCCCCAGCCTCTACCTATTTATCAAGGTAAATGACTTGCTTTAATGGGCCAGAATGATATGCAGCGTTTGGCAGAGGCAATCTGCCTGCATTTGTTGCCACTAATGTTGCTGGTGTCCATAATGGGGTATCCTAATGAGGTGCATTGAATGGCGAGTGAGGCAGAAGAGATTACAAATCCCTCTTGGGAACCCATAAAGTAAGGGGCAACCACAGAAAGATGATGAATGGATGAATGAAAAATGATTGACAACTCATTTGGTGCAAAGCAGAGAATCTTAAATATTGTGTTATTCTTGTTTCTACATGGTTAAAGGAGGGTTGGTAGTACTGCATCTCACTCCAGCATTTTCCTTAACAGGTACTCACAGTGATTTAGTATTGTACTCACGCAGAACAGTTTGACTCATAAAAGGCACATTTTTAAAAAACGGAATGAATGGGATGAAAATGAAGCTCGAACCAGTACAATTCTCAGTACCATGATTTTTTTAGCCTTAGTATGTATGGATCATGTTCCAAAGAGTTTTCCTTTAAATATACTGAATTTGAAATAAGACATGATGCATCATTTGTTGGTAGAGTGACATCCTGGTGCCTCGCCTCAGGTGAACTGAATACATTTAAACAGCACAATGATGACATAGCATGTTCTTGTGATATACATGACAAACAGTGGTGCTTGCTGGATTTTAAGGAAATGCTTGCGATCCATCACTTTTCGGTTTGTGTTTGTTTAGGGAGCACAATGATAAGAGAGAAGGAACAAAAAAGGGAAAAAAGTAGCAGGTCTTTAAGGCCAGGGATATACTTTTATCTTATCTGCTTTTATCTATGCGGTCGCTTACACAACATGGCTCCCTCATGTAGCCTGTGTTGATTTGTCTGTTGGTGTCGTCGTTGTGCACGTAGACAGAAATGAATGCACATGCAAGATGCACTCCCGCGCACAGCCGGTGGGGCAGTATCAAGCAAACTTAGCAACACCTCTGAATCACCACAAAAATAGTAAGTGTCAACATATTAACTGAGCTTTTCCACAACTATCTGCATCTATATACCTGCCATTTATGCTCTTGTTGCCATTTCTCTGATAGCACCTTCACATCAGTCTCTGTCACCACAGCTTCTGTTTTTGTTGTGCAAAGGCAAAAAGTTTGGAAGGAAGAAATTCCATTGGTCAGGGATGATTAGGCTCTTGTTTTCCCAAGTACACATGAAAGTATGTGAACAATGGAGCCAATGACGCTGCTCTTATCCACACATACGTGTTGCAAACAGCAAGTATAACCCCCACCCTGAGGCAGATTGTCCCCAGAATGCACTGTCCTTCCTTTCCATTTTTATCAAAGGCACACCTCACAAGGCTCCATGTTGCTTTGGATTAGTGACAACAAAGCAGTGCAGAACAAGGTCACTGCTGTTACGTGAATGGATATCATTTAACAGAGGACAGACAAGGACTTACATTATCTCCTAAGAAATACTGGCAACTCATCTTAGACTTAGGCATTTTATTTTCCATGACTAAAAAGAGAGAAATAGTCAGTGCTGCTCTCATTTTAGAGCTATTTTTTACACTAATTGTTTTATATTTTGAAAACGAAAATGTATTGGCACCTCTGTCTTTTACAGTCAGGACAGACTTTCAGAGAGTGGAGCGCGAGAAGAAAAGGCTGACTCAGAGCATAAATAAAGGGAGAGACATTAAGACTACAGCTAATCTCACTAAAAGGGTTAGGACAAAGTGCTGCCGCCACTGCCGTCTCTCTTGCTTCCCCTCTTTCTATCCTTGAATCAATTCATTCTACAAGTAATTTCCTAGCATTCTGTGCAGATAAATACTCAGCATAAGGCAGCTCTTATGCCCATTTACTGTAATAAAAAATCTACTGGAGTGTGTCCACTAAAACCAGTGTTAGTGTATGTGTATGTCTGAATAAACTAACCTCGCGTGTGTTTGATTGTAGTAAGATTAAAAATCTGATCCAGACACTTGTGTTCCAGAGAGGAAATAAGATTTGAGATAAGTCGTAAGGTGAGGAAAAGGTGAATGCAGGCCAACATGTTCCTGTGCGCGTTTCATATTTCCGCTCTGGACCATAAACACGCATACACACACACATACAGTAAGGCTGTAAGCTGTGTTTGCCTGTCCTGCCAACCCATGTGTATTTTAATACTGATGAGTCTAGGGATGAATGCCTCAGGTTCTATTTACAGTAACCTATTTACAGTATGATTACTGTTACATTCACAAACAGAGCGAAACACACGCACAAACACACCTGCCTGCCCTTCATATCTCAACAGCTCTATTGCTCAAACATTCAGCCTCCCTTTGCCACCTTTTTTCCAGCAGTCATCTCATGCTAAACTGTAGCACCCAGGTGTTTTGTTGGCCCAACAAAAGGCTGTCCCTGGGCGAACAGGGTAGATACACAGTGCATAAGTTGAGGTAAACAAAGAGAGGCAAGAGTAAATAACATCAAGATGCTACTGCACATTGTATCCTGAGCTCCCTTGTTGTGGGGTTAAAAAGGCATTCCAGAGAAGATGAATCTGATTTGACAGCACACGAACTGTCTAAAACAGAAACAACATTCTGAGCAGAACTAACCTTTCCTTTCATATAACTCATATATAATATAACTCATGTAATATGTGCTCATGGAGGTTACGGAGGAACAGAAAGAAGAATAGATACATGGATGCTCATTTCCATGCAAATTTGACATTTTTAGATTTAGGAGGCTTAGTGTGGACAATCTTGGTTACTGACTTTCCCACATTTTCTATTATCTGATGACTTCATTAAAACGGTGACACTGCTCTTTTATACTTAATAAACTTAAAAATACATATATTTAATACTTTTCATATTCATTTTTTCTCCACTTTAACAGAATCTTTCTGCCTCCATTATCTTTCCGATGCGCCCATTTTCTGTATCTTTCTCCTGCACTCTCTTGTCTCTCATTCTGTCTCTGTAGCAGTACTGAGTAGCACTCTGCCCATCTCATTTAGCAACAGCCCTCCCTTCACTTCTAATGAGCCTTCATTTTGGCAGAAGAGGGAGAAAAGCCAGAGAGAGGAACATCATTTCCCCTACTTCAGCTGACAACAGTTTCCACTTGAAGCCCTCTTCTAATACCCACATGGGACTGTACAAAAGGGCTGGAATATGGAGAAAATGGTAGAACAAATGGATATCCACTCTCGCTATTAGCCTACATTATCCATCATTTCATAACTAGTGACTGACGAGGCTTCTGTGTTTCTGCCCATGCCACTGTTGTGTGTTCGAATGTGTGTCATCCTTGGGCTAGGAAACACATTTTGGTGTGGATAGCTCAGAAACCAGAGAGAATTGCCCTTCTTTGTGCCCAATCTGAAATACAACAGTGGTTGCTATATAGAGGGGGCCTTAGAGGGGGCGAGGGCACTCCTTAGGGGGCCAGTCAGCCAGGCGTGACAAGCTGGTACCGCTGTAATGAGATAACAGGCCACTGGAGTACGCGTTGATTCATTCCTTCTTTCTTTCCTTTCACTACATCCCTTATCCTTCTGCTGTTTTCTTATCCATGTTTTTAAAAGCAGGCCATCGTGCTCACCAGGCTGGTAAAGCCTGTGTGTCAGGGACAGATAGAGGGATATTGAGGAATTGGTAAGCACTCTGACAGTGAGATAGGGCGAAGCAGAAAGAAAAGGCCACAGTAGTGTGGAAATGAAAGGACTGTCTCGTTTTGTGTGTGCGTTCCTGAAAAAATATTCAAGTGCATGTTAACAGGAACTTGGAAATTTGAAATTCAAACATGGCCAATGTGGAAAAAATAGCACACTTAAGAAATAGTGGACATGCAGCAATCAAGACATAGAGAGACAAGTTCTATACAGTATGGGTCACTGCCTCTAGACAGACTGGGTAAAGTCTACCCTCACTCCTCAGCCAACATAAAATTGCCCTTGCACCTGCCCTCTAGCCCTCCTCCCTCTTTTTCCTCCCTCCCTGGATAAACAGTCTTATACAGTGTTGATAGTGGCAACACAGTGAGAGGCTGAGAGACACAGGACATCCCAGCTAAAAGGTAAACAGATTCCTTGTGTAGTAGGAATACATGACTTTTAACCTGGCAAACTACCCTCAACAAAAGCCTCACCACGTGTTTTTTGCGCTTTCCGTAACCCGGCCTAATTCATTGCCACCGCTGACCTCTCCTTGTCACCTAAACCACTAGATTCCAACGTATGTTCCTCACATCTTCGGACTCCGTGAATGATTTATTTGTATAAAAACATTTTCTTTTCTGTCATACACTTAAGTCAGTGTTTTCTTATCATATTTGAGTAGATTTATATTCGTAAAAGTGGGATAGCCAAAGCTATGATTTCATCTGAACGACATGAGCTGTCTGCCCGCCTGGGCTATCAACACTTGCTGTCCCAAAACAGCGTATAAGCCGGAGATTTAGAACGGTCTGTCTAGCCCTAAATCTGTAGTCAGCTCCCTGGCATACCTCACACACACCAGACTGAAATACACACACATAGGAACACACTACCTTTTGATGCCTCACCTCCCACCCCCATCCTTTCTCCCTTGCTTTCTGTCTTTTTGCCTATTATGGAGGATTAACTTATAATGCTTGGATGAACTTCAGTAAGTGGGGGGTACAAAGTCACACATCAATATACCCACACAATTGCTGGCTGGCTGGCAGATATGGTCACAAGCCCACTGGCACAGACACATGAAGCCTTCTGGAGAACAGCGAGACACATGAGGACATATACACACACATGTCTGCACACACATTTACATACAGGAACCAAACTCCCAAGCTAAAACAGAGTGAAAGGTACAGAATCCAAACCAAAGCTCCTATTAATCCTCCTGATCCTTCAGAGATAGAATAATTCAGAGTTAATTACTATTCTCCTGCATTGCTGTTTCTTCTGCTTGATTTCTAAATCCACTAAACTCCCTATTTCCCTCAATAAGGCAAAAAATGTGGATATACTGTCTACTCTAGAGCTATCGTTGTCTCCGCTTCCACATTTTTATTTGTTTTCTCCCGCTGCTCCTCTTGTGCCTTGGCAGACTCTTCTACACTATGTCTCGACAGAGTAACGAGAGAGGTAAATATGGTTATGAACCCTCTCCATTTTTCTCTCTGACACACACACAAAAGCATACACGTCTTGGCAGCAGCTGATGGAGTGTCTGGCATTAAGGTTGTGTCTTTCTGGTTGGAGTTTGGAACCACAGTGAGTTTAATTAGAGTGGAAAGAGACCACATGGCTGACTGGCTGGTGTAAGACTGGCTCAGAGGCTGGGAGACCCACTAACAACCACACTGAGATGTTAGCTGTAAGGAGAAATGTAGAAGTATTCAAACCAGTGCGCACACATGCAATTTATTTATAGATACAGACACTAGCTGCACAACCATTTGTTACAGACAGCTTCCTCAAATATATTTCTTCTCATGCAGATAACTCATTATAAAAAGATAAAGTGCCCTTCTAGTATATAGTTAAAAGCATCCTACATCATTGCCTATGTCACTTCAGCTTATCAATTGTGTCTTATGGTATTTGGTTGTGTTTGAGGCATGTATTTCACCAGAAGAAAGAAAAAGAAAATGCATTCCCACAAAGTTTCTATTTTCTGCGCTAACATTTCAAGACAGGCCAGCAGATAAGCTGGAGACAAGCAGATAGTGTGGAGCTAACACTCACCCATACATGGGTAAGGTAAGAAGACAGAAGAAAGCGATGGTATGCACACATATATTTACACACCCAGAGAGCATATTTCAAATATCATTCAGCAGCTGGACAGAGCAAGCACACATATAATAACTGGAATGGAGATCATGTACAATGCAGACATAGCTGAATGTAAACCCAGAGGAACATAAAATTGCAAAGTACACACAAATACACATTTGAGTTAACCAACTCCTGTCTGTGTCTTTCAGCATTCCTTGCTAATCTGCAACATAATGGCACATTTGTCTTCTCCCATCCTTTATTACCTTCACAGACATACAGTGGGAGTTAGAAGAGAAAAATGGAGAGGCGAACAGCTGATCCAATTTCTATTTTAATTTTCTCTTTCTTGATGTATCCCTCTATCCACCTTCAACCCTACCGTCTCTTCATCTATTTCCATTTGGGTGTTTTCTTTGGCTTCAGGGGGGCTGCATGTTGCTGTGGTAACAGACATAGGTTATTGTAATCGCTAGACATGCTATGTTGATGAAAATGGGCAGGACAAAGCACAAGAGGTTTTTTTTCCCAAGGACAGGGGCAGGTCAGAGATTGGAACAGTGCAGGCCAGGGGGTGAATAACTAAAGCAGTGGGCAGGCGGGGTAGATAGGTAGGTCACATTATTATTGATTGCCTGACATTATGTGGACAGCAGGGGAGTTTGCGGAGACAGACGAATAAATTGTGGCTTGACATCAAAGTCCGGCTGCTGACACTGAGCCTGCAGGCGACAGAAGTTGCCCAAGGCTGGATTAGATGATACACATAGCCACGCATGGACACAGAAATAAACACACAACAAGACCACTGTTCACCAGTTACCTGGGTTAAGGTTGTTAGGAGAGAGCTTAAAAATGAAAATGACAAAATGAATCAAGACGAAATAATTTCCATTCCAAGCTCTGAGTCACTTCTTATAAAATGGTCATTTTTCGGCCTAAGACAGAAAAAAATGTCTTACTCATTTACACATCAAAGCTCACTAGAGATTTTTAGAAGGTGCATTATTCCAGTTCTCATAAAATTCCAATCTGCTACCCAGTAAATTTTTCACACTCATTAATGCTTCATTAGATTATTATTCATAGCTTGGATGATGATGTGATTAGAATAGAAATGGGAGGCAACAGACAAAATAATTAGGGAAATGAAGGTGAGATTTAAATATTCAACATTCAGACTCATACTGATTGATTAAAGCAATACTCGTCAAATGACTCTACAAGACAAAACAGAAAATACAAGTGACAGCACAACAAAATCATCTGAGAAGATAAGCACATGACTATCTAACATGACGTACGTATTATCCTGATAATGCAATGCCTGGCGAAGGTTTTTCATTTTGGGCATCCGGCATGACACAGAAGACACCATTTGTCATTGTCTGCTAAGTGAGTGACCGCCCTGTCTAGATGGCTATCATCTAAGCTAATCAGAGTCAAGAGATAACATCTGGAATGTGTGAAACCAGAGAGACAAAACAACACGTGTCTCGACCTGCACAGACCTGCAACTTCTGCAGATGAAAGATACTGGCTCTGTAGAACTGAAGAGAACATACAGAACAAAGAGGTGGTAGTGGGGGGTTCAGGTGAAGGTTTGTTGGGAGAGACAGCATGAGTGGGGGTGGGCAAGAGAAAAGGGATGGAGAGAAAGATTATGGCTTTATGGAAATTTTAATAAGTAATTTTCCAGATTTTCATTTGTGATGATTTGATGCTTTGATGGGAGTGTGCCGTATGTGGTAATGCCTTTAGACCAGTTTATTTATCCATTTGATTTACCACATGAACAGAAAGTTCCTTTTCCTTACATCCACCAACTCTTTGACGAAAACATTTAAATTAAACAATGAAAACAGATTTATGAAGTCGGAATAACTCCAGAAGTACACCTAGAAGACGGAGTCTAACAAGAAGAGATAAGAAGGCAGACCGACACTGATAGGAAGAGAGGGAGCAAAAAGGCACAGAGAGCCAGTTTGGCAAAACTGGCTTTAAGATGCAATGCAAATCTCCAGCATGTCAAGATCAAAGAAAAAATGAAACACAAAAAAGGAGTGTGTCAGGGTGTCCTTGTATCACTTTAATCACGGCTGCATACCTCAGAGGTAGTGAGTATGGAGAGTGATTTATTCCCTTCATATTTAATGTTTCCTGGAGAAAGAGGAACCAGTAACATCAGTAGTTTGAGCATTTGACTTCTGTCTTATGAGTCCTGCATAGTGTACTAGACTAGCATTTTTATACATGGTTATGTGCGCATTTACATGTTATTTTTACTTTGTTATATCCTTAAAAACACAATGCCTGTACGTGTACACACCAGGATTGTAACATAAAATCTGGTTTAAAAATTTAAATAGCACTGTTCAGTTATAGCCTGAAAGAAAACCCTGGTCCCTGTCCAAATGGATGAATCTTGCTGTAGGTGTTTACAGGAGCAGATGGTCCAGGTGGGCGTTTGCAAGTGTTGGTGGTTTAGTATAATGGAAGAAATAAAACATCATATGGTGGGAAGCTGTACAGGATTATTGTGTGTGTTTAAATCTGTGTGTGTGTGATGAGCAGGCTTTCGGAAGTTCATAGGAATACTGATGATTATCAGCACCTCTGCTACCCTGACATCACCTCCTCCATCTCCAAGAATCTGGTAATAATGTAGAAATGCTACAACATATGAAGACAGAGGAAGGGAGAGTGGGGAGAGAGCATGGATGGATGGTTAAAGGAGAAAAAGGAGGGGAATGGTGTGGAGGAGAGGAAAGGGTTGGGTTTGATAGAGGGCAATGAATGGAAACCATTGTGAACACGGTAAAGATGATACACATAAAACTGCTTTCCAGGGTTCTGTACATTTTTGGTCATTTTTAAAGATGAGATAAGAAGGGGAAGGCAGTAAGAAATCACTGTTCCTCAACCAAAGTTTCTCCAGAGAAACTGAAAATGAAATGGAAATAAATCAAAGGGACTGCAAAGATGAAATATAATCCATCCTGTGTTGGTGGGCATATGTGATCTTATATCTATATTCATAGCTGTCCGCCTGTACTTCTCATTACAAGAGTGGGGGATGGAGTAAAAAAGAAAAGATCAAGATAAAAGCAGACATGACACTAGTGAACTTGTTTCAATTACATGAACTCGAAAGTGGTGGTGCTCTGTTGGTGGACCTCCCATGAGCATCATTCATTTATTATTCATAACACCATGTCTCAAAACATAGGCCTGTTCACAAAATATGTTTTAACCAAAAGGCACATATGACTTAGAACATGAGTAATCTATTCAATTTACGCTTGCATTTTTTTCATTGTTATGATGTGAGTCACCAAAGTTTTTTTCTCTGACAATGTTCTGGTGCTTAATAACCAGGTTAGAATTACACACATTCTGCTGTTGGGTGAATCCCTTAGGCAAATTTTGACATTTACCATGGGTTAGAGGGGGTCTGAAAAGGGTTTGCACAGAGGCAGCCAAAAGCGTGTCCATACAGGTATATGACAGGAAAGGGTAGAGTGAGGGAAGAAGGCAATGGACAGGAAGGAATTGAGAATTGAGGGTAAGCTGTCAAATCCTGGAAGAGGTGAGAAGTACTAAAGACGTGTGAGCTAAGGCATGTGGAAGCAAAGTAATCCCAGTTGACGGGCAGGAGATGTGGAAGCTGCAGCAACAGCACTCCAGTATTCTCCATGACTTCAGCTCTCTACCTCCAAGCACAAACTTAGCTTGGGGGCTGAAAGCCAGCCCTCTAGCTCCATAATGAGCTGTGAACCACAGGCTGAGGTGGCACACAAGGCAGGGAGACACTTGGAGGTAACACTCTAACTTAAGTTTCAGCCATGCAAGGCAGACGGGCTCAAAAGACCAGTAGACGGGGCACAATGTGTTCTCTGGATTAAAGAGGCATTATATACGTTTAGCATACTAGCAACCAGATGCTCACCACCCTCTGTTGTCATAATTCACCCCAACTGGTCGCTTCATTCGTAACATTTTGTAAATAACAGCCCACATATGTCAAAATGTGCACTAAAAAGTGTGTAAAAAATAAAAATACATATCATCATACTTATCATCATCTGTCTGTCCAGTATTTTTCTGTTGATGTAGGAAGTGAGAAAATTAAACTTATCAGAGCAATATCAAAACTTTATTTCTGGAATACAAACTCTTCCCACCCACATACATAAAACCAATGAGTAACAGCTGTATTTATCTGATAATTCACTCCATTTTGGATTTTTGGATTGTACTGCAGTGAAGCCAGCTGCTGCAAACAAAAATAAGCACTACAGTGTGTCACTGTTACTGGCTAATATGGTTCATGAACAGACCTGTGGACTGGGCCTGGCTTAAGCTGATATGGGTTTGTTTCCACGGTCCACAGCCAACCAGCCAATCATTTGGATATTCTCTCATGTTTGTTCTGGAGGCTTTGGCTGCCCTTTGTGAGTCAACTGACTGATAATCCACTGCAGGGGCTCTGACCACATAGCGGAGTGGGAACAGACACAGAAAAACAAGAAAAAAGAAACAGCAGTGAGACAGAAAGCGCAAGACAGATGAAATTGAATGAGAGACAGACAAAAAAAATTAGATTAGTGGTAGTAGTTATAGTAATAGCAGTGGTGAGATTAGAAACCAAGACACTGGAGAAGATGAACTGGAAGAAGATCAACATGTCAATTGATAGGGAAGGGTGATAATAGTATGAAATGTAGAAAGAAAGAGGTACAGGCGGTATTGTAAGTGAACACATGCAATATAATCTCAAGTCCATGATTGCCCGGCTGCCTCTTTTCTTTTTCAGTCCCTGCTACCATTTCCTTTGTGCTATTAAATATGCCATCTCTGCCCATGGGAGATGGCAAAGAAATAGAAAAAGAAGATGGAAAGAAAGAAGCACAATGTTGGCGAGAAAAGGAGAAAGTGAGTGATGAAGGACAAGAAGTCCTGTTCTGACACTTGGATACACCCAAAGTGAGGGAGAAGAGAACAGGTGGGCCGCAACAGGAAGACAAGTATGCCATTGTCTGGCTGGTACCAGCGTAACCATAAGGTCAGCGTCATCTCACTGTTCCTAGCATTTAGCATCTCTCAGTGGATGTGAGTAAAGAGTTAGCATTAGCTTGATGTTATTGCATACTGTGCTTTGACTTTGTCACATCATACCTATGGTCCCACTTTGATGCCCTCCTGAACAGTTAAACCAACTGCTCCTAAACCAGCACCAAACGTTAACACACACACACACACAAACAGATGGGGCGAGGTAGGGTGTGTTTGTGTGGGTGAGGGGCTAGAGAAAAGGGTGTAGGCAGTGGATGGTAGATTTTTTTGGCTAGCTTCTCCTTACTAACTTCCATGCCAAGAAAACAGGCTCTAATGCTGACAGGCTAGATCATATAGCACCAGCTGGCAAGCCAGGAGACCCAACTATGGTGGCACAATATGACACAATGCAAAGAGGGACAAGAGGAAA
>JAUBNQ010000008.1:7469060-7485889 GCA_032353495.1 Ctenopoma kingsleyae | reverse complement strand
TAGAGGCAAACAACACTAAATTAGGGGTGCATTCATAGCAAACATGCAGTTTTACTCTCTTTCTCCCCCACACCAGGCTGAATCAGTGGTGTAGAAAGACACAAGGTGGTAATAGATCCCATGTCTGTGTGTGTGTGTGTGTGTGTGTGTGTGAAGGAAGGGGGGTGACACGGCTTCTTTGGAGAGGTGCATTCAACAACTGCTGCTGAGGCAACTGTTGAAGTCTGAAAAGCAACAGCTTGCGGGTCTCCCAGAGGACGCTCTGCCAGCCAACAGTCAGATGGAGGGTTTTAGGTTGGAGGGGTGCAGGGGTTAGGATTTCTTCTCTGCTGCCAGGAAAATGATCTCCTTGGCCACAGATCCAGGCTTTTCCACGACATTGCTTATTCCTAATTGGTATTCCTCAGTTCTGACGTACTCCGCCTGTCTGATCCTCACTGCTGCCATCTCTGCCTTTATCACTTCTGTTCATGGTAGACTATTTGACTGATCAAAACAGCTGGACGGGACACAAGACAAGTATTGTAAAAGTGATTTTCTGTGGCAGACACAAAGCATATAAGACATCATATTTCTTTGCTGTTTTATGACACAGATTTGTGCAGCGCATGGCTACGCAGTGCTCCAGCCAATCCTGCTGCTTAGTATATTCCTATAACAAAGACAGTGAGAAATAGAGGCTCTTACCTACATCTTGCTACAGCACTCTCATGCTAAATGGATTGGGAGCACTTAACCTCGTCTCCTGAATATGCATTGTGAATTTTCAATTTCGCTCCAACCCTGAATCTCTCCAAACCAAACACATATACGGAGACAAGGACACACATACAGAAATGTGGACCCGCTTCTCAAGGCTGAATTTAAAATTACCAATCACCCCTGAGACAAGAACGACAAGAATACATGGCAGCAACACAATAGTCAGCTTTAATCACCTCTCATCCCATTCCTTCCTCTCTGTTTCCTTCCTTCCCTCCCTACAACTCCCACTACTACGACAATTAAAAGCAACAGATCAAACCACAACAACTTCTAACCAGTTTTTTTTTCCACTTTTCTCGTTCTTTTCTTAGTTCTCATGGCGAGTTTTACACCAGTGAAACTACTTTACTACTTTAAATCAGGATTCAAAAAGAGTGGGTGAGTCAGACATCATACCAGAATGTGTGCTTTGGATAGTGAGAAACATTGAACATACCAAGTGGGGGAGGATGGTCATTCTTATTTTAAAATCATTAATAGTGGCCATAAATATGCTGTAGAACAGCTCTAGGGATTGGTGTAAAAACAAACAAAGCCATTTCCCACTGAAACACTGCAGGCAATCTTCCTGATGCTATGCAAGGTCATTAACTGTGAACCATTCAAACAGTGGTCAACACAGACAGAGACAACAAAATCACAGCAAGCAGAAACACACACAAACACAAGTGAACACTGAGTGACCAGCTCCCTAGTGTCAGGTTGAAAAAAATAGAGAATGTCAGATAACAGACAGACAAGACAGGACAAGAGACAGAAAAATATAGATAAGAAGGGGAGCTTTGGGTAGGTAGACAAAGCTAATATGGAGAAATACACCTAATGCTGTATGAGAGCCCATGGAAATGTGTGTATGTATAATCACAGCTTTGGCTGAAGCTTTTGTGTGGATATGAAGATGAAAAACAGGGAGATAAACTTTTCCGTCCCTGCTGTGAACTAAATCAGTCTTGCTAACCAACTTCAAACCAAGATTAACCACGTGCATGTAATCTACCATCTGCTGATGCCCAGTTGCAAACCTGTGTTGTCTGCCAGCTCAGCGGCTAACATCAGTACACTACTAAACTGCTGTAATTGACTTTAATGTGTCATTCACTGCAAACAACACTAGTGGGAATGTGAAAAGCTGATGAGCTTAAATCCTCGTGTCACAGCTCAGTGACTAATAAATGGACTTCCACACAAAAGTCAACCTGAACGTGCCTTTTATTTTTATTTTTACTGAGTAATGTTTAACTGGTGCCTTCTGGTTGTTCTGCTGAGTGAAACTCAGTCAACCCACAACAATGCACCCTGACTGTAAACAGACTCTAGCAAACACCTACCACACCGCCTCTAGAAGGTGAGATGGAAGCCACATTGTCCATCTGTTTGTACATGGGTTACTGACTTTGACTTGTGGTGAGAGGGAGCTTTAAGCCAAGAAAAGGAAACCCCTTTTCTATAGAAGTGATAACAAACAAAGACACACTCATTACAAAGCGAGCTCCAACGTGTCTAGAGGAATGCAACTTATTCCATTGCAGTTCTCTTCTCAGTTACTGTCACACACGCACACCTACACAAACTCAGAAAGAAATGAATCACCTCAATAGTTATGGTCTCACCATTCCAAGGCCCACTCCCCCAGAGGCCTAAATGACAAGAGGGCAAACATAGACTTGCTTTCAGCAAGAAGCCACTATCAATCTGTCACTCACTCATATATGAGCCAAGGTATCCTGTGTTGTGTAATACCAGAATTAGAGGCTTTATATGTATGTGCTCACATCTACAGTTTACCTTATGTTTGCATATGTACATTAATTTGTAGTTGTGTAGTTAAGGGCACACATATTGTGCATGCCTATTAATATTTTTAGTATTCAAGAATACACATGCTTGCACAAAATTAATGCTAAAACCAAGTGCCCCAGGTTAGCTGTAACAGAAGACCTCTGGCTTTTATCTCCTCATGGCTAAATGGCTCTTTTTCTGGCCTAATACCATAATAATTGCACATAGCTGCAGGGGGTGCACTTTTGATTCTGCGCTGGCAGGAGGGACAGAAATTAAAAGTGAGGAAATGACTGTGGGAATTAAGGCAGCGATAGACAAAGAGGCTGACGCTGCATGTTAGCAGCTAACACCTTGAACTCCGCTGATGCTTGTCACAACGATTCTTTCCACCTGTTCCTGACCACTTTGGAGTTGCTACAGTTTATCTCAAACTCATCTGACCATTTGACTCTCCTTTTGTCTCTTTGCCTTTATATCACTTTGTTCTTTTTATTCTTTTTATCTTGCAATATAATTGCAAAAATCAAAGTTAAGAGAAGAACCAAAGCAGGTCTAAGAAACTGAAGTTATCGCTTTTCTAAGCATCCCCATAAAGAATCTTTCCATATACATGAAATTTGTATTTCTTTAACCATTATCTTAGTAATTTTAAATGCTGCATCAAATTTGTTTTAAACACCTAAAATAAACTTATATTTCAGCTTGTTTCCTAATCTATGTTGATGATGCAGTGCTGTGATGGAAACATTAATGGAATCTCAGGAGCGTAGAAGTGGAGTCATTTACCAGTATGTCTGGGTGAGCGGGTCAAAGGGTCAGCACAATCCTGGGCACAGGCATGCCAAGCAGCTTGGGGCACCTCAGGTTGCCATGCACGACATGTGTATGTGCCACAGCTACATGCGTGCTCATATGTAGGCACACTTATAGGAAAAGGCACACATCTGGGTGTCACATATACTGTGGTTCTATTTAGTGCACTCGACATTGACATAGTTGGAAGTTGCATGTGTGTGACCAGTAATTGTGAGAATGCAAGTCTGTGTGACAGAATCCCACTGAGAGCAAACAAGAGCTGCTATTATTAGACAAAACTATGTTAGAGAAAGTCGGTACAGAAAGAGAGATCTGGTAAAGTTTTTCTTTGATGAAACCAACATTTGTACCACCAAAGTGAAAAGATTATTTTCCTTTCCTCAGACTTCACCAGACTTCAGAGAGGCATGGGGGTAACAGGGTGAGCTCAGCACCTGGAACCAAGCCTTTAAATCAATGCAAAACAGCTGGGACTGAGGGATCTGTGATCTACAATGCATTAATTACAGGACACTTTTAAGCAGGCACCTGTTAAACGGCTCCATGAAGAGCCATCAGCAAAGCTCAACAACTGTCTCTGAGGCCAGAGAAGAGGGACAGGGCGATTATAAAGATCTGGGGAATGAAGTGAGTAAGGAAGAAAACTGAGGTCTAATGATCAAAATTAAAATAGATAAAAATCTAAATTATTACATAATAAAGTTCTACAAATATGGTGACAAACATACTGTGATGCAGTGAGGACAGGACAGAGAGAAAAGAAAAGAAAAAGCAGAAGGGAGTCGCCCAGCAGTCCTACCCCGCCCTTTAGCTCATCCTGCTCAAAACCACTGGAGACTGACTGCTCATGCAAGGAAGTAGAAAAAACTTAATTCCAAAAGTGTTCACATAAGTGTCCTCAAAAATTTGATTTGGACACACAAGGCAACAAGGGAGCCACCTGAGGCGATGACACTACATTTCTGATGGGAAGCAGAAATGTTAACATAAAACAGGTAAAAAAAACACACAAGCAGCACAGTATAATCTCATTTGCAGCATGGCAAATCCCTACTGGACTGATAACCGAGGGAGATCAACACCAAGCACACAATAAACTTGTAGCGAGTGACAACAGCTCCCTAAAAAATAACCAAATGCTACTGCATAATGTACTGTAAACAATGTATTAATATATGATATACTTTTGATTTTTTTATAAACCACAAAACCTGACAAAAATCATATGAGGTCAAAGTCAAATTGTGTTTAAATTAGCGTAGTCTCTCTTGCAGCACCTAGGGGCGCTCAGGGTGAGGCGCACAGCCAGCACAGGGGACGTAAATCCCGCAGATCAGACATGAAAGCGCTGCAGAGCGCACCGCAGCAGCCAGACACAGCCGCATAAATGACACAGGCAACATGGTCTTCAGTATAAAGCTTAGCCTTCTTTTTGTCATTGTTAGTTAAAAAAAATAACCCAAAAGACCAAAAAAAAAATCTGTAAACATCATGATTGTTTGATTGTGCATTTTATTTTGACAGTTCGACGTTTTTTTGACTGCACCTTGGTGATGAGCTGTACTGGGCTGGCAGCAGTGTTCAGAGGTAAGTTGCGGTGTGCTGCAGTTCTGTGCGTTTCTAAGTGCCCTCAAGTAACGCGCAACTGGTCTTCACTGAGACACCATTAACCCTTAAAACACAGCATCAGCGTGTATAAGCAGAATCGTGCTACCTGTGCTACCTGATGGACATGGCAGTTTTTTTTCTTTCAAGTCAAGCTACCGTTAAAACAATCCGACTTGTGCTATACATGTCGATCTGGAGTTAAATACTGGTTTCCACCTGCCACTGGCATGTCTGGCTTATAATGCGCAACCGGTAACAGGTTGTTCAATATCAACCATCAGTTTAACTAACACAGCCAAACTACAACATGGTCGAGTGAGTAAGAAAACTTAATGAGACGCTTCTGACTCGTACGGACAGGTTTGTCCCGTGGGCAGCGGACCTCTGAAAGTTACAGTCCGTGAGAATGGAAAAGTCAAATCAGTAGCCTGAAACCACGAAAAACTCATAAGCATGCGAAATTTAGTAGGAAGGGGTTTGCCTACAATAAAAACGTAGCGGAAAAGAATTAAATACACTTACCTTGCAATACCCAGAGAAGCAAGGTGCATGAAAGCGACGTGCGTCCGAATGCTGCTCCGTCCATGGCTGCTTTTCTAACTTTTTTAGGGAAAAGTATTCACTTTGTTTTTGGTTTTTGGGTGCTGAAAGCTGGCAGCAGTAAGTCGTCTTTCTTCCTTGAGTGCTCAAAATCGCTCTCTCCCTCTCTCTCTCTCTCTCTCCCTCTGCAAATGGAGTGCCTCTCTCCCTAACACACACACACACACACAGAAATCTGATGCTGTTGGCAGTCTTCTTGGTTGATATATTTGCACAAAAGGTGACCCCCCCCACTCCCAATAGCCTACAACCCCCTCCCCTCTCTCTCTCTCTCTCTCCGCCTCGCTCTCCACCCTACTTGCAGTGAAAAGACCTGCTTGACTAATCGTGGAGTAGGTCTTCAGGGGCCCACAGGATTTTTTTTTTTTTAAGGAACTTAAAAGTGATTTTATCATGAGGCGCTCTGACTCACTGCAACGCCAAAAACGCAGACACATTCTTTGATTAAAATAAAGTTTTACCAGGATCAGTACAGAAGAGTATAATTTCACATTAATGTAGTTCATCATCTATATTATCTGTAGTATACTCTGACCCAGTTAGCATATAACTTAACTGTTATTTTTGAACTTCTTTGATTTCAGACTTATCTGATTTTTACTTTCTAAAATTCACTAAACAAATTATGGAGGCAATGGCAAAGCACTGAAAATGACTTGTATTAGCATTGTACAATTAGAAAAACAATAATAAAATCTGATTAAGTGGAAAATTAGAAAAGACACTCTGCAGCTGCAGACATTAGGAATTATTTTCATTCACTTTAGCTGAAAACCATTAAATTAATCTGGCAGGATACTGATCATTATACAGAGGTCTTGATCTCATCCAAAAACTAGTTAGTTGAAAAAACTTTCTCTAATCACTTTGTTCCACAAACTATTTTATATCCTGGTTCGACCCTTCTCATGGATCATCCCCAACTTGCATGTATGTCTCAAATAATGTTTTTCATTTTCAAAGCCACCTGAGGCCATTCCTTGGGAGTGGGCTAAACTGTCTGTCATTGACAGACATACCATTCATTCCTAGACATGTAATCCCTTCAGAATCTGTTTGGGCATTTACAGGGTATGGTGTAGCCTGTTTGGGTATTTACAGTTCAGATATACAGTTATTATGAGGGGCTAAGTGGCTTATTCACAATGCTATAATTCCAGTACCAGTGTTTGGAATGGGTATTGTATGACCTATGAGGTTGATTTAGGCCAAACCCTGTAAGCTAGGAGTTGGAAAACAAACACGTCAGTTGTCTATAAGATGGCTTAATGGTTCCAATACCCATCTAACAATATGATCCTTGTAGTTTCTTTCTACTGGACACTAGACTGTGAAGCACCATAAAACAAGTGGCACACCCTGGACATAACAATAGTCCCTTGCAGAGCAGTTGCACTCATAGACACACATTCCAAACATTGTTGGTCCAGAACAGCTGGTTAATATTTTCTTTGCCCTATTTGACGAGAAGTGATACTCACAACCTGCTGCACTGCAGCATATGGAACAGTCACCCCTATGGATGGGACTTGATAGCTGAGCTGCTTGGAATACACACACACACACACACACACACACACACACACACAAAGAAACAGCTGTTGTACACAGAGGAATCACTGGTAGAAGTTTGTATAGGCTATCGAGAGTTTTATGGGACTGAGGCAGTTTACTCTGACACCCTTTTTCTATTCCTGCCTGTGACAGCAGGAAGGAAAAAAAAACATCAATACAACATCAATACAGCCACTCATCCCTGATATCGACCCAGTCATAATCATCTCTCCATGCTGTAGAGACATGAAATCCACTAACTAAGTCTTCTGTCCTGTGGTGAAAGACCTAGCATGGTGTAACCCTCACACTGCCTTACATAAGACCTATCATGCCGCATTGCTGATTTAGCCAAGGGTACTCTTACATAAGGCCTTTAGTCATATATACAGTAACTGTGGCAGTGATTTACTGTATTGGCTCATTACCTAATGGCGTTAGAGGAGAGGAGAGGAGAGGAGAGGAGAGGAGAGGAGAAGAGAAACGAAGGGAACACATGAAGAGTTGGAAAGGTGGGCAATTAATATATCAGAGAAAAGGAAGCAGTAAAAAGTGAAGATAGTAATCAAAGTGCAAAACTCCCAGCCGTTACTAGATATAAACTAAATAAGTAATTGCTAAGGTCAGTTACAGTGACAAACAGCTGCTCATAGTGTCAGAGTTCAGATCGTTAAGTTGCCACAGGTGAACAAAGATGCAGCAAAGATGGGATTGGACTATGTGAGGAGGCAGCCCTGTATCCAATTTGTAAAAGCGGTATCAGACAAGAGATGACAGGTTAGTCATCCTTCTTCAGACACTTTGTGTTTTGTGTACTTTGACATAATCCTCTTCAAATACTATTATTTTAGAACCACGTTCCCCATACTTGGCATAAAGATAATGTGCATTCAAGAGCAATTTGTGTAAACAACAGTCATTATACTTATCATTTCATGGTACATATTATGCAAACTGCCAAGTAACATGATCAACATGTAACAATTTTTTCATGGAGGTTGTCATTGTTGAAATCCCAGTCTTTTATGAGCACAAGATTGCAGCAGTTTAGCTCTGAACTTTGCCAGTGTGCTTTTGTTTTGTTTCGTTTCATACCAAATGAATGCAAGAGTCTGAATCCACTGACGGCTCAATTCATTTTCCACACTTCATCTTCTCCCAGGACATGCCCAGCATACTTCCAGAGAAAGACATTCAGAAGACATACTGCTCTGATGCCTAAACCACCACAAGAACCACCTAAAAGAGTAACAGTCCCACTCCAGACTCCCAATAGATGTCCATCATTTACCAGCAGACTACCATGACTCTTGACGATCCTTGCAAGAATGCTGGATGCACTCTTCCACAACCAAACTCTGTTGTTCTTCAGTCTGAGGATTCATTTTTCTAGCGCAACAGAATAAATTTTGGTCTTCACTTTTATATATCACTTAAATATGAGAAGTCCCACATGCTTGTCTGTACACACTGGTAGACACACAGCTTTTTGCCTGCCTTATCTGATGATTAGTCGATTACTTTTTAAAACCAACCAAAAGTTATTCAACGTGTCTTTCCTGAGCTCCCTCTACACCTGTGTTTTTGCTTCCACAAACTCAGAAGCTGCATTTGCTGCTGTCTAAACACTCTTCATGTAAAACTGGTGACATTCCTACTTAAGAGACCACTAAAATTCTTACAACTCATCCCCGGAGGGGCGTTATTGTGTGTAAGAAATTTTGATGGCAATCCATCTAATAGCTGTTGAGACAAAACTACAAAACCTCAGTAGACATAGAAGAAAAGTGATCAAGATAGCACTGTCTGGAAATATTTGTGAAACCTTTGCTGATAGTGTTGGATGGAAAGTCAAGGCATCACTAATAACACCAAAAAGGTACAGACAGAGATAGATGTCATCCACAGAATTGTTTTTGCCTGTACAGACCTTTAACAGTTGTCAGCAACTCTATGATTACAGTCATATCATGTAAGCACAACGTGTTTTCTAGAACACACTTGTCAGCATTTTTAGACTTCAAGAGAAATAGATTCATGCTGTTACATGACAGTCAGTGAAGGTTCTTATAGGCAAATTGTCACACTTTGCATAACATAAATCAGACAGCCAATTTTACAGTCCCTTGTTTTATGTGATTTACCTCCTCCACCCCATGTCAAAAATTAGGATACCTGACATGGAGAATATTTGACACATCTGCCTAAAGCAAGGGGATAAAGAGAAATAGAGAGATGGAGGCGCTACAAAGAGAACAGAGATGTGTAATGAAAGAATAATGAAGAGAACAGATTAGAAGTGGAGGAGGAGGGGAGAACTTTAATTCCAAAGTCAGGCAATGCGTAACATATAGCCCCAGGGATTAACAGCAAAGTATAGTCGGCAAGAAAAAAAAAAGAGGGAGAGATAGAAAGTGAAGGTAGCTGTAATCTTGTATGAAGTCTCATGTCTGGTCTCAGCATTGGAGGGAAGAATGAATGAAAGATGAAGCTTCACCCTTAACTCCATGATTCTTTGATCAATCCCTTTATTTCACCCTCTTAGTCTCTCTTTCTATGTGTGCCCTTCATGTCTGTCCACTCTAATCCCTCCATATATCTTTATTCCCCCCCCCCAGCCCTGATTCTGTCTCCTTCTCTTTCTTGGCTTCATTCCTTTTGGCTAGGCTACAGATGATCACACAGCTGTTTTCCAGGCATTGATCCACAGTGGATTGAGATTTTACTGTGCAGATTTTGCGCAGTGATGAAGCTATTCTCTGGGAATTCAATGCTGCCATTTGTAATATAATCATGTTTGTTTGCTGCCAGTTGGCTCTGATGATCAATACACCCAACAACTGAGTCACTAATATGAACTAATCATTATGATTCATCCTAACATCACTGTTTTTCTGTCCCATTGGTTCACCCCGCTTTAGATGCAATAGATTTGATAGACTGGATGTCACTCAGTGAGACCAGCAGTAGGTGAGGCACAGCTTATCAGGCAATGTGCATTTGCAGTGTTGGTTATAACAGGATCAAATGAGTTGCTGCTCTTTGTTTATGTTCCCTGTGGAGTTTCCCTAGAACCATGTCTTTTATTGTGTGTGTCTATCACTGTGCAGTTTGCCCAGTGGATGCCAGGCACAATACCACCCACTGACAGTAACTATGTGGAAGGGTAAACTGTCATGTTCACTGTGAACAGGGCCAAGCTACAGGAAATGGTGTGGAACAATACAAGAGTCACATGTCCGCCTCTGCCTATAGAGCAGTCCACTGCATCATAAGGGTCATCTGTGTGGTCAAGTGCTGACAGCACCATTTACAAGATCTGATCTGTCAAACTGTCATTTACCTAACTCAGTTTTCATGGTTTTAAATGGGAAATCCAGCCTATGATATGACACACATGCACTAGTTCTATAGTATTCTATGGTTCAGTTTTAATGTGAGTTTGAAATACTCTCTCTCTCCTTGCAATGTGGGAAATCAACAGTGAAATCCTACAACTGCTAAACAGTGAATATTGATTCAACTACAACACTATGACAAAAGCCATTGTGATTATACTGGGATATGTTTTCTGATTCACAGCAGTAAGCCCCTCCATTCAAATACAACTAATGTAATACAGAAAACAAAAATGGTCTTATCCCCCTCCAGTAAGTTACTAATTCCATATCACAGAGATGTTCCCAAGACTTTCTGAATCTAATTTTCAGCACAGCACAAATAATGCGATTTACAATTCTATTTGTTCTATTCAAATTTGTTTAGTGTTATTTGTACTATGAGGACCATGAGGAAAACCGAAAAACTTCTGCTTTGCTTTTATACAAACATTCACTCAGTATATTTACATCTGTATCCAACCATTTCCATCCAACTTTGTTATAAATAAAACACTAGAATTTTTTATGTCAAAAACAAAAAAATCACTGGACAGACACAGTGTAAACTCTTTAAAAATGTATTTCATAGGCCCTCCAAAGCAAAAAAACAGAGTATCTGCAAAACCTTCCTTGAGAGGCTGACATTGAGCATGTTTTTTAGCTTGAGTAGCTTTGATACTATAAAGTTAAATCCATAGCACACAATTATTCCATGGTTTGTTATTTAATTTCATGCACCATATCAGATGCACAGAAAACAGATCTTTTTTACTAAATTCCTTGTTATCTAATCCATACTTTACAGTTTCCCAGGTAAAATCTGATATACAATTTCAAATAGAAACATATCTTTTTGAAAAAGTAAGTCAGGCTATAGAAAGTAACAGGATGAAGAGTTTAATGAGTTTCATGAGCAAAACCATATAATTATGAGCTTCCTATAAAACTCTAAATTAATATTTTTCCACTGGTAGTCTTTTTATGCAGCTAACTCTTTCACACTCTTGAACTACAGTTGGCTTTTCTACAGACGTCTTTTTCTGTAATGCATGTAAATGTAGCTTTCAGAGGAAAATTAATTAGGAATCAGCTCTTTGCCTTCAAAGTCTCCAACGTCTCTACACTGCACTTTCTGTTGCTTACAAACATACACACACACACTCACAATCTTCCATGCCTGCTGGGCTGTGTGGACTTCATCGTGCCTACACCAACTCCACTTTGGCGTTGTCTCTGCGCTCAGACCCTCGGGCTTTGAATATGAATACATAAACCATTTTATAGAATATTAATCATCATTCGCCTGCATATGAAGTGCAGGCAATTGCATTTTCTCTGTGTCTGCCGCAGGGTTATGATAAAAACGCAGAAGTGTTACCACCTCTGTCAAACCTAAATGGTGTAGTTACATATGTGAGCACATTCTTATTTGCATGTTGACACTATTCTGGTAGTGTTCCTGATGTGACCTAAAGCAATGTTATACTGTAATTTAATAGTCCTTTCGCTGTGACCATTCTCAAGTATCCACATAAACAGTCAAACATATTGTACAGTTTGAGCTTAACAAGAACGGAAGATCATTTCTATCAAAAATGGGATGCAGTATCATATTAGATGCAGCTTTATATCCCAGAACTACTGGTTTCAGGTCCTTATAATCACAACCAAACAACAATTCATTCTTTGAGGTAGTTGAGCTATATCTAATTGTATTTGTCTCCATGAATGTGTAGTGCTGCCTGATTTGTTTTTACACCTGCCCCTATACATTTGTCTGCTGCATCCCGAGTGAGGGACCCATCTGTCCCATCTGTCCAGTGAAGTCTGAACCATTACACCGCTACTGATCTGGCATCCCATGAAAGAGGGCAGGGTGTCCACAGAGATGCACAGCCCAAGACACATATACAAGGAATCTATTTGATCTACTAACCAGCAAACTAATCCTCAAACATGTTCTTCTCACTCTGTCACACTCTAGCACCTTGTCCTTCAGTCACCTCTTCATTTTAACTGATCATCCCCTAATGCATCACTCCTCACATCCTCCCTGTATCTCTCCCTTTGAAACTACCTCCCTTGCCCCCTCTCTTACCCTTTTGGGAGGGTGGGTCTAATTATGGCATTACAGCCACAATGACAGGCTGAAGAACCGTGACACACGCTCATGCACTATGGCCAAGTGTTGCCATAAATGTGACTCTGTAGGGGGGCATTAAGAGGGAGAGTGGGGGGAAGAGAAGAGGAAGGGAAAGTGAGAGATGGGGAGGGGGCAAAAAATCAAATAAATTGGGAATAAAGACAACAGTGGGTGGCTTTCAGAGGTGTGGAGAGTCAATTAGTATGAAAGGCGGAGAAAGAACTAGAGGAGATGCAAGCTTCTCAAATGTTTTAAGGGTAGTGAGAATGAAAGAGAGGGAGAAGGGAGAAGGCCAAGATCAAAAGAAAGTGAGTCAAGTGAAAGAGGGGGAAATACTGATGTGTTTCAGAGAGCAGTGAATCGACTCAGGCAGGAGATGGAGGAGGAGGAAAAGAGGAAACACAGCAGCAGAAAGAGAGGTTTTCTGTCGATAAAAGAAACAGTGAGTACTAGCAAGTCAATGTGCCACCTTTGACTGGTCATGCAGCTCGTCTAACTTGGCCTGTGTAGACCGTTTGGCATGGGGAGATTTAGTGCACCTCGGAAGTGGCCTGCCAATGGATACAAGACAAGGTAGCAGGGCTGTTTATCACGCCGCTATGGCAGAATAAGATGAGCCAGCCACGTGTGTAACAGAAGAACTTTCAATTACATTAATTTCTAGCTGATTCACCCGAAAACACAGGGAGCATGCCACTTTCATTATTTGTGATTTTAAGAGAAAACTGGAACATATTCTTGTTTAGGAGTGGACGATGACTATGGCATTAAAGATTAAATAGCCAGATTAAATAGCCAACATACTTTGTCACACTTCATTTCTTTCTTATGAGTGAATTACTTCTGCTGCTGAGCTTGCCGTTTCAAATCAATATCTGTTATTGTAATCAATTGGCAGCAGATGCGTTCTGCCATAAATGGGATTCGACTGCAACTTGAGCAGAGTGTATTAGGGGCCCCATTCCACAACAATAATATCAATTAGTGTGTGCATTTGAGGGTGTGTCTGTATATGCACTCCTTATAATGGATGCTGTTAAAGATCATGACTGCTCAACGACCTTGTGTTTTCTGACAGTCCAAAACACCAGTTATCTGGAAGTTAAGTCATGGCAACTGGACTTCTTTGTCATTAGTGGATCAGTTGTTTATGAACCCCAGGGTTGGTGGTTTGAGAGCGCTGATGTCATCAACATGGGCCTAGCTGTTAAGTCACACACTCACTCATGACCTTGTGGTCATTTGTCAGCACTGTCAGGATCTGAGGGAGGGTGATGCAGCACTTGACCGCAGGCAGAGATGAATAGAGACAGTCTCTGAATATAATAGCACACGTCATAAGGCACATGAGGAGGAAGCATTTAAAACCGAAAACAGTCAGTGAATCAGCTTTGTGTAATTTGGTACAGCACTGATTAGTTAAAAGAAATCATTTCGAAGGTTTCCAGCCTCAAAGAACTTTGAATAGCTACAACCAGGTTTAAAATGTTCTCTATACTTTCCACAGCTTTTTTTGTTGCTTTTGTTAAATAAGCTATGTTATAAATAGATTGTCAGTTCAGACAGGTCACATTGAAGTATTTAAGTATGAAAATAGTTTGAATCACTTGGAGAGCAAAATTTAAACTGTCCTTTAACTCTTATATTAAAAGATACTAATGCCATAGTGTTTGTGGTGCATCATAATACAGTACATCTAGGTACATTCAGTGAGCCTATACTGCTAAAATGATTAGTTTTATTTACAATAAAAAAGACAATCCCATTTGTATTGTCAGACAACTAGCCTTAGTTTTGTTGTACTACTTTGTTTACTTAGACTAAGCCATTACATTTTGTTTGCTTGATAGCAATTTCTTGTTTTTTGACTTGTTCCTGTTCTTGTTTGAAAGGTGTTGTGACCTGCAAAAGTATTTCATCTTCCTCTGTGCACTTGTGTGAGGTTGAATGACAATGTTGAAGTTGAATTTAATGATTTTCCTGTCAGCTGCTATGCTTCATCACATAATCTTTCATTCTTCTACCTCCGGTGCCCCTCGTTCTCTCGCCCTTTTTGCCCTCACCTTCTCCTGCCCATCTCTTGTCTAAACTTACATTTTAGAAGAAGTCAACTCTTGCTCATCTACATGCAGAGTGCCTTGGTTCCAGCTGTGAATGTAGAATTGAAATGGAAATGGAAAGGAGAGAAAGAGCAGATTACGGTCCACAAATGCATACACTGCCTCCTAGCTGGCCCACCAGCTGAGTAGAAGGAGAGAAAGAAAAGTTTACATGGGTAGGGGGGATGGTTGGTTGGTTGGTTGGGGATAAGAGGGAAAGTGTGGGAAGAGTTAGACAACAACAAACTAAGAAGAGTGAGAGTACATGTGGGGAGAAACAAGGAAGGTAAAAAAAGGTCAGTAAAGCAATTTTGGGCTAAAGCAGAAGACAAAGAAGAATGACCTGGTGGAATAATCTACTCTAGAAGACCTGTAAACACTTATACAATCTAATGCAATCCAATACAGCAGTTCTGCCATGGATTCTACTTTTACAAATTTACACTCAGAAAAATTAAATGTTGTACTTAATTAGCTTTGTTAACCAGTACCACTCAGCTGTGTTGAGTATATTGGAAAAAATGTTAGATAACTGATTAATTCTAAATGCTGGTTAAACAATCTGACTAACTCTGTTGATGTGAGAAAGTCATAAATACAACAATTTCAGGTCAGAAACATTAAATTGTCAAACTGTGTTAAGACTAAGTGTTCTCACACAGGCACAAGCTCTAATGGACCAGACAAGACTCATGTGAATAAAGTCATGCAGTCTTGTTAGACGACCAGACCTTGAACTTCAGGAGATAATTTAGGCAGCCAGACAGTCGCATAAAGAGATGATTAACGGTGTGTGTAACATTATACACTGTGCTACACAAAACAAAGAGATACACCATGCTCATGATAACCATGCAAGTTGTGGATAAAGTTTATGGACAAGTGAACCGTTCTGGATTGACTGAAGATTTCAGTCAAGAAAAAATTTAAATTTTACTGAATGGATCCACTGTATATTATCTGAAATGAACTTTAGTTTTACACACACTCCCCAAATGTCAGGGGGGTAGTCACTTTGATACATTGCTATTCATGAGATTCCTGTGTCCTGATGCTACAGCAGAATGGCAGGTACTGACCTCATCTAGAACAGCCAGCTGGAAGGAGGAGGGAAACAGAGATGGAGAGAGGGTGAGAAAAACTGTATAATGGAAAATGAAATAATTAGAAGAGAAAATGGGACAGAGAGAAACCAGGAGACCAATTTCTCTATCATGACCCAGAGAAGCATGACCCTGTGCTTTCCTGCCTGCCCGTATTCTATAGGCCTGGAGGCTAGTGCATAATGTTAGCCTAATGTTGAGTGAAACCTCTGCGAAAGCAGGGCCCAGCCAGCAAATTAAATGCTTTCCTGGCTGGGTCCTGCCAGCAAGATAGGTCCCTGCGGTGTGCCTAGATTTCCATGGAAGTACAGGATGATTTCTGTGATTGTCAACGGTCAAATGTAGCATTTTGGTCTCAGCTTCTCTTTCAACCCGATGTCATGAAACCAACAGGTCCAAGATGGCTCCTAATCATGTCTCACAAATCAGTACAATTAATTAAAAAAAAATAATAATAAAATTTCTGGAATCATTATGTCTACAATGGAAAATGTGTATTTTTTGTTAAATGTGCAGAAATATAGACCATCTGAATTTGCCTGTTTAAAACAATGCAGGTTACTCAGGAGATGTTTTGACAGATACTGTAACTGTGGGTGAGAAGAGGAAGCTTTGAAAGCAGCTCAGCAGTTAATAAGATTTCATTAACAGAACCTTACCTCACTGTCACATTGTTTTTGCATGCACATATTTACGCAGGCTCTCACAGACCGTTTCCTTGTCTATCCTCTCTCTGACATAAAAATGCACAAGAAAGATTGTGAACCAATCAAAACAGTGAAGGATAAGCAGGATTATGTAATATACATACATATATATATATGTACACATATATACACATATATACACACACACACACACACACACACACACAAACACATAAAATATATGTATATATATATAGCTACTGGTAGATAGAGCAGTCACTCAAGACTGTAAGACCAGACATACCAACCTGAGCACCGCCTGGATTGATTAC
>JAUBNQ010000008.1:7432660-7443845 GCA_032353495.1 Ctenopoma kingsleyae | reverse complement strand
ATCTGTATACAGTCGTTCTCAGAAGGCTGCCTGTTATGGCGCATTGTATAGAAGTGTGTGTGTGTGTGTGTGTGTGTATACTGTATATAAGAAGGGAGTCAGGGACAGGAAGGGATAGAAGGATGAGGTCAGAAGAGACGGGGATAGGGAAGGGGTAGGGCTACAGTAGGTACTCCTTCTTGCCCTGACTTGCGTCGTTCCCATTGAGGAAGGCCTCCTGCACTTCTCCATGTTCATCCAAGCCACTGGCCTCGTGGGTAAGATAGGAACCTGAATGAAAAGAAAGAGAGAGCGAGAGAGAGAGAGAGAGAGAGCGAGAGAGAGAGAGAGAGAGAGAGAGAGACGAAGAGGGAGATCCAAGGGGGAAGGTTAGGTGGCAAAGCGTCATGATCACTGCAGCGTCATGCAGCATTATCAAACAAATCAGCGCTAATATTACTGAGTACCATACCTGTGACTGATTAATTCATTAGTTAACTGATTGTTAGGTCAATACCAAGCAAGAATAGGCTCTCGGGTGCGGTACGAGCCTAAAGGCGGAAATTAAAGGTATGGGATGATTGTGTGAATAGAAAAGGCAAAAGAAGAAGAGGAAAAGATAGTGGAGAATAAAAGACAGAAGGAGAGATTGGCAGAAAAGGGTGGAGGGAAGGTTAGGTGCAAGAGAACAATGGCACGTTTGCATCACTCAGAAAACCCATCAAATGCATTTTAATACTCTTCAGGTTCGTATGATTAATGATTCAGTGCAGTGCAGGTGAAGAGAGTAAGAACTGCTCAAGCCATCTTCTGACTGGAGTGTCCCTTCACTTCAGGGGTGAGTGACACTCATTCTTTTTACCGCAGAAGTTGACTGACATATTGACAGGCACAACGGGCAGAAGACAAAGCACTAATGGCTCTGTCTCAACGCTGATTGGCTGTAATAGTCCTGTCTTTCTGCTGATTGGCGGTCAAGCCAAACTCAATGTTGACTGACGGATTGTCTAGCCATAGGATAAGAAGTGACTGTTTGCAGCCGGCTACACTGTTCCTAGATCATTTCTTGGCAGCTGTGGTGTACAGTCGAAGGCTGCCAAAACAGGGGCACTTAAAAAGATAGGGACTGCAGGAAGGCTGCCTTTAATAGATGAGCCCTGATGCTAACATATAGTCATAAAACATGGAGACCACACCTACATTTCCCACCCCACTCTAACTCTTTTGCCGTCCTAGCCAAGGTCATTCATCATGGACAGTGCCTGACTAGAGAGGAGCTTCCCATCCTGTCTCCTGTGTGCTGACAATTTTACACCTTGGTTTAAAAGATTATTTTCAAAGAATCTGGCTGTAACTGTCCCCCAATGATTTTTTCACACATTAAGATAGAAATGAGAAACAGGGCCTTTGAAAAGTGCTATATAATGTGCCAAAACATGCCCCCCTGATTGGGAAAGAAACTTTTGTGTGTGTATGTATTTGTGAGTGTGCGTGTGTGTTACCTTTCTGCCGGACGGAGCACCAGATGGTGACAATAAGGACACAGATGACAGTGAAAACCAGAAGTGCCAGAACACCACCTATCACAGCATATGGCACTGCACTGTGCGTCTCTACCACTGCACCAGGGTCTGAAAAAGAACAAGAAAGACAAATAGTGTGTGGGGGTGGAGTGTGGTGTAGAAAGTGTAATACGGAGATAAAGAAAGAGAGCAGTGCAGGTAAAAAAAATCTGACAAAGACAGGATCAAAAATGAAAGCAGGAGAAGTGTAGGGAAAAAAGAGAAAAAGGTGAGAAATAGAAAGCACATTAAAACGCCAGTGTGGGTGAGAGTACAAAGAGCGAGACAGGAGAAAAGAAACGTCAATATCTTCCACCCAACTTGCATTATCACCTTTTATCACCCCCCACTGTACAGAATGCCAGGCAGTCAGAATAAGGAAAAGGTAAGAAAAAGGTGGAGAAATAAGGAGAGTGAATAAAGAAGAAGTACATCAGCCTCTAAAACCCCACTCCAGCCAAGCACCTGTCAAGAGCACAATGCTTTTTGAATAAGGGAAATTCTGAGTGTTTTTACACATAGAGTTTATGCAGCTCTGGGAAATGAACCGAAACACTTCACCTCTGAATGAATGAAGACAGATAAAAAGATAAGAAAGACAAGTTAAATTCTGTGACATTTTGTAGTATAAAACTGTGGTAAGGCAGTATAAAGGAGTGGAAAGTAATTAATCCTGTCAACCTCACCTTTCACCAACTTCACACAATGCTAAAAAAGGTCAAAAACAGAGGAATTCTGAAGGGAAATGCAGCTAAATGTTGAAATGACTAGTCAATTCAGAAATTAGTCAAATGACAGAAAAATTTAATCCTGACAGTTTTAAAAATGGATTAATTGTTTGAGTGATTTGAATGGCAAAGCCATAAATACTCACTTGTTTTGGGTTCTAATATGTGTGTATTTTCTGCTTTTCTCTTTGTTTTATACCACTTACACTATTGAGATCTGATGACCACCACTGAGCTCTGATTAACTGTCATGCCTATTTTCATTATTGACATTTTGTTGGACTAAACAATTAATCCATTAGTTGACACAATAATCAACAAGTAAACTGTTATGGCATCAACAGTTAAGACAAAACATCTGTTCATGGGTGCAGGCCTACAGAATGAGTGTGTGTAAATACTGGCTGACAATAAAAGCAGTCGATTAAGAAAGTGCAGGAATGTAAAGCAAGGAATGGTTAGTGAGGTGCAAGTTAAGGTTATCTGTGCAGCAAAAACAACTCTTTGAGACTGGGTTTGTTGATAGTAACAACAAGCTTCTTTTTTAACAGGACTGAAGAGCTGTAGTGTAAGAGCTGCTCAGGTCAATGGCAGGGACGAACACAGAGTTACTGATGCAGCTCCTGGACCTTGACAGAGTAGAATTAAAACATGAATCATTAATACAGTGCAAACACTTACAGATCAAGAGAGGAGGAAAGAGTGACGGGGGACGTAAATGAAAAGTACAAGTAAAGGGATTAAAAACAGATGGAGGAGATGGTGCATTCTTGTACACGTACTTCTTTGACAAGTGTCTCGGCAAAGCACTGGGACAAAGTTCATCACATTCCTGTTCATGTATTGGCATACAGTGTGTGCTGATGAAAAAGCAAGCACTCAGAGGCTCTACCTTTACCTCACACCACCTTGTTTTTAATCCACTGGAAATAATCCACAGGAAATGATTGACAGTATTAAGAAGCATGTTGTTTCTCAGAGGAGCCCCTCAGATTATACATCAATATCGACTAAACGTTACGAAGCTGCAGTTTTTCCTAGGACTCTTTATGACATCTTCCCACATGCCCAGCAGGTGAACAACCTCTACCTGCCACAGACAATGGCAGCAGCAACAGAAGAACAAGAGGGATGTACCTGCTCTCTTTACTTCATCTCTCACCAGGAAAGAGACAGAGAGCAGGCAGAGGTGTAGAAAAAAAAGAAGAGAAACTGGCGAGTATGTGTTTGTGTGAAAGTATGCATGAGATGAATAGACTGTGTAGTTTAAATGAAAGGGGAAACTAGTGAAAGAGAGTGTGTAGTCTTACACACACACACACGTACATATAGGGTAGCAGAATAATGCGAAGCAGTCGTTCTTTCTCCTGCTGTGTAACACTCATCTGGCAAAATACAGTTAGACAACCACCCAGATTCCTCATCTCTCTCTTTCTCTTTCTGTATATATGTGTGTTTGTGAGTGTGTGTTTGTGTGCAGACAAATTTGTTTGTGTAGCATCTTATAGGACCTCCAGAGGCCAGTGTCAGTCAGTTAAAGACTGGGTGCATTGCCAGTTTCTTAAACTCCTAATGCAGACTCATTAACAATACCCGCCAAGCACTGAGAGATCCACCCCATATCACACACACACACACACACGCGCACAAATGCTGACTGGGCAATGTGTGTGTAGGGAGCATCAAACAGCCTGTGATAAGAAAGAGGTAGAGGGTGGGTGGCTGGGCATGGTGCATAATCAAGTGTGTGAAGGCACGTACACTCGTGTACATGCAGGGCAAAGGAAGGTTGCAGTAGAAAAAGGATTTCTGTTTGTGTATGTGTGGGTGTATGTGTGTGTGTGCAGAGGGGTGGGGCACCTGGGAGCCATCAAATGAGTATGGGAGTGGAAGACACCAAAGGAGAACTGGGAAGGACGAGGAAAGAGATGGAGAGCAGCAGAGCCAGAATAAAAAGTTACATGTGAGTTACCTTCCGGGTCCGGGGCGAAGCTGGGTGTTAGAAGGGTTGGGGTGGCGGGATGGGAGGTGATTGGTTGGATGGTAGAAGGAGTGGGAGGGACCGTGGTAGTGAGTGACACATTATCTACAGACAGACAGGGAATGGGATAACACATACACAAATGCTATTATCTACATCATGCAGTGACATTTCAACATAGACTTCAGACACAGGATTTTATAGGAAAGTTACTACTGCACATAAAACATGACACATGCTTTACTGTGGCTGCAAATTAGTTGAGTTTCCTGGCTTCGCCTCTTCAGCATTCCGCACAATAATTATTGGACGGGAGTCTCACAGACACCACATTTATTGGAATGAATTTAGAGAGGCAGGCAGAGGATGTAAAACACAAGAAACAGAGGAAAGACTTATTTCAAACATGCTGATCAGCAGTTGAGGCCGATGCCATTTTGATACCAGAGACAAATGTTACTAATTATTCTCCCACATTGGCTGTGTGTGTGAAATGGAATCGATCTCAAACCCTGACAAGCAATAAGGACACAGACAAATTATGTTTTCTTGTGGACCTCTATACCAACTGATGGGGTTAAAAAAAGAGGTTTACAATGGGAAAGATATGCTTTAAAGTGGGGGATGAGGAGAATTACACCTGGCAGACTGACATTCATCTACGAAGCAAATGGAATATATAGGAACACATTTTCCATCACTGACACATTTTCTATGGTACAATGGCAAGAGAGACAGAGACATTGTCTGTGACAGATGCATTCCCAGTGGAGCAGTGCCATGCAGGGACAGTCTCATTCAATGTTGAACAATAACTTGGATCTTGACACATTCTCCACATCAATGACTGATGCACAATGGTAGGTAGAGAGGTAGAAACAGACAAGTTCATACTGCTGTTAAAGACAAAAATAATGGCTGACACAAACTAAAAGAGAAATGGAGGAGTGAGTGTGGAAGAGTGTGGAAGAGTGTCTGTGTGCGTATCAGCACTTTCGAAATGGATAACATGCCACTTCATCAAACACTCTCTGTAAAACCCCAACATGCAAGGTAGTCTCTGCACTCCAAGTCTCAGTACACACACACACACACACACTCATGAAGAAACACACTGCTTGTTTTGAAATACATGCAGGCTTGTGCACACACATACACATATCCAGACCAGTTGTCCACACATACTTGCGCACCAGCGCACACCCATGCATACACACACTCACAAAGGCATACAGAAACATACACACATACACACGCACTGCCCTTTCTTCTCAGGAGTAATTTATTGGTAAGTATTCCTCTGTCTCTTCTATCCCTTCTCCCACTGGCCCTAAGATCATCAATCTCTTTTAGCACTTTTCTTATGTCAGCACTATGCCACCCCCCTCCGAATTTTTTTTCTTTTTTCAAGCCCAGCTTTGCTCTTCTTCTCTCTGTAAAGAAATGTAATGAACATGATGCATAGTGTATTTAGTATAAAAGTTTTATGTGAAGAAAAAGTAAGAGAGAGGGGGGAAGGTAAATTGGACCTTGGAGAGTAAGAGAAATTACCATGCAATCACCTAAGTGTGTGTCTTCTATTGCTCTCCTGTATGTGTGCACATGTGTGAATATGTGTGAGTGGATGAATATATGTGTCCATGTGTCACCTGAGCCTGGGGCCTGAGGATTACTGGACTAATTAACTGGACGCTGATTCGTTTCTCTTGATGGTCACAAGTGACCTAAAATAATTCTTTCTCACTATTTCCAACTTTTTCTCATCTTTCTCCCAGCATCTCTCATTTTTTCCCCCTTTCCTCTTCACCAAACTCTCTTCCCTCAGTTGCTCTCTCTCTCCCCCTCACTTCCCTTCACTCTGCTGCCTCTATGTTCCCTCACTTCAACTTAATTAAGTAGAATGCTATACAGCTGTCGTTCTCTTGGCCGATAACGTCCTTTTTTTCCCTACATCATATTGTTATTCATTAACACTGTATGGCTGCCAATCAGGCACCCAGCCCATGTTATTTGCAGGGATGGATGTGGTGGCACTTGTGATAATGACGTTTCTCCTTGTATCTCATTCTTGCAGAAGTGTGCCTGAGGATACTGCGCCTCTATTTTGGTTGAACCCTGTTATTTTTTCAAGTTTAGTCTTCCTGATTATAAGGGGCTTGTCCAGAGCATTCGTGGCTCTAAGTGTTAATCAGTGTTTTTGAATCAAGACACTGGTCAGAGGTCGACTGCTGAGGCCAGCACAGAGAGCCATTTAAAATTTACTCAGACGCCAATATACTGTAGGTTTGTTATGTTCAGAGGAAAATAGCATAGCACAGAAGAAATTTATTTTCAGATAAAATTGACTCTGTATTATATCTGTCTGGCTTCCTCTGCCATTAGCCCCCAACCTTTTTCCATTTTCACTTTCATTCTATGTTTTTTGAAAGTCTCACTTCATTAAACAGAGGTCTACGTATGTTTTTCATTCCAATTATCCTGACAGCTCATTACAATAGCTGAGAAGACACACACTAATCCCTGGTCACGTAGTATTCCTCTCCATCTGACTATGTAACCATTTTCATCTTTCCGTAAGTTTTCTTTCCTCCCATTTCTTCCACTTGCTCACTTCCTGTTTGAAGGTATATGCACACACATTCACATACTTACGGTATGCATATAGGTGAGTTATATATATGCTATCACCAACATTTTTTATCTGTTCACCTCTGCCTCTCTCATTCTCTCTCCATCTCCCACACTCTCTCATGCAATTCAATTGTAATTGGTTATATTGGCTTGGCGATTCATCTGAGTGCAGCAGCTCAGTTCAGTTACATAAGGAAGCCTTCTGGGTTTTCACCAGACAATCAGCAACATTCCTTCCAATATTCACATACACACACATTCACGTACACCTGTGCATATACACACACATAAAAAAAATCCAATTTCTTCTTAACAATGGTGGCAAAGAGATGAAACAACCAACAGACCACAACCGCATTCTTTTAAAATTCTGAAGAAACGTGCTGTAGGCATATGTGTATAATGTGTATGACTGTGTGTACTCAGTTTCTCACATTTATATTAACAGTGACATTCAGAAATCACTTTCTCAAGATCATAACATGTTAAAACCCACACACAGACACACAGAGTTCCATTTACACACAATTGAGATGAGTCAAATGAAGCTCAGCTTCAACGCATCACGTCTTCGCTACAGCACACGCTCCCCGGAGAATTTCCCACTCCTTGCTCTGTGTTCTCCTTCGCCCACATTAAGCCTGCTTCCCTTCCTAAAGTGACAGAGCCTAAAGCACCTGCGACAAACCGGCAGCCATTTTTACCTGAGTTTGTGCTCAGTGTACAGACCCTGGTGGCAGATAACTCTCACAGAGGGAAGGTTGACATGAAATGAGAGCGAGAGAGACGAGAGAAGGCACTGGTACTTTTGCTGCACCTGAAATGAAATGGTTTCTGTTCTGCTGACTCATCATTTACAACATATCCTCCAGCATTCCCTCCTTGCCCCAGCTTCCTCCAACAGGTCACAGTGGGATTCCCTCTGGGAAGGCTGGAAGCCAACTAAACTGACATTCTGTTCATCTGACAGGTCATGGTTCTGAATATTAACCTGCTGTCACCCTTCATTGTCCTTCTCTCCCTTTTCATCCTTCACGCCCTTCCTCCATCAACCCATCCTTCTTTTCCCAACTGCTCACTAACATATCTCTGTGTTTTATTCTAGAAAGCTAGGCCCTGAAGACACTGAACTGCAGCTGAACCGAGAACAGAGGGCAAAGCTGTGGCATGGTGGGAAAAGGATAAAAGGGCATGTGAGGAGTGGATGGACGGAGATCAATTAGACAGGAGGAGTAAGAGGTGAGAACAGTGGGTAGAGGAAAAAAATGGAACATTGTCAAGGAAAGTAATGGGGAGTGGAAAAGAGAAGGAGTGACAGAGAAGGAGTGTTTTTAGACGAGAGAGAATAATAGGAGAAACGAGAAAAGGTATGGTAAGAGGAAAAGAGGAAGATGGAGAGGTTGTAATAGTTCTGACTGAAATAGAAAATAAGTTAACAGAAAATGAAAAAGTAAGTGGAATGAGACTGTATCTCTTTTCTATCACAAAAGTCTTTAGGAATAACTGAAGAGCTTTGTTACAAAATGAGATATTCACTATTTGAAAAAAGAAAAAAACTAAGACACCTACTATCACAATGTGGGTGCTGGAAAGAAAAAAAAGCACGCTGTGGATAAGTGTTCGAGTTATGAGTCATCTTAGCATATTTTACAGCATGGAATCTCATTTTTCAGGACTGACCAATGAACTTTGTATTTAATCATCAGAATACTGCACTCTCCTACACCATATTAAGTCATGCATGGTGGTTTATTTTCATTGGCAGTGATGTATAGCAAACATGCACTTTTCAAGTTATGGTACATTTACCAAGACACACACATAACTGGAAACATTGCCAGAATGAGAGGGGTTTGTCTGACAATACCTGAGAAATTAACTTGATGTTAACCAGATTAATAGTTGTGACATACAGGAAAATCTCAAGGGACTTTCAGTTTTTCACTGATAAATATAATAGCTGGATCAACAACTCTTAGCTCTGTGAGATAAAGTGTGAAACAATCTGCCCTGTGGGCGAGTACAGATCTTTCTGAAGCACAGCAAACCACCACAGATACATGACTACAGCAGGAGGATTTAAGAAGCTGATTGCTGGAAAGCTGTGGTGCAGAGCAGAGGAGCTGATGCTTAGCTTATGTTGGTTATGTGGAATTCTAGTCTTTTATGGATTTTTGTTGAGGCAACATTTCTTATTCCTTATAAATGTTCTTTTATTTCAAAATAAGAAAGTAGCAGAAAAAGTGAAATAAATCAAATTAATGACCAGCATAGAGCAACCGCATGAAATAAAGAAGATAAATGATGAAATGTAAGAAAGAAGAAATGTCACAGAAAAAACAAATGAAGCCGACAGCAAAAAAATGGTGAAGGAGGAAACTGAGGAGGAGGGAAAAAGAACATTTTTCTACAGAGATGGCAACACACATAAAAGCTCGACATGTCTAACCTTCTAGGATAGACAGAGAGAGAGAGTGAAAGGGAGAGGAAGAGAGAGAGAAGGAAGTGGGTGGGGATGTCACCTTCATCTTGCCACTGTTTCCACCCTTGACGCCTGTGAAAAGCTGCCATTATGTTTGCTGTTTGATGCTAGACGTACTTGTACAAGAGTGTGCGTACATGTAGGAGAGAGAATGTTAGCGTGTTGGATGAGGGTGTGCTAACCAAAAGCAGCCTAAAAATGTTATGTAAGACAGTCTCCATCCGTCCCTCCTCTTCTGATCTCAATATCAGGTGCTGGGGTGCAATGACAGGAGTCGTATGCAGGTGGGTAGAGGGATGGATAGGTGTAGATCAAGGGTGTGCACGAATTTGGGCCAAACCACAAAACACATTTGACATAAAACCATTGAAACTTGTAATGATTAGCTACTTTTGCAATTCAGCTTTGCTGCTGTCTCATTACAATCTTACTATTCCAATTATGTCCCTAATTGACTGGAAGTTTACTGAGCTGTTGCGCCTGGATGCACAGCAACAATGCACAGCAAAACCTTGTTTTCAAGAGTTCTTGAAATCCAGAGACAAAGTTGGCCAATTTGTCACATTTCCTGAAAAATATGGTTATACAAGATTTTCATGTGATGTTGAAAACTCCCCCATCATCCTCCTCTTTGAGCCACGGTGTGCAGTCTATCTGGGTCAACATTCATTAAGAATTTAGCCACCTCCAGTGAATCTCAGTGCAGCATCTTGCAAAACTTGTAAAACAACAAAAGCCCATAACCCATATCTTCCTTCTGCTCTGATATCTTTGCTCAGGCAACAAGCAAAGTTGATTCGCCTGAATTTTAAATGCTACAGATGTTCCACTGTTGTTCTTTGCCAACTGTTACCGTGTAAAATTCATACTTCCAGCAGATTCAGCATTGTATTAATACCTTGCACTGTGTTAACTTCTGTTGTCTTTGTCTCCTATGTGTCAGCTTGTTTTGTGAAATTCATTTAGTTGTCAAAACATCTAGTATCTTTATTTATTGCACTTGAAGATTTAACTTATTCTGAATTCCATGAAGAGAAGACTGGGTCACAAGAGGTAAGATAAATTGGTTCTTTATATGAGGTAGCCTAAATAATGATGTTGATGACTAGCATCAGAGCAGGTAGCCAATGTCTTCTTTTGGAATCAATATCTGTTGAATCAATTGCACAGGAGGTTTAGTAGAGGTTTCCTGCTGTGTACTGAATCGGGAATAAAAATACACCTGAAAGATAGATGAGACAAGCTTCAAGATTTAATGGATCTGTTGCCTAGTGCCAGAATATCCAGACTCAAAAGACACTGGGAAGATAAAAAGATCAATAAAATTTAAGAGATAAAAAAAAAAACCAAGCAACAAACAACAAACAAGTAACGCACCAAGCAATAGTTCCACTGAACATAAAATTATTCTGAACAATTGTCTCGGACTGGAAATGAAAACAACAGAGAAAAAAGAATCAATGGGGCAAACTTTTAAGAGCTATGAAAATCCTAAAAAAAAACTTGGAACAAATGATGAACTGTTATGCATGGTTACTCACCATATACTAATAGGGTGTAATGATCAGCTGCGCGTCCGAAGTTGTTCTGTGCCTGGCACAAGTACGTCCCATTGTGTGATTGGCTGAGACGGGAAATCTGGAGGTTTGGGCCAGAAATCTCTGCCCTCTCAGGTAAGGTATCATTAATCTTGGACCACTGAATGTTCCTGGGCCTAGGGGAAGGAGAAAGAGAGGGATTAATTTTTGATGAAATGGTGTGTTGTTTATTTGACTGGCAACTGGCAGAAAATTTACTTTTTTCATATAATGAACAAATTGTT
>JAUBNQ010000008.1:7418661-7432560 GCA_032353495.1 Ctenopoma kingsleyae | reverse complement strand
TTGATGAAATGGTGTGTTGTTTATTTGACTGGCAACTGGCAGAAAATTTACTTTTTTCATATAATGAACAAATTGTTCAAGATATTAACAGAACCAAACAAATTTCATCTTCAAAAATCCATCAATTTATTTTCACATTGCCTCATACATTCATGCACACAGTTATCTAAACATAAGAATGTAATAAATCCCACAGCAGCTTTACGTTCTTCTATACGTCATATAAATACAGCTAAACTAATATATATATATATAATCACTTTTATTTAATTGTTACTAATTATGTTACGATACACTAATTAACTAATTATTACCTGGCAAAAACTGACACACAACAATTATTACTAATTAATAATACTATTAGATTACTCATACTTTTAAACACGTAGCATAAAACCTGAAGTGCTAAAGGGTTTTAAAAATGAGAGAGTGAAAGGAGACAAGGGATCGAAGCACAGCCACTGAGGGATGCTATAAAAGCAGAGGTGAGGAAAGAGGGTAAAGAAGCCTGCAGGGGGAGGATGACATGAGATGAAAGTATAAAAAAGGGCTTGAAGAAGGAGCCAATGGCAAAAGAGGACTGCATTCTGATAAATAATGAGGAGATGAGCGGTCAGAGGCCAGCAATAGTGTGAAAGGGTTGGCAAGAGGCAGAGAAGGGCAGATGAGAGAGAAATAGGATGTCAGATGTGCAGAGACGAAGACAGAAAGAGAGTGTTACTACAGATCGAGAAAAGACAGAGACAAGAAGAAATGGTGTGGTGGGAGATGAAGGGAAAACCCTGGCAGACAAAATGAATTGGTCATGAAAGACAGGCAGGCAGAGCAGACAGGAGGTGCAAGGATTATACAGACATCCTGGTGAACAAGACTGTGTGTATATGTGTGTGTGTGAGTGTCATGGCTCATGCCACCCTGGCCAGATTACAATCCTGACTCATCTGGGTTCTAATCCCTCAGGAAGTCTAATTAAACCTCTTTCTTGCTTAGTCACACACTCTCTCACTCGTACACACACCAAATGCGCACAAACAAAATCTCCCTCTGTTCCTCTCCCTCTTACTCTACTAACATACGCGCACACACACTCACAGTAAATCCTTCAAACACATGCAGAAAAATATATGCAATTCAGGCAAAATGACAGCATCTCTCTCCTCCTACTAACAGACAGATAATGAATATAACCCATCACCAAAAGGAGGTGGCACATAATTTGTAATTAATGCTTAACAGGCAGTTAATAGGGCCCGGGAGCAGGCGTGAGGGTGACAAGGGAACTGTAATGCGTGTGAGTGTGTGTGTGTGTGCAGTCCAGTGTGAGATGAGGGTCAGACTCCAGAGTGGCCTGCTGTCCCATCCCTCACTGTCACATGCACAAGCATGCATCACACAGACACAAACACAAACACACAATGTCCCCAACCAGCCGTTACAAAGCTTTGGTGGGGCAAGAGCCAATACAATACTTAGCTAGTCCTCACTGTGGGATTTCACTATAATCATTACACACACACAAACACATGCATGCACACAATTTGGATGAAGCTTTACTGGGGGAGCTTTGGTGGACTTGATGCCCACAGACAGACGAACCATCTAGGGGAGGGTTTTAGAGCTTAAGACCCAATACCCTTCTGGAAAGTGCACAGAGGGCCATGAACACACTACAAATGGCTTGTTTCAAATCTGGCTGCTGACTGTTAACCACATAGAATCACATATAATAAATATGTCCATATTTACACTCACATTTTCTACTATCCTTTTACACAGTCCAATGAAACCTCTCCATCTCAAATCTTGTCTCAACTGTATTTGTCTCTCTCTCTCCCTCATGCAATAAAATATGTAACATATGCTTTTTTTCATCCCTAAAACACTAAAGGTGGAAGACAGACCGCGCTTCTTTTTAAGTGTGTAAAACGGTGATGACGATTTAAGTTTAAGTTGGTTTTAAATTTTGGTATTCAAGTTGGGGGAGATTAGAAGTACTTAGTAATGACTTGAAATTTCTAAGAAAGAACCCTGGAATTATGTATGATAGTAAATATAAAGAAAATGGTTAACTTAGCGTTCATTTCAACAACACGTAATAAAGAGAAGCACTTAAGTGTTAGATAAACACAGGGGGTTGGCTCTCTTGTATCCACATAGATATTTAAAGACACTTAGTGAAGAAGCTGACATCCACTTTTCTTCTATTATTGTTTATTGGAAACTGTATTGAATGCTGTTAAAGCCCATATGTTCTCCTTTCAGTGAGACCTCTCTTTACTCTCACACATTTGGTATCCATCCAGAAAAGTCATTGTTTTCTGCTGCAGCCAGTAAGAAGCTTCACTGGAGCAGGTAGCGGTTACTCAAGGCCATTTACACAATAGGTATTGAGAAAGAAAAAAGAAAGTTATTTTGTGTAAGGTAAGATAGCAATTACTTGGAAAAGAAATAGCAATGCTTCAACTTTCAGTAAAAGCTGTGTGATATTCACAGATAAACTGCTTGATTCATTCCTATATCCCCTAATCGTACTTCAAGCAAACAACCTTTTGTGCACACTTTTTGTATAAATCTGAGTGGGTTTATTTGTGTGCTTTGATTCTAAAAACATTTAAAAATCTTCCAACACCATACATAATTCTTTTTTCATACTTTACCATTGTATTTTAACAGTCCTTTAAGAAATGCCAAACAAACACTAACACATACTTCAGTGGTTTACATAGTGTACAGCCTATGGCCACAGTGTTGAAGACCTTTGCCTCTGACTTTGTAATCATTCCTGATTTGAAGATCTTGCACTTAGAAAACATGTGAATGAAATACTAAAGGCAGCAACAACTTAACCATCTAAACTCTGCCAGAGTGAATGTAGATCCCCATCGGCTTGTAGCGACATGATCCTTAGTACCTAAATTTAATTTTTATAGCAGTTCAGCTGCTTTAATGTGAGTATTTGCTCATCCAAAACATCATATTGTGCTTGTTTGTATGGACTGACATTGAACTTGGCAAGCTTCTGCATGTCCTTGTCAAGGTTTGTGTTATTATTTTATGTGCTTAAGTAGAACACGGGTAGCATTTATTGAAAGCAGATAAGACCAAGAAAAACTATTTAGCACATGTTGACACACACATAGACTTACAGAGGGTTCCCAGTGATGGAGCAGGTGAGGCTAAGTGAGTCGCCTTCTCGCAAAATGCCAGAAGGAGGAACAATTCTCACTGTGGGTGCAACTGCAGAGAAAGAGAATTAAAAGGAGGGGGTAGGCACATGAGTATGTATGAGAGAGAGAAAACAAGAAAAGCACAATAGAACACAAAATGACTCAAAATGATCAAAATGGAGCGACAATCACAGAGGACAAAAACCGGAATGAGACAGACAGCAAGATAGAGAACAAAAAGGAGGAACAAGGGGAACATGAGAAAGTAGCATGAAGAAGGGTCTTTAACATCTGTTTCCAAGGTAACCAGCCGACAATCCTACGGCTGAGACACCTGTTATCATAAGCAGCCCACCGCTCCAGCAGCTGCTGTACTGCACTTACTTCAGTATCAGAACGATGGGACAGCAAATCCACACTGACAGTTGGTCATTATTGCCAGTTCTCTGGCTGGAAAAACCACCAGCATGCAAATTGAAAAAAAAAAAAACTGCTGAATATTAATCATTGAGATCTATCAACAAACATTAATATACATGTGGCAAATTACTTACAGATGTACTAGCTGAATATGAATCACATCACCAACTGTAAATATTTATATATGCCTGTGGACTGTTTGACTATCTAATATTGTTATGATATACCGTGGGATAAGAATAATATTTAAATGTCAGCAATACTGATGTGAGGACAGAACAAATAGAGTAATTGAATATTGCTTAACTTGTTAAATAGCATCCAACAAAACCAGAGGAGAAAAGAAGTACACTTTTCTCCTCCTGTATACTGTATGTTTTCTTTCAGCAAGAAAATACAGTAATCCATATTCAGTACCAACTAACCACTATAAATCTGGTACGTATCAGTTGATGTGTTTTTGATATTACTTTCTTTTGCTGAATTAAATCAGGATTTTCAAGAAATAAAAATGGATATCATTTTTACATTGTAATCCTTCTGAACCGTAAGCATGTAAAAGTATTGTTCCCCTTGTCATCAAAATACAAAAGACAGAAATGTCAAAACTGCAGCTTTATAGGATTAGAAGACAACAAAATGGATTTACATTTCAGAGATAATAATTATTTTAGACTTTTCCAAAAAGGATATAGATTATAGCTGCCTGACATTTTCAAGATTAATCCTGCTGAACTATACACAGATTTGTAAAAATATTGAAAAAAGTTTAAAATAAAAATATGGTTCTATCTGAACTTAGTGCTCTAAGCAAATACAGTATTAGACTTAAGCCAATTACAAATTTAAAGTTCTTCCAGTATTTTTACAGCTTTCTTTTTCCTCCTTTGCGGAGTGCAGAGATTTCAGTGCATACTAACTTGTTCAAATAAGATAGCAAAGATCAATCCCACAAAAGTACTGGGATCATTGCCCATATTAATGTAATCCAGGTTTTTGCAGGTGATGATGGTTTGATCCTTAAACCACAGCCCAGGACCCTAACCTGGCCACAGGCCTGTTCCTGACAACTCCTCCCATGACAAGATCTGTATGTATTAGGTTTTAATGAGGGCAGATCTCATGCAGGGCAGCTCTGACTATCACTGTTAAAACTGTAGACTGTGCATAAATGAGCTTCATTCCAAAATGAGACATCCACCATTTGAAAAATGAGGCTGCTACCCTGACAAAATTATTGCTGGCATTCAAGTAAAACACTATAATGAATAGTACTGAAGTAGCAACTTAAGTGACAGCAATATGGATGGAATAATCTATGCTGCTGAAATATGTGGCAATGAATATTATGTTACATCATTTGTTCCCTAGATAGATAGAAACCTCTTTCATATGAAGTACACACACAAACAAAGCCTGAAGGGGAGACTTACAATACACATCCAGGCGATAGTGTCGAACCCTCTTCTGCCCACTCAGGGCCGGGTGGAATGCCTCACAGCTCAGTGCTGCCCCGTTGTCTTTCCTTTCTACAGGGATCCGTATGGTGCTGGACACGCTGAAAGTCTTCCCATTATCCTGCTGGGATACCACACCTGGAGAAAGGCAGAGGGAGCAGAGAGGATGAGATGATGAAAGGAGAGAAGACAGGTGGGGTGTCCAAGAAACAAGTTGGCTGCCAAACCATGTCTGAAAGAGAAGTGGAAGGGAGGAGAGGAAACTTTTAGAGGAGAACACAGAGGAGGATAGAAGAAGTGAGAAGTGAGCAGACAGAGAGGAAGAAGAAGCTGGCGACTGTGAATGAGTTTTTTAGAACAGGTAATCGTAGAGGGCAGGATGAGTGGCTGGAGGACAGGATAAGAGTGAGAGAGAAGTGAAACTAATTTGCATCTATATTTCATGGCAATTATGAACAGCAGAACTGTTTGTTTGCAGATGGTAAATCAACTGAATGTTCTGTGTGTGCGTGAAAGAAAGAGAGATAAAGGAGAGAATATGCAGAACCAAATTGAGATTTTAACACAGTCAGACACGTAGAGAAGGTCATTAAATGAACAGGGTGACAGAATAAAAGCACAAGAGAAAGGGACACATAGGGCAGCAAAATGGGCACAATGCCGAGATCAGCCTAGACATGAAAGAGGACAATAAGACTGCCAAACCAGATACAGAGTAGAAGAAAGATGCAAAGAGAGAGAAGGAGAAGGAAAGACAGAAAGAGAGAGGAGGAACACTAGGGGCAAACTAACCGGACTTGACATGGTCACGTATTGAGAGTTTGTGCCTGCTGAGGCAGAATACAACAATATTACTTATATCGTGCTGAGTTTTCAATTATTGCTGGTGAGCAAATGAAAGCAGGTCCAATTGAAGCGTGAGAGAGGACGGAGGCGGGTGCAGATGAGCAGGAATAAGGGAGCGGTATAGGAAGATACTGTCTTAATTAAAGAGTGCTTTCCCATATCTTCTGGGATCTGCCTTTAACCTTTAGTGTCACAGTTCATTTAACTCAGAGCCAACAGACAGGGTAGAAGAGCAGATGAAACGGAAGGAAAGGCGAGGAAAAAAGAGAAGATAAGGGGAGAAGAAAGGAGAGGAAACTTGAGGAGAGGAGGGCATGAAGGGAAAGGAGAGAAGGCAAGGGGAGATGGAGGAAACGGGAGGAAATAAGAGAAGAGAAGCACAAGATAAGACAAGAGAGACAAAAGTACAGCCCTTGTCTGTCTCTTTGCAGACCTTTGCGACCAATAACCAAGCAGAGAAGTGTCACGTCTTTGTCACCAGTGAAATTTAGAGAAAAAAGAAAGGGAAATCAGATGAAAGGAGAAAGAAGGAGTAGAGGGGAAGGACAGAGAAAGGAGAGACAAAATGACGGTGACAGGCGCGTTCTGACAGAGAAAAAGGAAAAAGACTGGATGAAAGAGACGTTGAGTGCCAGACAAAAATAGAAAGTAAAAGAGACGACGGCTGACATGAAGTTTGAAAGGGCAAAACATTACTTGATGTCCCAGAAACAGTTGACACCAGATTATCACATATTATTTTGTCTGGTCTGTGTGAATCATGAAAAGCATCAAGTATGAATTAATGAATAACACGTATGGCACACATCTGACAGCGATTTGTAGTTTCACAAAAATGTTGTCTGTTTTTATTAAATACCAGAAATAAATTGAAATTAAAGTCATAAGCCTCAATGATAGATGCACTGCACAACAGGAATTCGACCAATACACAAAATACAAATGCTGATTTATCGGCAGAGTGCAAAGAGGTTAAATAGATTGAAGGGAATGGAAAGATATGTCTCAGATGTAATATTGAGTGAAGTGCCCCTTTAACTGAAAGAAGCTGAGAGAGACAGAGTTAGAAAGAAAGATAGATCAAGGTAAATGACTGATGCATGGCTCATAGATTTATCAGAAGCAAAGTAGGAAGAGCTAGAGGGTGGTGAATTAAAGTTTGTCTTTGTGTGTGTGAATGAGAAGTAGACTGAGAAACGCAGAAATTCTGGAGTGTATATAGCATCTGTGCTCTCATGTAATAGTGTACTTGTCAGATTATGGCAAATCAAGCTTATTTAAAGTAGAATTTTAAAGACAAAGCATAAGAAGAGAGAAGGGGAGATGTGTTCTGTTTTGATAGCAACAGAGTTTGACTATATCGGAAAGACACAAAAGCTCTGAATACTCGCTGATGATATTTGTCTTGTCAACACATAAACACACAAAGATGTGGAAGAATGGAAACGAACAAAAAAAAAGATTATTGTTCAAAAAGTGTGTTTGATCACTAAAACTTGGCCCTCGCCTACAAATATTGCAAAGAACACTTCTTAACAAAAAGAAAACTGAAGGAGAGATTTTGCAAGCCCTGCAGCCAAAATCTTCATTCTCTCTATCAATTTTTTGTCCATCCATCTTTACCTGCTCCCATCAGCTGATCCATCTACCATTCCCTCTGTCAACCCATCAATCACGAATCCATTTCACATTCTTTTTTTCAGCAATCAGATACCATCCTCCCATTCTACTTCACCTGCCCTATAATCCCAATTTTATGCCATCATAATGATCTAGCACCCATCAGTCCATCTGTCAGGCATATCCTGGTACCTGGTATCTCTCTGCCATTACGGAACCAGCGCAGGGTGGCAGCCGGCTTGCTGCGTGGTGACATGCAGGTGAGTTCCGCCTCTCCTCCCTCCACAGCCTCTTGTTTCACCTCCACCGTTGGCGTCTCTGGGGGCACCAAAACAGAAAGCGTTGCCACCTGGTGGTGTGTGGCGTCTGTGTAGAGCTGGCAGAAGTAGCCGCCCTCATCGTACACGCTGACGTTGGTCAACGTGATGCGCACCAGCCGTGGCGTGAAGAGCACCATCTGGAAGCGATCATCCTTCAGGGCTGGAAGTGGGAGAAAATAATGGGATGGAGTGGGGTGGAAATGAGACGGCGCAGGTTGGGGTTGGTGAGGAGAAGAGGGTGAAAAGAGTAAAGGGAGAAGTGGGTGATGGCAAGAACAAAGAGGGAGAAGGTGAGTTTGTCAGTCATTGGTAGAAAAAGATCTCCGTCTCTGTGTGATGTGAGAGCTTAAATTTACTGAACACTGTATTAATATAAATAATAAAACAGTAAGAGAACTATTTCTTCTGTGGGTCAGTGTAAATGATTCATGTTTTTAAGTGCGTCTTTATATTGTATCTTTCACTACACACACACACACACACACACACACACACACACACACACACACACACACACCTACACACACATACCAAAGTGTCATATTTTAAAAAACTTGTTTTAACACATTTTGCCAACAGGCTTTTACTTACTTTAGTGTGAATTTGTTTTTAGATGAGAAGCACCCCAGGGAGCAGGTTTTTACCTCACTCACAAACTCACTCATTTAGCAGGGTGCAGATTCTCCACAGCTCCACTTCCTTTTTTAATTCATTATTTGTATTTTGGTATCTGACATCCGGTTAATCATTTTGTCATTTATATTTGAATTGCTGAAAAACATTTTTAAGTGGAACCAGGATTCAGCAAACCTGCACCACCTGAAGGAAACTAATAAGAAGCTGGATATGTGTTGTAGGTATACTTATGTAGTCCCTGACGGCCCAAGAAAGTGATAGTTGTGTGCAATTGCTTGGACTTGTATTGGTGATAAGGTTAGACTGAGACTACAGGTCTGAAAGTCCTGGTTGTGGCTCTGCAGCTTAATGGCATTGCTGGGGATGGCAGTAGACTTTGCATGAAAAATAATTAGGTTTTGGTAAGTACATCAAAAAGCAAAGGAGAAGCAAGAGCTGTTGTAATTGAGTGGCACTACATTTTTAGCTTTGGAATCTGTTATCTCTTAGCCTCAAGTAGTTTGCTCTGTATTAGTAAACATCAGTTCTATCTCCCACAGTCGGGAACAAGACTTTTCACCGCTGTCTAATTTGTGATGTCACTCGTATGGACAGCTCTACAGAGGAAAAATTGCAAAACATGGAAGAAATAATGGCTGCGACAGTACACCAGGCAATTTTCTGCTCTGGAATTGATAGCGCCGCTAAAGCTAAAGGTTGGTCTGATATGAAAAAAGTTCAGAGAGAGTTTCAAAAGTTGAGTCTCGATGGAGCAGCTCCGGGCTGTACATTGATACAACATAACAGATGTCTTGGTTCTCTCATTTCCAGCTTTGTGTTGTTCACTTCCACAAGCACTGATTGGACTATTGTAAACTGGAACATATTCATTCATTCTCTTTGTAACTGCTTGTTTTATTTCTGAGAGCCCATTTCTAATTAGCGCCTAGCATTTTTACTGTTCATTTTATTAGGTTTTAATCATTATTGTTTTACTTGTTGTGAATCACTTGCTATCAAGTGCTATGCAAATAAAGCGCAATTGCACAACCAAAAATTATTTTATGAAAACTACTAAATTGTGTGTTGCTGCCCTTTGAGTCAGTGAGAGACAAGACTATCTACAGTGGTACACAGGGTAAAAATGCAAATCAGACTGTTAGAAATAACCAAAGACTAAAAGTAAAAAGCAAAAACACTTTTCTAAATGTTTGCACAACTGCACAGCCGATCCTGGGTCTGAGACCTGTGAGTTACAATGCTCATGAAGGAAAAGAAGGTACAGTGATAGGATGAGAAGAGGCGAAAAAGCAACAATTTTCCTTTTGTTACTGAAGAAAGAGCAGAATCAATGTCGAGAAAAATGCTGATAATAACAAATAACACTAATAACAGTCTGTTAGTGACAGTGGCTCAGTGTTCATAGATTCTCATAAATACCTTTGAGACTTACTTTCTATCGACATGACTGAAACTTCTACCTCTTCATCCCTATTTTATTCTGTCCCTCGCTTCACTCCTTTGTGTTTGCACTGGCCCATAGAGGGAACAGCAGACACTTGCCTGATGTAACACCAGGCCATCTCACAGCCTAATTCATCACAACACAGGCACTACAGTATACATATCGACTTTCTGTGTGAAGGTGCATGTGTGTGCGAGAGAAAGTGGAGTCCGAAGAAAGAATGAAGAGAAATATACTAATACAGCTACATAATGCATCAGGCGGGGAAAAAATAATATAGATAAAGACAGAAATCCACAGGAGACTGAGAGAGTAGTTCAAAGCGATGGAGTTAGTCCACTCTTCCTGGAAGTAGACCACACTAATCTCTCCAACCCACCCCTAAATTTCCCTCCACCGGATGGCAGCGAGAGCATTGTTAGAGAGCTATTCCCCATAGGTAGGTAAATCTTTTTTTCTCTCTCTCCACTAAATGGCAACTAAATGTCAGACTTCTGTTCAAGTCCAAGTTCACCTTTATTGTCCTGTCTCATTTGCATGCTGAGGAGAGTTGGCGATAGAAAAGAGAAAGAGAGATATGGACCACTGAAGAGAAAGGGTCCATTTGGTTAGTTCCACTGCTCTATTATAGCTATCAGTCCCCACAATCTCATAAAACACACCCCTGACTGGTTGCTCTCTTGCAAAACAGGCAGCTTAATTCACAGCACTTACAGTAGAGACTCTGTTCGGGCAGTTAGTGTGGAATGGCTCAGCTCAGAAAGGACTTAGTTTGTTAGCCAGATATCTGGGTGGCAGATGGGCAATAGGCAGAAATGGAAGGGCCTTACAGCGAGTGAGAGAGCGAACATGAAGATAGAGAGATCCAGAGTGAGATGTCATTTACCCTCCCAGAAAATGTCCCGAATGAGGCTTTTCTGTGCTTACGGGAGCCAAATTAGTTATAGGAAGCCATCTATACTTTATACCTTGCCTAACCTTTGGATCATTTCCCAGTGCAGTCTCTTTCTCTGTCGCCTGACACTCCCTTTTCTTATTCTGTCTGTTGGTGTCTTTCTTAACCCTCCGCCCTTTGTCTCATTCTCCCCCTCTCTTTTCTGTATTCTTTCTCATTTTCTCTTTCATTCTAGATATTCACACCTCTTCTTCCTCCTCAGTCTGATTAGGCGTCATAGCGCTTTCCGAAGGGTGCAAGTCCATGTCTTGTGGGAGAGGAGATGGGGCGGCTCTGTTTAAATACTTAATGGAACTTAGCGGTGGTGCTGATCTAATAGAATTGGGGGGAGAGTTAAAAGTAAGGTTTCCCAAAGCACCAACCTCCACTACCCAATTAAGGGTGCTCCGTGATCGAGGTGACTAACAAGTGAAGAAAGGATATGTAGAACAAAAGCATTTGAAAACAGTGAAGGCCGCTCTATGGTCTTCAGTATTTTAATGTAATCTTGTTATTATGGCGATGTTCCGAATTTTTTTAGTTCTACTTTGACAGAGACGTTAAATGTGTGTGTGGGTGTTTTCATCAAGTGCTGGAAGATGCAATCATTAGAAATTGGAAATATATTCAACTGCAAACCTTCACATATAACAATATCATGTCATGTGGTGACAAATGCACTGTACATTAAATATTTCCTAAATATGAGTTTCAAGATATATCAGTCATTTTCTGTGGTGAAAATTACAGGTTCAAATCTGTTCTCTTCTACATTCTTTTTTCTTATTCTGGGCTATTGATGTGAAAGTATTGCTGCAAAGTTTCTTTTTAATCACTCTTCTATCATATTGAAGTTTAACTGCAAGGTCAGCTACAGAGAATTACCTCTCCAAGTGGCAGACATGCATTTTCTTGATATTTCCACAAGCCCTTTATCTAACTACAGCACAGTTGAGGATACTTACTATAACATACTAGTAGTACTTTTATTTATTTGACATTTTATACACTGCAAAGATGATGCATATGCAGCAATTGTATGATCTGTGTGTGAGACTGGCATTGTATGTTCTTTGTAGATGAGGTCAGAAGCTGGAAACAATAAAACAAAGTACAAATACAAAAGCTGTAATCTGAAGCTAAATGTGACCATCTGATGCTCTGTTAAGTGTACTGAATTACATTCAAATAAACTTGATTTAAAGATTTGACAGTTTGGAAATATCAGTAACAGTGACAGATTGAGATTAACATAATGTGTAGAAGAATATTCCATAAACTACTTTGGAGCAGCTTGAGTGATGTTAACTCCGTACATGAGCCATTGTGCGTTTGAATCAAGCTGGGAAAATTAACACCTGCCAGACAATTACAATAGCAGAACAATTCTTTTCCAAATCATAATCAATGAACCAACCAACTATTTTTGGAGTAGCGAGACAACGGGATGTAGACACCTTTGAGGAGTTTGCACAATGACTGTCTCCCTGGATGAAAGCCTAAGCTGCTTCCAAACTGATTCTGTATTGGATCATTGCTGAAGTTTTTGATACAGTATGTATCTAAAAATTCTGCACCTGTGAGAAGATTTGTGCTGTTCCTCTGTTACTTTTTTTACATATTTATTTACAGACAACTGCTTGAGAGGAGCTATGAATTTTACTCTCGTTTAATTTTAGTTTTGTTTCATTGAGTTTTAGTTTAGTTTAGCTAAGTTTAGCCAAGTTGACAGAATTTTGTTACTTCTAACATTACTCAGTGGTTTTAAAAAGTCAACCCTAATTTCACAAACCATAACAAGAATTTTAAACCAAAACCAATTATAGGGTTTTAAGAACGGTGGTGTTTTTTATGCTTGAACCTCCTTGAACCAAATTTGTCTGCACATATTCAAATGCACACCCTCATTCTGAACTCTAAACATATTTACACTGTAGTCAACCCTAGGCTAATGTATTAAGAAGTGTAGCAATATTTAATATCCTTGATCATTGTTTTTCCAAGCCCCACTAACAGAAAATCTGGCTAAGGTGCAAACCTTTGCCCTGAATTTGTTAAAAAACATAGTGTTTGTCTATCCTCAGGAATATATATCTTCATTCCATTATTGGTTACAGTGATAACTTGCCATACAGCCACTTTTAACAAACATGAGATTGCCAAGGTCATGCACTAATGAGGAGCTGTAATAAGCTTTGATCTCATCACTTGGGTTAACATTGGATTATGCAAAGCGCTTCAAACTATGCTTTTAAAACAGTTAAAACAGCTGCGATGCTAGGGCACAGAGTAAAACCATCTTTTAAATTAAGTCTGCGGTCATCTGACTTTTTAATGTGGAATCACTTCAAAGGCAAAGTGAGGACACTTGCATTAAGAAAAATGTGAGTGTTGGTGAGTCACTGCTAATGTGTTTAAAAGGCTGACTTCAAATGTCACCAAGGGCAAATGCTAAGATAGAAATAGATTAAGTTTGTCTGCTGAGACAAATGTGTGCACAGATACACACCTCGCGTGCCGTTAAAGAAGAGGGTCTGCCGGCGGGGATTCTGGATGACCACAATTGATCCATCATAGTTCTGCAGGCGACAGGAGATCTGGGCTGTGCCTCCCTCCAAGACTGTCACATTCTCTGCCTGCACCGCCTGACAACGAGCTGAGGAAGAGAAGGACAGAGGTTTCTATATTGATACAAACAGCGAATGGTGGAGAGGAAGAAAAAACTGAACAGAAGAGAGGGACAAACAGGAGGAATAGATGCAGAGAAAGAAAGACGTTAAATTTGCACCTCAGTTGAGATAGAACCTTTCAAAATAAGATACTTAATGCATCCTTCATTTACTCACTATTCATCATATGGACATGTGAGAGAAATGGAGATGGGGAGGAAAGGAGAGGAGGAGACAGAGTGATAGAGATAAAGAGGTTGAGAGCGAGAGAAAAGACACTAAAGGACTCAGTAAGTAAAAGAGGGTCCTTATGAACAATGTGTTCTTGTGATTATAATAAGGATGATTATAATTACTGTCATTCATCTTTTTACATGTACACACAC
>JAUBNQ010000008.1:7400292-7418561 GCA_032353495.1 Ctenopoma kingsleyae | reverse complement strand
CACACACACACACATTCACACAAACAGCCCTGTTGCCTCTGGCCTAACAGAATGCATCAACACACACATTTGAATACATAATGCCTTATTAAATCTCTAAGTGGCTGCCGGTATTGAATTTAGACACAGACCGGCACGTCTGTGTCAGCCCCACATATGAACATTAACATGGCCACATATAGACCAACATATTCACTCCAGTGTGCACAAAGAGCTCGAAGGTCGAACTGTGGCCCTGCCACCACCTGCGTTTATATTAATAGCTTAAACCGCAATCTCACTGTCTGACACTGAGACTGACTCAGTGTAAAAGAGCTGGACAAAGTGTAGAGCAGTAAGATCATGTTGGCAGCCTTGAATGCATTTCACACATCCTTAATGCTATTTCTCATCCAGGTGCAAGGTAAACCAATTGATTATACCCCATTAGGCCGACATAATGGTTCTTATTACAGATATTTGGAAAGTGCTAGAGGGTATCATGCGCCAGTCTTGGCTCTTTGCAAATGAATATACACCTTCATGAATTTGTGAGTACATGTGCTTCAACAAGTACACACTCACAGATGAGGTTGCAGAGATACACAGAAACTTACATGGATGCAGAATGACATGCACACGCAAACTTTCACACATAATATATCAAACAAACTTGTCTGGCCCCTAAACGCAATATTTTTAGAAACTGCAGGGAGCCTCTTTGATGGTGCTGACAACCCAAGAGTCAGTAATGAGGAGGTTGATTATTCTCTGATTGGAGCACCCTCCGTGTTTTTGGGTCAGGCTGTTGACATGGCGCGCCTGAGTCACACCTCCTGCTGAGCACAATGGACATCAAGCTTTGCTGCTTGAATTCAAATGATTAGTCAATTAGTCATATGGCTCTAGCCAGGAGCGGAATGTGATTGCCTTGAAGAGAGTACCAGTTTGCTGGGCTCTGCAAACTAGTATTTACCAATTTGCATCCTTATCTGCATTCCCCCTCTCCCTGGCAAAGTGTTGACCATGGAGAGGATTTAGACAAGACCGACAGCGATGTTGAAGCGTGATGATGAAGAAGGCAATAAGAAAGCCTGATAAAAATTGTGTCTAAATCTCTTTACATATATATATGTATATACATACATACATACTGTGTATATATGTGTACACACAGATATATACATATCACTATTGGATTTCAACTGCTGGTGTCCTGAGCTCCGTAAAACACCTTCAGAAGGCAGGAAATGTTGTGAGACAAACAGATGGTGGCTGCCATAGCTGGACTTGCTGACTTGGCTGCTTTAGGCCAAAATAAATGTCTATATCTGCAACTGAGCATGTCATGTGTTTCTTTGTGTGTACACACAATGTACAATAGGTGCACATGTGCTTTGGGTGTGCATATGCAGGGGTTGGCATATTGCAATTAAACTGCTTTGACATCATCTGATCCTGCCAACTTCATCCAAATTTAATTCTCCGCTCGATTTTAATCTCCTTTAATGAAATACTGAAAGCCTACATATTCATCACATCAGAGGGTACAGAGAGACACAGTGGGTATTGAACTGAGGACTGAAAGAAACCAAGAGGGGATAAAGACAAAGGGGACTCTAATACTCTATGGAACAGAGAAAAAATCTTGACAATTACCACTAATTGTAGTCATTATTGCTCCCTTTCTCTGCATCAATATTGTGATTCATATCGGGGGCCGTCAGGGCCTGCCACCACCATCCCAATTATTTTTCTAATAGCTGTTATTACTCATCACCGTGGCAACCAGGCCAGGACGCCATTGTTTTAAACAGTGTTAATTGTAATAGTTGCGCTGTGCATCCTGACAAAGTCAGTGTAGTGTCTGTGTGTGATTAGTGACCCATCAACGCCACCAGAGAAAGAAGTAGAGACTCCAAAGAAAGAACACGGTCAAAAGTTTGCCTCTGGGAGAAGGCCAGAAAAACTAATTAGCTGTCCTTTTGAAGACACCCTTCTCTTGACAGCTGTCACCTCTTCAAAGGAAATTAGCAGCAGTGGTGTAGCAGTAAAGTGCAAAGAGAAGAGACAAAAAAATTAACAGTGGTTGCAAGCAGAATGACTGCAATCTGCTGTTGCCTGCTGAGAGATGCCACCCAGAAACACCTGCTGGCTGATCAGTCTGAGGGATGGAGAGAGGGTGGTGGAGTGAGGGCTCTAACCAGGAAATGATAGCAGGGAGTTAGGAAGTGATAGTTTGGGGAATAATAATGCAGCTGGCGGGGGCTGGACGAAATATATGAGAGATGACGCGTATTCTTCCATTCCCGCTCATAACACAGCTGGGTACAGCACTTTAGTTTGACTGTAGGTTTTATAGGCTGCCATTCGCATCAAGGCCATGAGCTTGTGCTTGTGATCACCAGCACACTAGAGTACAGAAGGGAAATGAGAAGTAGGGAGAGGGAATCAACCTCTGTGACAGAGGTATTAATCTGGCCCCCATTAAAATCTGTGCCCATAGTAAAATACCCCACAAGCATCGAATCATATTAAGAGGGAGAATGCTGAGAGCAATCGATGCAGTGGTAGTGCACTGACAACTATGATCAAAAGACAAATAAAACAGGAGGGGAAAAAAAGACAATCACTTCTCTCTCCAGCCAAGCGGGGGCAGTATTTCATAACAGTGAATTGGTCCTTCCCATCATTTGAAATGCCTCTACCGTTGCTGTCATGACCCCAGAAAAAAGGGCCCTTTATTTACTACAGTGATAGAGATCCGAAAGGGGCCATCATTTCCAAATACATAAACAAATAAATAAATAATAGGTGTGCAAATTCATAAGACAAGTCTGTTCTGGGGCCTTTTCTAATGGTCCTGCACTGGAGTTGAGTTATAAGCCAAGGGAGGCAGAGGATAGAGGGACAGAGGGAGGGGATGAATGGAGGTGTGGAGAGTTAAAAGAGGGGGATTTGGGAGGCAGCCAGGTGGACCGCTGGCTCACCCGCGGTCACGGTAAATTCTAGAAACTGCCTCAGTGGTGCAGGGTTAGTGGCTGAATTACTGCCTTGCTGCGTCTCTCTCCCTCAGTTCCACTCTCATCTTATTTCTCTCTCTCCATGTCTCTGAGAGTGAGGAGAGGAAAAGACAGAAGAGAAAGACAAGCCGCATAAGAGATGAGCTGTCTCCATTTGCCCTAAACAAGCCCCCATGTATCCTTGAAGCAGTGCAGTCACTGTCTCCCTATTCATTATCTCTCATTATCTTTCAATTGGAAGTGAGCCAAGAGCTTGTATTTCTTTGCATGCTGGCCACGGATTTACAAGGAAATCGATGCAGGAGACCACAATGCACAAGCCCTTATGTTATTACTGCTTTAATTAAAACAATAACAGCAGCTCATAGTTTCCACTCTTATGGGGTCGTCTACTGGCATCTTCTCCATGTCTTCCCATCTGGATGTACATTCTTCCCATTATCCCCAGAGTGTGCGAGGTGAGTCAGTTTCCACGGTATGTATGCAAATCGAGTTTGTACTGTTTATGTGTGTGAGCATACATGTGTGTGTGTATATGTGTATGAACACTTGCTCCTGGTTAATCATAGAGCTTTGCGGTATACTGACTCTATGAAATAGCTGACTTTGAGGTTCTTGTGCTCCATACCTCCCTCTGCAGACCTACAACTCTCCCCCATTCCCTCTCCCCCCTTTCTCCTCCCAGTCTAAAATTATCACTTCATCTCTCTGAGGGCGCTAGAACTCTGCCAATCAAATCCAGTGCAAAGATATGTTCCCTCTATAAATAATACATAATCCTTTACAAATCTAGCTTTGTCTATCTCATTACCTTCATTCTGTCGCTTTTTCCTGTCCTCCTTTTCTTCCCTCTTCTCTGCTCAGTCTTCCTTCTCATTTTATTTTAGTGTACCCCATCCTCCCCAACCCCCTAACTTCCACTTAGTCCACATCTCATAATTCTCTCCTCCTGCGTTCATGTCTAATCTTATTCTCACAATCTCACTCTCTCTTTTTATTTAAACCCACAGTAACTCCATCCTTACTTCTCCACCTTCTGCCTGATCTAATCATTGATTCCTCCTTCCGTCATCGGTCCCTTCTCCTTTCTTCCTGTCGTCTGTCTCCTTCTTTCCTTCGTCTCATCCTTATCTTTTATTGCATTGTTCATCATGAATCTTCCTCATCGGTCCTCTCTACTCTTTCACTTCGAAGCCTCAGGAGAATTATTGCAACTCTTTCTCTATTTCTCTCCCTGTTAATTGTTCTCCACTCCTGTATTCCCTTCTTTTTCTTCCTTCGTGCCCTTTTTCCCCCCTTGCAATAGTTTCCTTCCAAGCTGCAATACTCTTTCATTCCTTTTGCAATCTCACTCCCTTTCTTTCTCCTTTGGTGACTCAGTGGGAATCTTTTCCTGCTTCTCTGCTGGTTCTATCGCCACTCTCTCCTTTGCTAAATGTGATTTGTTCTGCAGCTCAAGTCTGCAGCATAATCATGCTGTTTTTATAGTGCTGTGCCGGGAGGGCGGAAGGGAGGGAGCAAGAGAACGACAGAAAAAAAAGGGAGATGAGTGAATGGGACAAGAGGACAAAACAAATGAGTAGAGTGGGGAGTTTTTCCTCCCTCTTTCATCTTTTCCCCTACTTTTGCTCCTTTTAATTGCCTGTCATATAGCTCAGTCCTCTTTCCACTTTCTAGTCGTCTATTTTTCTCTCTGTTTTTTAATCTCTCTCTCTCTCTCTTTTTTTCTCTCTTTTTGACAGGAACTTCAGACTGCTTCTCATCTGACTTGCTCTCCATCACCCACTGGTGTGCTGTGAGCACTGCACTACTAATCAGCAATATCAGCATAAAATCATCTCTTTTCACTCTTGACCTCTCATTAGAAACATTTACTTTCACTTATTTATCGTGTATATTTCACATCCTGTTTTTAACAATACGACTTTGCTTCCCAGTCACGCTGACCCCATCCTCTGCATTGAAAAAATGTTGTCCTCCTCCTCTCATCACCTGCAACCTTTTTTATGCACCTCCTCCCTTCTTCTCTGAGCTCATGCATCTCTCATTTTGACCTTCGTATCTTTTTGTCTCTCCAGCCCTTCAGCGGATTTCCATCACTTCTTCCCTCTCTTGTCCCATCCCCCTTTCTCCCCACTCCCGCAGCATTGCATCTCACTAAACGCTCTCCTCTACTCTTGTCCACCCATCTCATTACTCTTTCTGCACTCTTATTCACCTCTTCTTACCCTACACAAACCACCATATTGCTCTCTCTTTCCTCTGTCCTTTTTTTACCTCTGTTTTCTGACAGTCAGAGCTGGTTAGCTCAATCTGTAGTGTTTTATGGTCTGAGTGTGTCACAGCCCCAAGAAGCCTGCAACAATGACTACCACACACAACCCAACAGCGGCTTAAAGGAAATTTACAGGGCTATTATGCAATGGCTACCACACTGGAGATTCACCACAGCCAAAAGCACTGGTGCTAACACCCCTTAAAATCCACCACATGGCTTCATGCCCTTTAGTGTGCATCTGCTGTGCACTTTTTGTGTGCAATCTTAATGTGGGAGGCAGGAAATCTACGGGTGTGTTCATGCATTTAAAAGCAAATGTGTTTTGTGAAATGGTGTTAAATGTGTACAAGAGAGTATATGTGTGTGCACATTCAAGGCCGAACACAAAACTGCCCTATTGGCATGAATTACATAAACATGCTGACTGCCAAGACACAAACTCATTCTTCCTCTGTATCCCTCACTACCCTATTATCACCCCCATCCAGCATCACCCACAACATCCAACAAAACACAATGTCCTTCTGTTAATCTAATATGCACAAAAAAAAGATTTTTGGCTGGCACAGAAGAGAAGGTAATGTGCACAGTGGTACTATGCTTGTTTACCAATGAGCAGTAGGGAAATAATATCTCCCTGTATTAAATGTGTAATAATAATGACATGAGTTATTAATAGCTCATAGAAACTCTGCAACTGATCCTGTTTCACTGCTTTTTCTTACAATGTCTGCCTCATGTTCAAACAATCTTGGTTTGAAATCTCAACCTGATGCAGTTCTGTTTGAGGCCTTGGTGCTTATTTCATCTTTGTATCCCTCCCCTCCATCTCTATATGCGCACACAGACTGCATTGTTCTCTATCTCACTGCTCCCTCTACTCACATACAGCACAACTTTCTGCCCAGCGAGGTCCTTTTTCTTGTGTCAGTCTGTCTCTCTCCCAATATATATCGGTCTCTTGCGCTGCACTTCTTCTCCCTTTCTCTTTCTATTCAACAACCTCTCCATTTAGCTCGCTATATCCCCGCCACTCTGGGCTCCAACTTTCTTTTATTAGGTTCTTCAGAGGAACGGGCTTGAGCCAGTCTTACTCAGTATCTCTGCCTTTTCTCTGTTTTAATTTTTGACTGTTTCCTTTTAAGTCTATTTAGTCTAACCTTCTCTTTCTGTGTCTGGTCTCTCATTTCCAAGTCCTTTCACCTCTTGGGAATATGCTTCTGTCTTCATATTCTGTCTTTTCTTAATCTTAATTACCAATTCTAACTTAATTACCAGCATTTTGAACAATCTCTCATTTTATGATTCCACCACAAGCTATTCCTCCCTTGATCATGGGCTGGGCACTGCAGTGGATCTCATTCTATATCATTTTACACCAATTAGTATCATATTCACAATTGTGTTCTCTTTTTATATAATAGAAGCATCACATTACAGCATTTAGAGGTGTATCTGCAGGGAGTTTAAATTAAAAGAACAAAGAACTTGTACTTACACTAAATTGCCATATCCTGGCTATAATAAAAGAGCAGTGTGTACATTTAATGTGTGATGACACTTGGGTATCCCTTTAGAGTATAATTAATGCATGTCTTGAATGTACATGTTTGTGTATGTGCATGTGCATGACTTACGAGTGATGCAGAGCAGCACCAGCACCAGGCTGCGCAAGGCCACAGAGAGGGGGGCAGGGAGAAGGTGGCAGAGGAGAGAGCACCGGACAGGCCTCATTGTGTATTGAGAAGCACTGTGTGTATGTGTGACAGTGTGTGTGTGGATGTGCACACTTGATCAATGGCTCCTCTGTGACCCTGCCTGCACTGCTACAAACAACCTAGTCTACACACACTCTGTTCTTTTTCTTTGCAATACTGCAGACACGTGCCCAGCTTTCCTTCAGCGCAATCAGACAGAAGTTGTTGTTTGAGGAGAACACTTAAAGAAAGAGCTCTTATGTACCACACTGCATTACAATGCAGGCAAAGAAACTGCTTTAGCTGCTAAGTCTGATAGGACTAAATTGTGGCCAGGGCTTCTGCACAATATGCAGATGTTTGGCCAGAACTCAAGGTGCTAACAAAGCTAGCGATTTAGATACTATATCACGATGCAGTTCAAGATGAACTTAGAGCAACAAAAAATGCCACTGTTGACTTTAGCACCTTGTGTTGCTTAAAAATACTCATGATATGACATGTCTTAAATCCAGAGAGTGTAGAAGCTTTGCTGTTACAAAGCAGTACAGGAGCTCAGTCCCATCTAAGCAAAACAACAACAAAACAAACACTGCTTGGCTAGCTATTTTCTGCCACAGTGCTCTGAGTCTCCTGGGACCAAAGCCCAAGATCCAGATCAATAAACCAGACAAACCAATAACAGAAGTGACCAAAAGCAGACCTGTGACACTGTGCTCTTTACCAGCAATGGGTGTTCAGTAATGCCAGTTATGCAATTAACCAAATGAGGGACAACTTAATTAGTTGATCACCAACTGTACGCTGTAGTGTCAAACTCAGAGGCAGGCTTGTTCTGAGCTCCAAGTGCAACAATCAGCCACACAATTAACCACAACAACAAACAGACCGCTTGTCGCCTGTAGGTCAAACCACAGTGCTCCAAGGAACAGAAAACATCAATAATACTATATTTCAGTCAGTTATACGCTGGGAAACTGTCTTACAAAGCAAGTCAAGTTTATGTCTATTGATGTTGACTGAATGCTAACTTTTACAATACAGCTACCTACATTGTCATGCCCTCGAGGGCGAAGAAATCTAGGGCAACAATGTTCATTCTTGAACAGACTTGTATTTTAATGAGTCAAACAAGGTTTTGAGCACTTCTAAACCACCAATCGGGTGCCAGAAGTCAGTGTTCCTTTGAGCTATAACTGAACTGGCCAGATCTCTAGAGAAATGAAGACACTATCTTACAGCAACTCATCTGGAGATAGCTAAGGTTAAATAAAATTCATCGAGCTTGAGTGCTGCTCCTCTATAAAGACAGAGAGTGGAAGTGCTTGCCCTGTGTAGAATAACCAGCTTGCAAGGGTTGATCAAACTGCAGTAAGATGCTTTAACTTCAGATATTGCACTTTTTGGTCTGATATTTTACCCTAGAGACTTGCACATCATCCACACAAAGCATCTACCATTTTTCGCTTCAATGCCAGAACTATTTTGATATGCTATCATATATACACTGTCGAGTAAATGGGCAGTGATTTTACATGGTAATTTTAGACTCCTCAATATAATCACAGGCTATCAGACAATATAATCATGCAGCATCAGCTTGTCTAACTCTTCTTTCCAACATGCTCCACTGCAGTCAGCGCCTGGATGCACTCCAGATACACGCTCACTCATGTACACTGATCTGAGCACCTGCTGTGTTTAAGGTCCTGACAGGTTTCTGCTGATTGTCACGACCTAATGCATCGTAGATCTCTGGGAGTTTGTAGCTCTGGTGTACTTGTATATGTATGCAGAGACAAAGCATGACGTGGTTCCCTGCACACTTTACTGAGCACTATTTAATGGTGTGGGTGTCATCTTTAGCTTACTACACACTGTCCACTCTCTCACTCTCTGTGCCACTGCTAACACAATGAGGTCTAATGGCGATGGTCCTGATGCTTCTGGCAAAGACGAAAGCAGATCATCGCCAATCTTCCCTGTGGCGCTGACTTCACCGGTCAACTGGCTGACACTGAGAAAATTACTCTGTGTTGGTGTGGACCAGCAGCTTGGGTTCAGAGGATCTGGCAGCAAACCAACAAATTGTGTTCACTCATTCAAATAGATTTCCTTAAATTGTGTTTTGTTTATCCATTCCTTTAATCCTCCAGTCAGTCCATAGTAGAAAGTTAGTTCCCACAAATATGTCGTCTTTAGCTTCACTTCTGTCCTGTTGCTGCATGAAAACTGTTATAATCCCAATGTGGTATCATCGTTGCTCACATCCATCTGTCTGTCTGTCTTCTTGTCTCCGCTTGTTTATATAACCCTGGCCTCCCTCCCCTTGCTTAGAATGTGTGTGTTTGTGTCAATGTGGGATCAGTGTCTGCATTTTTTGCATACTATTTTGTGAAGGTTAGAGAGTGAGCGTGTGTGTGTGGATGGAAGGAGCGACAATGGTTGTCTTTCAGGTCAACAAACAGTACTGGCATGTGTGTCTGAATGTGCTGGACTGTCTAGTGTTGTCTAAAGCAGAGTGCACATTTGGCTGTCTGTTTGGCCCTTTCAAAATCTACTACCCATTAATTTACCCGTGCAGACACACACATAGTGCCTCTTTATGTTAAATGGGCGTTGTTTATGGCTTCAGGGATGTGCTGTGTGAACTGTGTACATGTTGTTGTGTGGCTTGTTATAAGTTACGCTGATGTGAACCTGGCTCAAAATATATATCTGTTCCATATTTTTATAATGATGACAGAGAAATCATTGCTAACAGCTAGTTCAACCTGTCAGTATGTTTTGCATCAACACATCATGCATAATGGAATTCCTTTGTTCAAGCTCATTGCCACATGTACTATCATTACTGCTACTGGCAATAAAGCTGGCAATACAAAGCCAATGGTGGAAGCTAACTACAATAGACTCTGCATCTATGACTTTCATTGTCCTGTAAAATGCGTAAAGGCAACACTGTTTTCCTATAATAATAGCACCTCTACTTGTTCTTAATCAACTGATCATAAACTATCAGTTCTAATCTGCCACAAGCTATTTACAAACATCTTTATGCATTCAATTTGAAACACGCTGTTCCCTATTATCAAGTCAAATAAAGTAAAATTTATTTATCAAGTGCTTTTAACAAAATAGGGTCATCACAAAGTGCTTTATGGAGCAACAAAGGACATAATTACTGCCAACAAGAACGCATTGCAAATCATTGCACGACTGGTGAGCGTGTGGGTATTTGTGTGTCTGCAAAGTCCCTCTGTGGGCAACCCCCTAATGGGTGTATTTGTTTTTGTCGCAGTGTGTGCGGAAGAAAGGGAGGTAATGGCAAATTGTGTCTCCTTCCTCCCCATCCTCTTTTTTTCCCTCTTCCTCTCTCTCTCTCTCATCCAAATCAAATTTTTAATGGGCTTCATTGGTGCCACCGTGGAATAAGTGTTGCCAAAGCACTTAAGGGGCTTAAGTCAGTGGCGTGCTGAAAATATTAAGCACTCTAACAGCCTTACAAGGATCCCTGCCTGCTTAAGTATGCCAAGGAGGTCGTGCCAGCATTTAATACCAATGGTATTAAAGCGCTCCAACAAGGGAGGGGAACAGAAATATAGATATATACAGTATGTACCACAACTGGGAATACATGGGGAGATGGAGGCTGGTAAGAAGAATCAAAAGAGATAGTGGAGACATGAAGTGGAAGACAAGGGAGAGTCAAAGGGATGGAGAGGGGGGGATGAGTAACAAAGCGGAGTAAAAAAAAAGTGCATCTAAAGACAAAGGAGAGAAATGTAAATTGAAAAGAAGCAATGAGGCAGTTGGAGAGAGGTAAAAGAGGAGCATCTATGACATAAAAAACAAAAAAACAAATAGCATAGAGGAGGAGAGATTCAAGGGAATCAAGCCAAGGCGTGGGAGGTAAGGGTTGATGGGATAGCTGTGAACCAGCAGTAGAGGGCTAATGCAGAGATTCTATCGGGAGGCTTATCCAAGATTAAATTTCTCTTTGTCCTTAAGGCGCTTCTTGGGTAAGCGGAAGTGTCGAATGTATTTCTTATGTCTCCCTTGAGGTTGTGCGGGAGAGTGGGTTGAGAGCATGTACAACGCCTATAAAAAGTCTTCATCCCCCCTTCTTGGAAGTTTTCACCTCATATTTTTAAAAAAAATATTGATTCACAGTTGATTTAATTCAGCTTTTAAGACAGAAATTTACAAAAGGGACTCTTTAATGTCAAAGTGAAAACACATCTCTTCGAAGTAATCAATTAATTAAAAAGAAAATAATGTGTGTGACTTTGTGTGTAGGTGTGTGTGTGTGTGTGAGCGTGTGTGTGGGGGTGGTAGGGGGGTGGTACAGTCATATGTGTCTGTGTAGGTGTGAATCTTGAGGGTTTATTAGCTGGCAAAGTGTGAAGGAGGAATGTGTTCCTGAAAGGTGGAGATAAAACAAATAAACATCTCCCTGAGGGTGTTTCCGCATAAGCGAACATCCAAATATTAATGTGTTTCTATTATTGCAAGTATGTGAACACATATCTACTGTATAGATATTTGTGAATTTATATGTATATTTGTTTATACTTTGTATTCCAAATGCAATTCAAACAGCATTTTCAGCTTTTACTTTTTTATAGGCTTTCTTTTATGGAGCTGCCAAAAAGTCCTAGAGTACTACAAAGTTGAATCACTCACAGCAAAGTACTATCTGAATTGTCCTGTTGAGTAATCTCCTCTGAGGTTCTCTCCAGTGTAAAATGCATAATACTATATGCAATTATGGTTTAAGATACGGCAAAGCTAGTGGGTTTGATTCCTTATGTGCTACCTTTAACTTTTACAGGGAGGACATCAGAAATCCCAAATTATAAGGCATTTGTCTTGTAAAATAACTACTTTAATCCAGCTCAGAGCACATTCTCATCAGTGTTGGCATGCTCATCCCCTCCCTGGCCCTCTTGCTCTCCTCTTGTCTTTCTGATTTCTTGTTTGTCTGGCTGACTTGGTGTTAATAGCCAGCCTAAAGCTACGTACTAGCTAATCCAACTGGGTTTGAGTTCTCTGAACTCTCTAATTAGAAAAGTCACAGCTCCTCGATCTATGGAGACTATCAGTGACTGCAGTTTCTGGAGGCACAGCTCTGACTGTTTCCTGCTCACCTAGTGCTCTTGGGCAAAGAGATCAATACAGCCCAATCATTTGGGTACATTTCGAGTCACACCACCTGTCTTTCTTCACAAAATTTATGATTACAAAGTTTTGATTTTCTTTATTCTCACAGTCTGTTGATAGTGGAGTCAGAAAATAAATCAATCTGTGACATTTCACATCATGACAGGCTAACAAGAATACAAAGCAGATATTTGGAATCACCGGCTTAAATTACATGGCTTGGATGTGTATGCATGTGCAGGGAAATTTGTTTTTCACATACTTCTACTTTGTCTCACCTTTCTTTGTGTATTCAGCAAATCCGTAGATTAAACAAACTCTCAAACAGAAAATAGACTTAGCATTGTCTTTTCACTGGTTTTACAGGGTAGAGGGAAATACATAAAGGCACTGTGGTAGGCATTGTAGTTATCCTATTTTTAGCCTCATCCCATTATGCATTTACTATGCATCAACTGTGCATTAAAGAGGACAATTGAAGCACATTCTTTTCTAGCCTGGCAAACAACTGAGCACACATTTTAGAACAAAACACTCTCAAGTGACATACTGCTAGAACTGAAGACAGATAATGCTATTGATGGATGGTGTGTAGCTAAAGCAGCCAGCTGAAGCTCACGACTTTAGTAGAAATGCTCTGCTTTTGTTTAATTCACTATGTATGTATGAATTCAATTAACCGGGTAGAGCAATTATTGAACAAACTCTGGACTCAAATCATGCACATGCTTTCATCATGCTACTAGTAGAAGTGCTTCTGCCTTGGGGGCATTCATGAATGTGAGCTAGATTTGGAATTTATGTCCACAACAAATTATTGCCAATTCCCTTTTAATGCCAGTGCAGACAAAAGCTAGTCTCTCAGGTGAAGAACATTAGGACAAGAACAAGAGATTTTTATAACACATTATGCTACCTATCAGTTTACTGAACTTTAAGCAAGTCAAAGTAGGTAGGTATAAAAAAAAAAAGACTGGTGTTACTCAGAGATAACTGTCAGGGGGAAGAATGACATTTTATGAATGGAACAGTAACAGTTTGAACACAAAAAGCCACAGGCACAGATGCAAAACATTAACACAGCAACTGTAGGTTATGTGTGAGAGAGAAACAAACAATAGTCCTTGCTACTGTGAATAAGATCTTTAAGACTAACAGCCAAGAACAATACAGGAATGTTCAAGGTAGCTGCAGGTTTTCTCATTTGTTCAGATAAAGAGAACTGCAGGATACAAGGTGTTACAGTATATAGGGCCACAGCACACTGTTATGACACTTAAATATTCCCCTGGCCCCTGCTGTTTTTATACATGCATTGATATAAAGATACACAGTTCAAGTATGATAAGGCTTTACAGACTCTATGCATAACCATGCAAGGCCCCCTGAGTGAGATGCAACACAATGGTAAGCTCAGTCATCCCTTATTCAGTAAAATAAATGCAAACAGTGTTACCTGCCAAGCTGAGAACATACTGTTGAAGCTTTTTAACGATTGTTCCTGTGTGCACTGTGAGCCACATGCTACACAGCTACCTACTGAGAGTAACACTCATTATCTATGTGACATCATACCTCCTAGTGACAGGCTAAGGCACTCTGCTCACTGTTTTCTCTGCTGCACGTGTCAGTCTCTTCTCTGTGTTCCTTGTGCACATTTTAACATCTGCGTGTTACTTGCATGGAACTCTTGTTCTTTGTTCCCTAGTGTATGTAAAAAGTTGTCACTGTGCCTATGTGAGCATGCACCCTTCGTGTTCACCTTCCTGTTTCTTACTTTCCAGGTATGTGTGTGTAACGTGTTATTGAATCAGAATCAGAATATCTTTACTGTCATTGTAACAAGTATAACAAAATTAGATGCAGTCCCTGCCATGTCAGAGAAATATATATAAAAAATATATCTAAGAAATATTAAAAAAAGAAATCTAGCAAAAATATATAAATATAATTACATAAGGATAGGAAATTACAATATAAGAAATAAGATTTGTGAATGTGAGATTTGCTCAACATGACATTTGTGACGTTTTATTTTTGTGTGCTCTACAGGATGATGGTTTGTATAAGTCAGCGTGTATGTGTAGCTGGATGTGTGCTGTCATCCACACTATGCTGTGCATAGTGTGGATGATTAGAATTAAGCAACTATCTGCCGCCTCGCCAGGGGGTACACCTCTAACTGTCTTGCCCCCATTCCACCAATTCCACTAATAAAGGGATAATTTCTCCCTCGCATGATATAATCTTTCCTTTCACCCAGTGCCTCAATGGAACCCTTTATGGCTTTTTTATCACATCTCTCTCTCCCTCCCTCCTTCCCTTACTCTCTCTATCTCTTCCTGTCTTTCTCACTTTGTCCACTGCTTTTCCTACCCCTCCGTGCTCGTCTCTGTCTCTCTCCCAGCTTGCCCTCTCTGCCTGTTTTTTTTGTCATTTTCCTGCTCTATTCTTCTCTCACTCTGACCTTACAGAGGGTCTTTTACACTGAAGTCACACTTGTTACTCTTTCTCCCTTTCTCTGTCTCTCTCTCTCTCTGGAGGAAAATCACACACTCATCAGTTTGCCGGCTCTGTTCCTGACGAGCAGGTTTGCAAGGAGAATATTAATGAAGCTCCTCAGCCAATTAACACCTAAAGCACATAACAACCTTTTATGCCAGCAGACACACTCGCATGCACATTCGTGCACACTAACACATACATTCATATGTGCTGCACATGCATAGACACAGTATGCTGCAAAAATACATGCAGGAAAATATACAAATTAGCTACCACACACAATTTAGCCTAAATACACCTACTCATAATGGCATAGAAGCGCAAGAAAACACACATGGGCCTGAAAGCAAAGATTGGCTATGCTATCACACACATGCACAGATGCTTGCATACATGCACACTGATAGATTGTGCTGATGAGTGTGGGTGTAGAAGGAGGGGGATGTTTATAGGAGCAAGGGGAAGCAATATAAGGAGAAAGTAGATACAAACAAAGTGATGAGCACCAGTTAGGTAGAGGGGGAGATGAAGGGAGAGGAGAGAGGGAGAGAAGGATAGATTGTGAGAGCAAGGTGAAAGACAGATTTATGGAGTGTGAAGAGAGGCATAAAAAAGGGGGGAAATCAGCGATAGAAGGTTAACGTGGCTTGGCTGCTTCTGACATGGTTCATGCTAATTTGAAGGGTTTAATAGTCGGTAGGTGTATACCCACACACCCACACAAACCCACACACACACGCACTCACTCATGTATTGGACGCTGACATACACATACTTGTCTTCAACAGGACAACACAATGCATAAAACATGGCGGTAGAAAGGGCATTATCAGTGAACCTTTACAACACACATACACACACATATTTCTGGACACGTGGGGCAGTATCCTTGTATGCATAAAACATGGCAGGAGACAGCAGGAGCAGGGAGCGTGAGGGTGATAGGGAGAACAAGTGCGAATGGACAAAAAGCATATGGTAATGACCCGGATAACGAAAGATGGCCGCAAGGGGTAGAGAGTTATAGAGGGAGAGAAAGAGAGGGGCGAGTGTAAATGTGATAAAGTGACGCTGAGAAGGGAGAGGGAGAAACTTTCCTCATGGCCTGCTGCTTTTGCATTGAACAGCGTGCAAATGAAAAATGGAGATGAAATAATTAGACAGGCTGACTAGAAGCGCTCATCTAAATATGTAAATGCACTTAATTTTACTTTGATTTGCTCCACTGCTTCCCTATCATTCCGCCACTTCTATCTCTCCCACTTCCTTTCTCCCATTCTTTCCTCTTCTCATCTGTTCCCATTCCACACTCTCTTCATGTTTTTCATCTCTTTTATCCCCCTCGCTCTGTCATTCTGTCCCTTTCCAATGTTTTTGCTCTGTTCTCTCTCTCTGCATATTAAACTTCGGATTTTTCGACTCTATCTTAATACAATCCTCAAATGCCAGATGTGCAATGAAAACGTTACTGATCCCTTTAAGCATTAATACAATCAATACCTCCTGTCTATACTGACATGAAGTCATTTTAGCGTGACTGAAAGTTCAGCTGAAAGTAATACAAGGATTTAGCAGTCTGAGTTAGGCAAATGAGTTGGGTGTCTTCCAAAGTTACAGATTTCTTAGCAGAAAACTTCCTCCTTTTGTTTTAAGCACTGTATCTTTGCTCAGCCACAGGATAAGAATATACCCTGACATGTGGGTTTGTTGCCAGACTGAAAATACTAAAAAATAAATGTTTTATTTGGAGGAAAAGAACTTCATTTTGCTAAGTCAGAGTGCTTACACCTCAGCTGAATTTGAACATTTGTTTGGTATCTAGACAGAAAACACTGTGAAATTTCACTACATGCCCAAAATCTGACTGTTTGTGTTTGTTCCACCCAGACACCCTACACACAACTCTACACACGGACACATCTTTTCATGAAAAGTGCTGCCACAAGCAACTTTATGGCTAATCATGCCTACTTAAAACTTTAATCATGCCTACTTAAAACTTTCCATTGACTTTCTATGCAAACATATCACCTCTAAAATTCTGGCTGAGAACACATGTTAAAGTGAAATCACTTCTTAGTCTACAGTATACCGGGGGGTGGAATGGTTACAATTGATTAATAACTTAAAGCACAAAACATTTTGTTTTATCTTGTTTTGAATTTTTCTCTTGGAGCTGCCCATGCAGTTCACATCTCTACTGTCTTTTTAAAGTCCAATAATTATAGTAGCAGTTCAGCGAACCTATTATAATTAAATACATTGCGCATAATTTCTAAACATGACTGGTTTCTGCAACTTGTAAACAAAACTGGCTGCAAAGCACTGTGAAATTAAAATCGCCCATCCTCTCATATTTTCGATGAATTTTAATAATTGTCTTTTTAAGTGTATGTTGAGTGAACATATTATTAAATTAGATTGCACATTTTTATTGTCTTTTGCATTCGCAGATGTTTCTCTTGAAACAGAAATCTCAGTTCTAATGAGACTACAGCACCTGGAAGTATAAAAAAGAAATGTGAGAAAGCAAGCGCATGCACGTCTTTGACTGTGTGTGTGGATTATAGATTGTAAGAGTCACCATGGAAAAAGGCAGCTGTCCTTCTTAATGACAATCTGTCAGAGCTCTTCTCTAACAACGCCTCCTCTTTCATCAGTCTGCCTTCTCTCCCCTGTCCTCTATTTAGTCTAACTTGTACCAGAAACATCTTTCACTGGGACAATCGTTTTCTGTTTCTACAAGGTGACTCTGATATCAGTCATCTTGATTTTGTTTCAAGTTTCATACCATTTCCTACCATTGTTTCTTATTTTATGCCTTAGTCCATTTGCCTGACAATCAGTCCCATTCTTTTAAACATGATAACTCAGGACCACTTTAAGGAGATCTCTTCAAATTTGGCACTTGAACTTAAGGATGAACTGATTAGATTTTGGTGGTCAAAAGGTTGGTGTCACCTCTGATTGTGTCTATCCCATTCTTGTGAATGCAATATCTCAGGAACAACCTGAAGGGATTTATTACTTCCTTAACAGCTTGTTGAGAGTGCTGACCTCCAAGCCATGAGGTCGGCACCACCACAGCACACCACTTCCAAGAACAGAGCAGTGGCTACTACAGATGGATAGAAGATGTCCAGGAGCCTGAAGGACTGTAATCTCCTCAAGAGAAACAGTCCACTCTATCCCGTCCTGAAAAGGGTTTCAGCATAGTGACCAGCCCAGTTTTTTTATTGATTTGGATGCCAACGGACCTGTAGAAGTCTACCTTTTTAACTTACTTTCCCTGGATGTGACAACCAAGACAGGGGGCCCACCTGCTCCTCCTGTAGTCCATCATAGGTTTATTAGTTTTGCTAATATTAAGCTCCAGGTGACTGTCATTGCATATGACAGAGTGCTCTAACAGCCTACTGTATTCCTCTAAAAATAGTCTCTGATTGAAACGGCATGTTTCTCAGTGAAAGTTATTCACAACAGTTATACAAGTCAATTTAACTTCCATTTCACCAAAAATACACTTAATCTTTTATTAAGTTTTAATTCTTTTAATAAGTTTTCAATGTCTCCCCAACATGTACTGTATTAGTCAGTTGCAGTTTACATCCACGTAAACTGCAA
>JAUBNQ010000008.1:7377096-7394934 GCA_032353495.1 Ctenopoma kingsleyae | reverse complement strand
ATTGCTTGTGTCTTCTCCTTGTAAGTCACTTTGGATAAAAGCGTCTGCCAAGTAAAGTAAAGTAAAGTAAAGTAAAATAAATATGACTTTAGAAATTGTTTTTGGAACTTGCAGCTCCTCACATTTCAGGGGTTAAGGACTCCATTCCCACTGTGGTCACTCATGCTAGTAAAAATATAACATCTATCAAACACAATCTTACATTACCATGTCATCATTTCAGACAACAGGAACCACTGTAAACCTCCTGATTTTTGTCTAACTCATCCCTCACTCTGCCCTCTTCTATCTCTCTGTCTCCATCCGGCTGTCCCTGTGCCTCAGCTGCGATCCCTCCATCATTTCTATTGCTCCCTAGTGTGCTGTGCTTTTTCGCCTCATCGCTTCACCACCCCGCTTCCTCCCTGACCCCCCTCTTTCTCTCTCTGTCTGTGTTGTTTTCGTTCAATAACCCTACATCGCCTTCCTGTACCCCCTACCTCCATCATGCTACCTCTCCTTGACTCCATCCTTTTCTCCTGCTCCCTCCTCCACTCCCTCTTGTCCATCTTTATGTCTTCATGCATCATCAGTTCTTATCTGTTTGTCACATTCTGTGTCTTGCTGGGTATTTCTAATCCGTTACACTGTCTCTCTTTATCTTTTTTTCTTGATGTCCTGTGTTTCATCTCCTTCACATGACGCAATCATCCAGCTTTCAACGCTGTCCCTTTTTCTGTTTCCCCTCTAACACCTCAACTGTGTTGATGCCTTAGTGTACATGTGCCAGTGTTCACATTTAGCACACTGATTGTTGAGGGATCATAATTTTCACTTTTCAAATAAAATTATTTTTTCACATATTTTTTATTTTAGTTAAATAAGAAAGCATCAAGGGTGTAAATATCTCTCTCTCTAATACTGGACTATTAAAGCAACATTTGCAGCAGTGACATTTCTTATTTTATAATGATGTTATTATGTACTACAGCATAATTGGCAGCACTCCTGCATTTTCTCCTCATTTTCACTTCTCTATCTATTAGCAGAAACAGATTCTAAGTTGCTTTGCCACAGGAGGACCTTGGTTTGCTGTAAACTGTGGTGAGCAGTTTTCTCTGGCAGCAGGAAACTGCAACTTTCTGGTGCGTGGGAGCAGAAAATTCAAGTGAAAATCAGTTTGAATAGGTCTGGTTTGCTCCTTTCAGTAAAACTTTAGGTGGTTTTTGGGGGTGAAAGTCATTATGAACTGAAACCGATGAGCCTCATATGTCCCTGTGTGTGTGTCCGAAAGTTATTGTGGTGATGAACACTGGAACAGGGTTCAATGAGAGGACAAGAGAAGGGAGGAGCCAAATGAGTTACGCACACACACACACACACACACACACACACACACACACACACACACACACACACAAAAAGGAGCAGAGGAGTGGCAATTTACAGTGATGGCTCCTGTAGAATACTGGCGCATGGGGACACACACAAAAAATAAAGCCACCAACAAACGAAATGAAAAGCAGTGGCTGATGGTACCCTACAATATATTTGAGCATGGGGACCTACACTCAAGCACACACAGGGAATAAACAAATGCAAATTAAAATGGCTAATATCCCTGCATGGAGTTAAACTATGGTCAAACCCTCTCTCGCTCTCTGTCTCTCGGACACACACACACACACACACACACACGAACACATGCTTAATGCATTCAAGCACTTTCATAATGTCACAACACTTAGGCTGAAATTGTCCCTAAAGGACCATCCTCCTGCTGTGTCAGCATCTTAGAATCTCCATGTGTGCACGTATGTGTTTCTGCGCACATACATACAATATTGAGACCAATGGTGAGGTGGACAAGCTTAGACAAGCTTAACCGTGACACCAAACACACCCTGGGGGACAACACGCTAATAAGGCTGGAGTGAAAGAGGGATGGTGGTACTGATGAGGAATGGAAGAAGAGGAGTACACAGAAAGGAGGTGGAGGTCGACAAGAGAAACATAGAAATTGAGCCTAAGAGACGGGGTAATTTAGAGCGCTGTGAAAAAGTATTTGCCCCCTTCCTGATTTTTGAATTTGTCACACTGCCACACACAATTCAGATCATCAAACACGTTCTAATATAACACAAAGATAACCCAAGGAAATACAAAATGCTGTTTTTAAATGATCATTGCAGTTATTAAGGGAAAAAAACTGTCCAAACCTGCCTGACCCTATGTGAAAAAGTATTTGTCCCCCCTTGCTAAGTCATGAATGTATGTGATTGACCACATTTTTTGGAAAGCTGGCTTCAATTTCACTTGCCACACCCAGGCATGATTACTACTGGACCTGCTGAACCAAGAAATCACTTAAATAGTGGCCGTCTGACAAAGTGAAGTACGCTTAAAGATCAGAAAGCAACATATCAGGCTCCCATCTATAGAAATTCAAGAACAGATGAAAGAGTTCCAAGGAGAATAAAGGCGATAAATGAAATCGTCATTAAAACACTGCATCTTGTATTTACTTGGGTTATCTTTGTGTAATATTAACATTTGTTTAATAATCTGAATCATTTAAGTGTATATGCAAAAAATATTAAAGAAAATACTTTTGCCAAATACTTTTTCACAACACTATATGATGACAGAGTGAGAAAGTGAAAACAAAGGTAGCAGGAGACCGAAAGAATTAGGAAGCAGGAGGGATATGCAACGTGATAGATAAAAATACAGAAACAAGAAAAGATGAAAGGCGTCAGAGGGAGATGGAGGGAATCAGAATCATCAGAAATAAGGAAGAAGTAGAAAGAGTATTTATCTAAGCCCTGAGGGAAGGAACAAAAACAGAGTGGGAGACAGAGTACACAAGAAAGAAAGCAAAAAACGGAGCAAGGGATGAACATGAGCAATGAGAAAAGCTGAAGAGGAGCTGCCTTTTGAACGCTATTTGGTCCTGAGTCCCCATTAATTCAGCCTGCATTTAGCTCTCTATGTGAAGTGCTTTGGTAACAATGGATTCATCAAGCAGCCTGCACAATTTGAATTTAACTCCAAGAAGGGATGGGAAAAGGGTTGGGTGAGTCTGAGTGGTGAAAAAGATACAGTTAAGAAAGGAGAAGAGAGGAGGGACGGGCCAAGTGCGTAGCACTCCTTCATTGTGTTGAGGGCCATTTATTGTGGATAGATGCTCATGGGAAGGGTGGGGTGTCAACATTTATTGTCACAAAGATGAGTTATTGTTTATTCACCATGGCAGACACAAAGGCAGGCAGAGAGGATAAGGGTGCCTTTGTGTGTATGTGCAAGTATGTGAGTTTGCAAGTATGTGAGAGATGCAGTTATATTGACGCAAATGTGTGTATGTGTGCGTGTGAAAATCTAAATAATTACATACAATCTATTCCCTAGAAAATCATGTTTAAATGTCATCTTGGAATGATTCTCTGTGTTCACATGCAGTGTAGGCTATCATGCTGCATTTTCAGGAGGCCACACATTGTTGACATACCCCATACCCTGCATAACTAACTATCTACGCCTCTTCTTTCCTTCCCTCCTTTGCATCTCCCACTGCTGGGATTATTTACCATTTACAGTACGTGCTGGCATCATCTGTCACTTCTGTCGCCAGCTCATGTCTCATTCCCTCCCTCTCATCTCGTCTTGTCAAACACTGAGGTCATTGTGTGCCGTAAAAGTAGACAAAAGCATTCATTCTTTTTTTTTCATCTTTTCCATGGTCTCCCTATTCCATACTTTTCTGGTTCCCATACTTTGAAAACTAGTACAACAAAGGTCATATAAGCACAGTAATCACCTATTCACTCACTTGATATGACCACCTATAAACAGTACAAACACTTCACAGTTACTAGTTCATATTAATACTTGGATAAGCTGTAATAAGCTAGTTGTGGACAAATTATGAGATAATGGTCTCCTGTGGATGGACATGTAAAAGACACTACTTTCCTAACTTTGGTGGTCAAGTGACCACACAAGCATAGATTGTTTTGTTTTTTTGCACAGTTAAAGCACCCATACTGCACAGTGTCACTGCGAAGCACAAGATCTAACCATCTAACAGAAAACCTGAGGGAACAAGCACATACCAACCCTTTGAAAGTGTCACAGTGATTTTGTGGCTTTTGGCAACTTCAAAGACAATATTTGGTTCACTTCCTCGGTTTGTCAGAAAGATTTTTTCTTATTTTATACTACAATGTAAAATCATGTCGTCACCTCACACAGATGCTCTGTGTTATATGAATTCCCCGTCCCCATTCCTGGGCCTGGACAGAAATCACGACTCAGCACGACTGACAATCCATCCACAGTCTAGATACATTAAAAAGAATAATAGACAAACAGGAGCAGCAAATGGTAGCTTTATCAGCTAATTTTCAGCTGAATTTTAGATGATTGATTTTCAAATTGCATTTTAGTTTATTTCTTAAGTATCTAAATTACCAAATGAAACCCACAATAAATCTCAGTCATTTTTAAATCAAAAGTAAAACACTCAACCTTGCAGACATTTCACAGAGATATGAAGGGAGCGAAAAGGCAAAAAGGAAGGAGAAAGCATGAAATAAAACAGTTCTTGGCTGTAACAGACGCTGTGAAAGAAATAATACATGACAGGACCAGTTTGTTTACACATAAGCTATACACTTTCTGAACACATACACACATGCATATGGATGCACATGTGCAGACTACCACTAACCATGACATCAAAAGACTTTCTGTCCATAATCAAAGCTGATTTGAAAGTTACTCGAGGCTCCTGTTCTCATGTTCTCATTACCGGGCCTTGTTACGTCAGCCTATCATCAGTCTTCCTGTTCATGTTGACCCTTAAACACACACACACAGACACTGCATGTCTCTGTTACCCAAACAGAATTCAGAAAACCCCAGAGATACTGCATGAAAGGCTCTCCTCCAAATGGCTCATGTATTCAGCTCAGTCCCCCAGTGGGTCTGCCCTATATTGACAGAGCAGAATGGTGAAGGCCCTCGTCGAAGTATGAGACAGAACAGTGTGACACAGTTCTCACACTACCTGAATGACACCAAATAATACAACAGCACGTCCTCGCGATTTCACTCTATTGTAGCAATGGTGTCATTGTGTATATGACCATGTGGAACTACATTTAAAGCTCTCTGAAGGTGAATAAGCAGGTTATATTTTGAGGAATGAATCAATGTCTGAAATATGGATGCAGAGCTTGACAACAAAATCCATGTCGGTGAAAAGGTGAAAGTTAAACCAGTTACCCAGCGAGGTATAATTCTTACCAAAAGCTTTTATCTAACTTAGTATGTGTGTGTGCATGCGTGTGAATGTGTGTACTTTTAAATAAGCGGGAATAAGTTCTGCTGCCCCTACTTATTGACAAAAAAAAATTATTGGACTATTACAATTTTATAAAGAAGTTTACATTCGCTATGCTTGATCAATTCTTCTAAGTACAACGTATTTTTGTAGCAAGTGTCTCTCAAGTCAATAAAGCACAACAAATGGCACAGACATACTAAAATGAAGTCATCAATAAAAGACTTCTTTGTATAGGTGCCCACACACTTTAAAGCGCTACAGCAGAGATAAGCACTTTCTGACACTGAAGAGTACAACAGAAGAGCACAAAAGCCTCAATCTCTCCTTGATACAGAAACTTGACTGAGGAATGGCCGGAGAAACTTGATCCACTAGGTGAAGGGTCAGAAGTTCACAAATATAAGTGGGGTCTTGATTGCAGAGAGATTTACAGGTTTAAACATAATCTTGAAATCAGCGCTGCATTTCGCCAGCATTCAGTGACACAAAATCAACAATAGGGCTGATATGAGCCCTGCGGCTGACTCTACTTAATAAGCGTCGCTGTGGTATTCTAAAGCAGCTGTAATTTCTGCAGCGCCAACGGTTGAGAGAAAGCGAAGCATATATAATCAATTCTAGTTGTTGTTTTGAAACACAATAAGCTGTAATTTGAGAATATTTCTTGGATGGAAAAAGAAGGTGTGAGACAGAAGTGACTAGACGTGCTGTTCAAAGTGAAAAGTTATACTGAACAAAAATAACCCAGAAGTTTCTAGATATTTTGCAATATGAGTAGTTCAGGCTCTGCATCATCTTAAATGATTATAAAAACTTATAGATAGAAAGAATATTGTTTATCCAAATTATACAGGCAGCTACACAGTCCTGTACTACAGCTTACATGGTTCAAGTAAATGCTACAGCAGTTTCAGTCACTAATTGTCAAATAAAACAGCACCTCTTAAAAAACAAAAAAACGAGAAAGAGTATTTCATTAAAAAAACACCACAGGTTTTTTTGTGATAAAGAGATGTGATAGGGTCCTTCATTTGTCTGTATCATTTGCTCAACAAGACAGACACACAGATGTCAGTGTTTTCACACCATCCCACAGCTGAGGGGTGTTAATATGCCAAGAAATATACAGCGCCAACAGCAAGAGCAAATTGTTATGTAGTGAGTGAAAATAGATGAACTATGCAGGATTTAGGGAAGGAAATAAATCAAACATGTTTTCTGCTGTACACCTGATAACCAGTGGCGGCTGGTGAAATTATTTTGGGGGAAGCGCACTTTTGCAAGTCAGTTTTTAGAAGCACTCTAACCACATATCACTAGTATAAACCAAAGCACCATTATCATGCATCACACTGCTTTAAAAGATTACATTAACGTGAAAATGCACAGTCTGTGTTTTCAGTCATTTACTATTTATAAGTAAATTTCTTAGATGGTAAATGGTAAATGGTCTGCACTTACATAGCGCTTTTCTACCTATACTGCTCCTCAAAGCGCTTTACACTGCTTCGTGTTCTCGTTCGAGATGAATTGCGCCTCGTCCGTTTGTACCAAATGCTCACATCCTCTGAGGCCAGATGCAGATTAAATAAAAGTTATTTTACACTAACTGTTGTTTGTTGTTAAAATGCTTTACAGAAGAAGGTGTGTTTATGATTTAACCTCCATATGACTCATTTATTTCACATGAAACGCAGTAAGATTGTGATGAAAAGCTGTCATCATGTCAGTTTAAGGTTTGAACTTGAAAGAACAAATACAAACAGTAATCAGTCAACGGAAATACAAGATAGACATTTCGATTATTGATCTTTCACATATTTAGACTGTCAGGGCTTAAAAATCTGCGCAGATGTTATTTTAGTAATCTGAAAGTAATCTGTGATTTAACAGTCTAGTTTAAGTCTAGTCTCATGCCTATGTTTTTAATGCCAAAAACATATAAAGAACAAACTTTATTGTGGATTAACAAATCAACGTGAGTTTAATAACCCCTCTCTTTATTTTATTGGAGTAAATTTGCTTTGGAGGAGGACATCTTTTCCATTATGTTTTCAGTCTCTTTCCTTGTTTGCTGCTGATGGTCAGAGTGAACTGGCAGGGAGCTCTGTGGCTGTGAAATGGGTGGCTGGAAGGACAGTGGGTGTGGGGGAGAAAAAAAAAGGTGGTGCTGCGCTGATGGGACTTTTATGATGTCCTGTGTCACTGGAGCGTGAAGCTGGAAGAAGAGGGATAAGAGCCAAGAGAGAAGGGAGTCAGCAGGGCCTCTGGAACGATACGCTCCAGAATGCGAGCTAGTGAGTTTGGAGGGCTTTAGATGGTTCAAGAGTCTCTAACTGCGTGTGAGTGTTGTTCGTCTTTGTGGTTCTGCAGTTTTTAGACAGAGTAAAAACTTTTGCAAAATGATTTCACTTGATTTTTGGCTTTTGGTTAGAAGGACCAGGTAAGTCGAGAATAAAGTTATGTTTTATGTCAAAAAGAGACAGCACTTCAATAAGTAATTCACTTCAGTTCTAGCACAAACAGATGTCTTGGGTGAACATCAGGCAGTAATAAGCACAGAACAAAAATTAAAAAAAAATCTCAAAACAGCATGAAACTGACTTCTCCAACATTAAAATACATAAATTCAAGCCAGTGATTTGTGCATTTGGAAGAAATATAATAGTGCTTTAACACTCTTGACAGTCGGCCGACAGTTGTGTCTTGACAAAATAAGGCACTGTTTGTCACACCACACCCTGCATTTAAACCGTGAGAGACAGAGCAATTATCAAGAGTGAAGTGCTAGTTAACTCCCACAACTGCTCCATTTCACTCACAGATGAAAATAGAAACAAATAGAAATATAATGAACTGTTTTATATTTATGTAAATGAGTCACTTAAGTCATGGTAGATTCTCATTTCTTTTCATTTAAGCAAGCACCCATTATCGCAATAGTGACTAACTATCCAGTCACCTTGTGCAGCAGTCTTTCACATAATCAGTGTTTACTCCAAAAGAAGCTCACTTAGGCCTATCAGAAATGTCATTTCTGATTTCTGACTGACTGTTAATCAATCATGCATTTTCAGTTCAAGTTCTGGAATGTGAAATTATGTTATATTTCTATATTTCTCTTCTCTTCAAAAGTTAAAAGCTTTTATAACAGAAAAGGTAAAACTCCACTTTTAATTTCCATGTGACTTTAAAGTTAGTCTAACGTTAAAGATGGATTAAGAGTCTGAGCTCGAAGTGTGTCTCTTAGTCACAGGCAGGTCTGTACGAGTTGACACACTGCGGGTTCGGTGATCAGTGAGTAAGAGCAGTGTCAGTGTCAATCAGGTGAGAATGAGTTCAGAGTTTTAACAATGAACGCTCTACTCCAGTTTACCCATCAAATTGTGTTTGTGTGTATCTGTATTTTCTGTCTACCTGAAACTGAATCATCTGTGTTTGTGTGTGGGTGTGCATGATGCAGTGTTTGAAGGTGCCCGAGTACGTCTCTCGCTGGGTGCAATCTGGAGCCAGTCTGTAGTTGTACTTTTTTCCCCTCCATCCTCTCAAATGGCAATTTGTAAAACACGGCCCTCCGTTGGCCCTCTCCCTCGCTTCACAGCCCTTCCCTGCACGACTCCCCTCCCTCATCTGTCCTCCCCCTCTCCTCTTCGCATCACTCGTTTTACTTCCTTCCCTCACTTTTCCTCCTTTCCCATCTCTCTCCTCTCATTTCCATACCTCCTATGTACTCTGCATCCTTGGCTATCAGTTTCTCTCTGCCTGTTTATCTCCCTGTGTCGGTCTTTTTCTCTCTCATTTGCCCTTCCTCATCCATGTGATTTTTTCTTCTTTGTTATCTCTGCCTCTTTTTAGTCTGTCCATCGTTGGTGCTGCACTCTCATTAACCCCTCCATCTCATCCTCCGGTTCTTATTTTAAGTTTTTTTTTTTGGAGGATTTCAATTGAATTCTTACACATAATGTAATTAAAAGTTTGTTTCTCTGCATACAGCATCATATTGATATGCACATAGAGATGCAGTCACTGTTAAATCACCACTTTAAACTGCATATTTTATGAAGTGCTGCTCATGCTCGCTCTGTTCCCAAGAGAAAGTGTTTGGGAACAATAACTGTTTCGCACAGCTTTCACTGTCACTCAAAGTTAAAAGGAACAACCTGCTGAATGCTTGGTTGAGTTGTTGTCAGTATAATGCTTTGGCCTTATTTGAAAGAAGCACTCACAGGAAAAAAAATACTGCCTGCAGTATCGTTGATCCAAGAAAAAAAATCTATGATGAGCGACTTGTACATGGCTACTAGTGTTCATGCATGCGTTTCACTTAACAGTTACGGCACCTGTCTTGCTTAATGGTGCTTCAACAGAGTCAGACACAGTGGCTGTCACAGAGGGTGAACCTTGAAAATTGAATGAGGAATGGCTGAGGGTTGCTAAGTGTAGAACGGAAGACGACGGAGGATAATGACTGATGCATAAATGGAAGAGAAGAAGAATAACCTGAAGGACAGAGGAGAAGAGAGTGATGAACAGACGACACAGACATATTTTCTTCTCTCAGCCTTGTCTGCTTCATATTACGTCCTTTCTCTCCACTTGTCGTGTCTCATTTTCCACCAGTAACGTCAATTGTTTACCCTTGCCTATTATTGAGTTCACCTCTATTAAATTTGTTCCAGGATTTTCCAGTACTTTGCATTATTGGCCAGATGCAGTTTTCTGCTCTCCCTCCTTTACTCTGAGGTAAACATTCCTTCGCTTTTTCATCTTCATTAATCGTCCTCACACTCTTCTTCTGCATCCCATCCAACCACATGCCCACACACACACACACGTGCCCTTGTGTGTGTGTCACTGGGCATTTCCATGACAACGTCAACATGAAAATCACCCCTCCACCCGAGGTTCTGCTCATTTGCATTTCATTTGCATGTTTCCCAAGCGACTGGCAGCATTTGACTTTGACAGTGGTCAGGAAACTGGCATGACCCTATCCATTTCTCTCTCTCTCTCTCCCTCTTTCAATGTGTGTGTCTCATTCTTGCTTCACCCAGCATTTTGTTGTTTAACCTCTCAACTCAATCTCCGCTCATCACTCTTTCCCTTTTTTTCCTTCCTCTGTCGGTTCCCATAATAGTGTCAGTCAGAATGGCATTTTTCCTCTATCCCCATCCTTCCTTAGCTGCTGTTGTGAAAACACATCACTTTCACTTTGCCAAACTGAGATGTTACCTCCTCCCTCTCATTTGTAAACACTTTTCTTCCATCGTTTTCCATCCCTCTCTATTCCGAACACCCATCCAAAAGAAGCTGCAACTGTAAGTCTTTCATTCCCTCTCTGAATAAGTCACACTTGCAGCCTGTTTGTTTGGACAAAGAGCTTTCCATCCATTTCCTTTGCATACAAACACAGCTGCTGCTGAACACGCGTGCACACACGTCGTTATTGACACTGTATCGTACTAAACACACACACACACATTTATTGACAGTCTACAACAAAAAACATACTGTACTCGCACACAAAAAAACATGCACAAACAGACATACATGCACACATCCCTACTGAGAATTCAGAGAGGCATCCAAGACAAACACACACATTGCACCAGTAATAGTAGATACACACAAAAACATGAGCATACAGCCAACTAACACTTTTCACCCTCCTGAACACACCCACATTCAGAAAGACGTCCCCAAGTAGCTGTGAAATTAAACTTTTTTTTTTTATAAATCTGACACGTTGAAAAATCTTTTGAGTGGTTAAGTAAATACAAAAGCATTTGCCTTTTTCCTCTCATTTTTTTCTTTTTTATTATGAGGATTTCCAATTAAACAAATTCTCCATAACTCAGATTAGCATCACTAATTTGCTCTCTCCATTCCACAACAAATTACACGCCAGTATCAACAATATGGAAAAGTCACCTCCTGTTTTGTATATATCTGCCAGTAAAAAATGCAAAGTTAAAATGATATGAGAGTGTGACAGAACATGGTTGTCGTTCACATCTTCCGCCGTGGAGAATCTAAAAGCCATGCTCAGGATGCCTGCTGTAATTGGCTGTGTTGCTGAAGAGCAGAACTGTTCACTTCATTACAGGCAAGTCTACATGTGGCATGTCAACGAGGTAAAAATTAGACACCATCACCAGTCACTACACTGTGTGTGTATATTGTTAGAGTGTGCTTCGCTGTATTTGTGGGAACCAAATGTGTTTGTGTGCATACATAAAATATAGAGAATTACCTATTAGTCTGAGTCACCAAGTGTATGTGCATGAGCATGGGAGGATGCAAGAAAGCATGTGCATGTATCTGTATGTGTGAAGAAGTGGATAAAGCATTAATTAATGTTTCAGCCTGTGTATGTGTGTACTTACTTGCACTTGTGTGTTTGTGAGAGACAAAGAGAGGGACATTGTGTATGTCAAAGAAGAAGAAAAAAAAATCACTGCTCTCTGGCTGTCATCTGACATTTTAAAAGCCAGCCAGTGGAAGATGGAAAGTTTTATGAAAACAGAGACAGCAGAGATGGACAGCCTGACAGAGAGACGGGGGCGAGAGTAAGAGAAGGACAGAGCCAGAGAAAACGCAGCGGGAAGGAAAAGTATTCAGAGAACTAGAGAGAGAACAGTATTAAAAGAGTCAGGGGGAGAGGAAGGGCCTGTGCAGTTTCATTGATTTGAACCAGTAGGAGGGGAGAGAGTGGGTACAGGGGGCGACTCAGAGACAGAGCAGCTACTGTGGGAAAATGGCTTTATAATACAGTTAAATAGCAGCATGTAAGACACAGTGTCTGACAGACAGATGGATAAAAAAGGACAGAAGAGAAGTCAGAAGGAGGAAGAAACAGGCAAAACAGATGGAGAGCAATCATTTTCATATGTATATATATTAGACTTTTTGATTTTTGTGATGTACATTTGTGTAAACAGCTGTAAATCCCATTAACATATCCAAACAACAACTACCTCTAAATTAGCTATCTGTGGTCTTTCAAACACTTCAAACCTCCCACTCATGATGTCTAATTAATGTCGCACATTACTGTCAACAACACATTCATTGGTATAAACTCATAATTTTACCACAGTCATCAATAAACCATCATCCTTCTCCAAGTCAGTGAATGTTTTTCATATTTTACAACAATAAAATGAATGCAACTGTACATTAAGTATTTAAATCATTTGTAAAGGTGTCACTCACTCACTTGTGTATTTAATATAAACTGAGTTCTGGTAATGTGATTTGCACTTGAGCTTAAGCAGTGTGAGAAGGATTTGATAATGCTACCAAAAGCTCTTGAACTGATTGAAACACGAAGAGTGATAAGTGGTGGGTTAAAGTGAGAGAATGAGAATAGGGAAAACATAATGTTGGATAAAGGTACAATTTTTCTTACTGTTAATAAATTACATAAAAACCAGCAATGCATGTATCCTACAAATGATTATATATTAGCTTAGCCAAGTGCAGATCATTCCTTTGTAGCACATTTGTCCAAAAACTATTAAAAACACATCAGTGAGCTGTTGCACTGGGTGACATGTTACTTCATTACCATGGATATGGGCACTATTTTAATCTTTCTCCTTGTCTGATGTTTACTAAAACTAACCAGCAGTTTAAGGTAATTATTTACACCCTTTCTCTTTAAAAAATGAAACTTTATATTTGGAACTTGTCCCTTGAAGACAAAACGAACAAGTCACAGGCAGCCTTATATAACTGCATGATTTGTGAAAGTAACTTTGTTTATTTTTTAATCCAAATTGAGATGTACGGATAATGTTATTTACACACTGGAAATGAGAGAATGATTTGATCATGCCTATAAAGCATCCTGAATTGATTCAAGCTGAGGAGCAGCAGTTAAGGAGAGTGGGAAGAACTGAAGGAAAGAGCATAAAATTTGAGAGTGATAAACATAGCGTTGATTTCCTTTAACCTTGGTTGTATAATCAATCGATTTGGAAGTATTGTCTATTTCCCTGCTAAAAAGATACATCAGATAAGGAATCTGTCCCCAAGGCACTGTATGTAGATGTGTAGACATGTAGAGTGCATGTAACGGTGTGCATACAACAGAGAACAAACAAGGTAATCAAACATCCAAAGAGAAAAGCAGGGCTATAAAGAAAGGATGAAGGAGGTCAGTGGAGAGACAAACAGAGAGACAAAGACAGACAGAGACATGAACAGATGAGCTCAGAGCACCAAGGAGTAAACAAGCACAGGCTGCACTCTGTTGTGACCTGTTGTGACCCTGTGACAATGTGACTAATGGCTTAGAAACATACAAGGACCAGGAGAGCAACCACTGATGGAAGCACACAGCTCACAAAAACAACATGCTCCAAAGGAAAACACAGAGAGAGAAATAGACACAGAGAGGGAGAGATAGAGAAGATAAAACTTATAGGAGCACGGCTAGGAGTTAGATTTGTCTACTCGTGCCATACTGCAGGAGAAAAATGACCAGAAACATCATTTTAACCCCTGTTTAAGGTAGTTTAAAGGTGCTACATGCATCATTTGAACAAGAAAGAAAGAAAAGCCTCTGTCAGCTTCTAAATCAGTTTTACCTCTGAACCATCAGGCCAGATTTTGCTAATGTGCTGCATTACTTTACTGCAACAAAGAAATATGCTTTACATCACAGAGAGGCATCTGTTCTTTAAGTGTACACAGGGATCAAGCTTTCAGTGTTTGGCACCATGGGAGATGGTTTATAATATTGCAGTGCTATAGAATACATTGGAAAGATAAGTCTGGCATGTATTAGTTTGCTGTAAAGTGGTAACTACTGTACGATCCACAAATAGAGAAAAAAAACATGCCTTCCAGCAACTTGCAAGTTGTGTTTTGTCTTCTTAGTTGACTAGTTTGCCACCGGTAATCGCATCTCAGCAATCTGTTGATGGTCTGTAGATACCCATGGAGTTAAAGTAATCTATGACAGTGCTGGGTTGAGTAAAGGAAAGTAACTTGACAATAACTGTACTTGATTTGTTTAGTAATGTCATCATTATTTTCGATGACTAACAAGATACCGTAATAAATGGTTAAACAGAATAGAAGCAAAGAGACATGATACATGTGTGTCAGAAGACAGGAGGCAGATAGTCAGGATTAAATTTATAGAAAGATAGAGGAAGGATTGAGATTAATAGAATGATTGATTGCCTGGGCCCCAAAACACCCTCAGAGGTGGCCTATTTTTCATCATCATCATCATCATCTTTCCTCTTCTTACATTTTATTAATCCCTCTGTCTTCTCTTCTATCTTTCAATCTCTGCATCACTTTGCCACTGGGGCTTTTTGCATTTCTCTTCCTTGTTTGTCTAACTTTGTCACTGTGTGTCTTCCTGCATCTCTTCTCTTACTGTATCTCCTTTCCATTTTTACACAGCTTTTTCTTCTCTTTGTCTGTCTCTGTCATGTTGTTCTTCCCTCAGTCTCCGCGTCACTCAAATTATACAGTATTGTCGATGTCAGTTAGAGACATCTCGCTCACCGCCCACGCTTGCAAACACACCATTAGCTAAGCGAGCATGTATTGATGCGCACTTACAGACGCACACACATCAAGGTGATGTCTCGATGAAGACACTGTTTCAATCACCATCAACAGTGGTCTGTCACACTCTCAAAGACGTGCTCATGCACAAATGTATGTTTCAAGATAGTACATGTCAAAACATGCCTATTTCAACATGTTCAAACTGCCGGCAAAGCTCCTCCTACTTCACAACTTTCTCTCTTTGTCTTTGTCTGAATCTTCTGGAGTTTCTTTCTTTCCCTCTAGGCCTCCCTCCTCTCTCTTTCCCTTTGTCATCCTGTTTTACTCCTGGGAGGCAATTACTGTTTTCCCCTGGACTCAAACTAATTAGCTTAAAACTCCCACAAATAAATAAAGCATTTGGTATGTGTGTGCGTGTGTGTACACTGTTTGTGCACCTATGTGCTTGTGCCTGTGCTTGCGTGTAAATGAGTGGAAAATGAAGTTGAATATATAAATACTAATATGGCACAGATTTAGGCAAGTCTAAGGCCCGTGCCTCCTAAAAAATGGCACTGGAGTGTTATGCATGCCAATACACATTCAGCTGAATATCAATCAAACGTGTGCACGCCAACAACATGCACATTTCTGACAGCTTAATTTTGATCAAATATGAAATGTTGATACAGAGATGCACATACACACACACACAACACACACACGCAGAGTAGCCTATATACGGTATCTGACAGCTCATTTTGCTCCACTTGCAGGTCTGGTGTGCCACTGTGTCACAGAGACATTTCTACTCGTCATTTTTAATGATTCAATGACATAAACACTCTTCTTTTCATTCTACACTGAAGAAAAATAATAAAATAAGCCGATAAGAAACTGCACTTGCAAACAGCTACAAACCAACTCCGGTACAAGCTTGTCTCTCAACAACAAGGCTAACTTCTTACCCAGGAGGCTCCCATACAAGTTGGTAAATCGAATGCATTTCAGCAGGTAATCACCCTACTTACCTGGGCCGAGGTGTAAAAAATTCCCAAGCAAAAAATGAAATAAAGTGAATTTGAAAACTGACAGACAGAAATGAGGGACAATAATATTTTCAGGATTATATTTCTATTGCAGTTTGAGCTTTTTGCAGTATTCAGCCCACACCTAACAAGAACACATAAACACAAACACACAGAATAACGCATGCAAGAATAAGCGCCTATTTTTTGTAACTCTGAAAGATAGACTTGCAGGCATGCATATACACAACAAGACACACGCAAATCATTCTTGATTCATTGATTCCTCCAGGGTAACACAGGGTTACTCTTAGTAATAGCACTGTCCCTCTGTAGCAAAAATGAACATCAACACACACAGACACAAAAACAAGTGGCACCCTGGTGGTGTGGGAAACATGTCCATGTCCTATTTTTTAATAACAAAAAAGCTCTGGGGATCCGTGTGTGTTGATAGTTAAATGACACTTACAGGATGATGTGCTATGGATGTGGCATGAAAAAATAACAGGCTGCCAGGCACAAGGGGAGGGAGGCCAGGTCTACATAGGGAATTCATACAGCAATGAGGAGCTGATTAAAGTGCCTGGCAGAAAAACTGGCAGAGTTGCAACTAGCCACAGATCAGGGCTAGCCAGGGAGTCTCAGCTCGCAGAGTAACAATACTAATCTCTGCAGGCAAAAAAATTATGCCTTAACAGCTTGTTTTTCCACTGAAGGTCTAAAATAACATTTCAGTTCTGGAGAAATTGGAATGATTTTAGCAGGTGGAAAAGACTTGTTATCTACCTGTCTGCCTCCTTCAAAAGCTTAACACTTGCCGGAAAAACGTCAATTGTACAAGCACACTTGAGGCAACTCCTATTCTAACTGTAAATTTTATTGACAGGTAACAGGTGGTGCAAAAGTACGTAAAAGAAATTTATGATAAAATATTTTTCTGTTTCAAGGCCACAATGTGTAAAAATAGGTGCAGGTACTGTAGATCTTTTCTGTTATGCTCTAAATAAAGCAGGAGTAAATGTAAAAGGACTGTGAAGCCTCACACTAACTGCTTTTATACTGAAAAAAGCACAGCAGACAGAAGTGGAAACGCCCAGGTTTGCCACATGCTGCAGTTTCCTTTAGCTGTTAACGGAAGCAGACCACCTCCACTGAATTAATAACAGCCTGTGCTAAAGTTAGAGGAAATTAAAACACTTTTATAAAATAAAGCCAGAACCCTCAAGGGAGAAAAAAAAAACATAAGAAAGGAGAAAGAAAAGTAGATACTTCACACAGAAAAGGCAATATATTTAATGAGTAAGGATATTGTTTAGACTTCCTCTGGCAACTAAATTGATCACAGCAGATGAGATGCCATTAGGATACATCAGACTCAGCTCAGTAGATGACAGTGATTAATCAGGTTTGGACATAATACACATGCTTTCACATAATTATTACAAGCAGCACGTCACAAAAATAGAAGACTAGATTTTATGGAGATATTTTCTTCAGCCACAAAATATTGAGGTAAATAACTAAAATCAGTCAAAGTCATCTGGGGATGTGTGACAATTTAGTTGTATATATCAGAAAACGCTAGCAGCTCTACTGTCCAGACACAAGATTCACATTAGTATGGAGTTTAAAATTTAAACTATTTCTGTTTTTATACTTTTACTAACTAACCATTTTCCAGAAATGGTGAATGTATTTATCTTCTTGGTCTGTAACGGCACTCTAAAGCCTGTGAGTGTTGTGTAGCTCATATAAATAGATACCCACACATAGCAGTACACTGTTTTGAGAGCAAACCTACACAAATACTATAAAAACACAATAGGTGCCATAGCAAGTTGATCACCTTAGCTATCTAGTGTATGTGTGTGTCTATTTGTTTCTTTATACATATGTACTGAGCAGCAGGAGAATTAATACATTTCATGTACAGTATATACTGTATTGTGCTGAGTACTGAAGTGGAGA
>JAUBNQ010000008.1:7352561-7376996 GCA_032353495.1 Ctenopoma kingsleyae | reverse complement strand
TATGTACTGAGCAGCAGGAGAATTAATACATTTCATGTACAGTATATACTGTATTGTGCTGAGTACTGAAGTGGAGAACACAAGCAGCAGAAGTTTATTCCTGCAGAGAGCCAAATGTGTTGCTTAAAGTGAAGTTGGGGATGTGGACATATACAGACGTGTATATGCAATGAGTATGTGTTGTGTGAGAGAGAAAAAAAAAAGCATTGACTTGGCTCAGTGGTGACAATGTGTATTATTCACATTTGATTATAAGAGAAAGTGTGAAGTGGGAGTTAAGAAACGAAGGGGATGAAGTGAAGTGCGAAAACAGGTAATACAATAAAGGAATATAGAAAAACAAGGCTGTGGCTATATGTGTTCCACTTTCTTAGCTACAGGTAGTATTCTGTATCATCATATATCATTTCAGACAGGAAGACAGACATGCTGCATCCTTACATACACACAATCTACCTGTTCCTTTTAGTTTTGTTCAGGCAGGCTTTATTGTAGGCTGGAGGTACTCTGTCCACCAAACACATATTGGAAGTAGTCACATATCAGCCATTATGGATTTTTAATCTCTGTCAACATCACCATTATATTTAATAGCATTACTATCTCACCTTTACAAATGCTTGACAAATGACAGCTGCGTGTGTGCGTGTGCACACAGATATAAACAGTAGCCCCTTACCCTGCTTGCTACTCTCTCCCTCACCCAGCTCCAGCCACACCCCCATCATATACATCTCCATGGAGACTGCCGCCTGGCAACAGCTGGATGAGAGCCAGTTGCCTCGGCGACACTAACGCCCAGGGTCCCTCTCAGTAAGAAGCAGTGATGTCACTGGGTGGCCAGACTGGGCAGACTATTATAGGCAGGCCAGATGATGAGCACTGTGAGATTTAAACACTCGTCTTCTACTTGATCGCTGCCATCTATCAGCCATCAGTCCTCAGTGACAGATTCTCTCTGTTGTTCATCTTCATTAGAGGTGTTTCTGTGCTGTCTTTGTTCATTCCTCCCTCTCTGCTTCTTTTTCAGTGTCTCTCACTCTCTGTTTCACAAGTCTTCTCCTTTTTACTCAATCGCCTCTTTTTCCTTCTTCACTTCTTTCATCATTTCAGTTCAACTTAAGAAGCTGTAATGGCCTGTTAACTTTAGCTTTACATAAATATGCAAAATACACTGCATAGTATATGCATCTCAATTTAGATTAAAACAGACAAGCCCACGTCTTATTATAAAATCAAGATTATGCTAACACATGAAAGCAAGACAATGTTTACTTAATTTGTTATTCACGGCCTAGAAAAGAGCTTCATAACATACATATAAAATATTAATGTTGAATAATTTTAATAAGAATGAGCAGTGGTGAATTTAGGTAGACGACATCTGTGTGTTATAATCAGTAATTTAAGGGAAAATTTGAATACCATGCTGTAAAAATAATGTTCAAGGACCTGCATCTAATGTTATTATGCCTTTCAGAGAGATATGTTAACATATTTTATTACAGTATTATAGTTAGTGATGATTTACCATACCATATAAGCCGCATTTCAATAGTGTGGAGTATGAAGTGGGATAAAATGAAAATATTCAAGTAAAGTACCTGAAAATTGTATTTATGTACTGTATCAAATGAAAATGTTTTGTGTTTTTTTTTTCTCTGGCTTGTGTGCGTTTGCTGTAAGTATGTGCTTTTCCTGGCTGTTTCTTGGAGTGTGTGTCTCTTGTGTGTGAAATGTTGCTTTAATTTGCAACCTCTTATGCTTTGTATTTATGACCATTTATGTTAACCCCTAATATCTCACACCTGTAGAGGACATTTGTCATATTGGCTGCAAAGCTTGTAATGACACACTCACAAACAGGTAAGTCAAACTACTATCATTACTAGGATTACTGCTTTAGCTGTTTCTGCTGTAGAACGCTGCATCATAAAATACACATGTTGTGTGTTTGTGTCCTCCTACTCTGTTTTCACCTTTTTTTCTTGTCACCACAAGCACTGCCACCCATCTTTCTCCTCTGTTGGACAGCTGTCCTACAGTCTGTTTTAGTGTTCCCACCCGAGCTGAAGCTTTATCTTGTCATCCACTCTGCCTCTTCTCATCTCCCTCCCTCCATTAATCCTCCACACATCCCTTGCTCCAGACAAAATAGAGCCACCAGGTGAACCACATCTTATTCCATGCACAGACAAACACACTGGGGTAGAATGACAAATCAAACCTGCAGAGGTAAACACTGCAGATAATGTCTGAGGGTGTGAACACACAACATAACATTAGTTTCCCATGGCTTTAACCTCATTATTAATCTTTGACTTCAAATCAACCTGACCATAATCTTGAGCCTAAAACAGAGTCATAATCTGAACACATAATCCTATCTAAATTTCAATAAAATAGGTTCTCATAAGGACAGAAGTAAAGCATACATGCAATACACACACACAAACACAGACAGTTCTTTTAGTTATGGTCGGTCAATGACCCCAAGAGAAAACGAGAGCAGAGAAGGAAAGGATACAAAGAAGTAATCGCTTAGAAGAGAAACAGGCGTGTGATGAGTGAGGCAACAAGGCAAAACAGAGTGGTCCTGCATCAGTTAGCTCGCTAACATGATCTGAAATGCTCCATGCTCAAAACAGACTTAATTAATAGGGCATCTCAGCACCTATGGCTAGGCTAATGCTAAAAGTAATGAAGAAATGAACACGAAGAAGCTAATGCTAGTGGAAGTGCTGCAGACAGTTGTGTCTAGTTACTGGAGTGGAAGAGATCTGTGTTAAATGGATTGTGAATTAAGTAATTTGGTCTGGAGTAACTAATGTCCTTGTTTTGGTGCAGTAGGGGAGCCGTTGGAAAAACACATATCAGTACATAGTGTAGTGTTGGTATGCAGATACCAACACTACACTGAGGAGACATGTATAGTATATTATGAACTTTATACAGTATGTAAAAAGACCTTTACATTTAAAGACCTTTTTCTTAGGAAAATGTAAACGTCAGATGTATTCCAATTGAGTATTTCTTACAATTTAGAGATTTTTTTTTGGAAACAAACCTACTGGGAAATATAATATGTAGAAAATATGAATGAATAAATTGTTCAATTGATTGAAAACTCTTTTACAGAGGTTTTGGTGTTAAGGCAAATAAAGGAGCTGCACAGGGGAAAGTTTAGATTTATGACCCTGTGTCCTTCTTCATAAATGTCACCATGTGTGCAATTGTTAAAATGTGTGGTAATATATTGTGTGAGTAGACAGAGAAGGTGGTGTTTTTAGAGGTCAGTGGCAGTGAGTGGATTTAAAAGAGCACCTCAACATATGATTATATGCATGATATTGCATGTGTGTTTGTGTGCCTGGCAACTTGTAGTGAAGCTGTTTCTGCCCCGCCTTTGAGCCGCCTCAGGGATTAAATGCTGACTTTGACTCCTTGGCCTTCTTTGACACTTCTCTCATCCCATTCTCTCACTTGGTCTACCACCCTCCCATCTAATTTGTCCCGCTTTCTCTCTGCCACGGGTCTTGTTTTTCCTTCCACTCCATTTGTTTTCTGTCCCTTTCGGTAGGTTCACCCGTTCGTCTCCACTCTTTTCTTTCTTCCTCTTACTCTCTCATGCTCTCTTTTTCTCTCTGTGCTATGAATGCAAATAGCCTGACAGAAATTAACAGAGAGAACCCAACAAACACACACATACCCATTCTCTACGCTGCTCTGCTCCTAATGGGATAGTTGGACGATTGATTGCTTCCCATCACCAACACTGGTTACATGTAGATAAGGGTGCACACAATCAGGTGCAAATGCATAAGTGCAGACACCAGCACATAAACAAACATCCCATAGGCACAAATCTGTCACATATGTCATAAGCAAAAGACAGAAACACCAAAATGATGTTAGCACAAATTACCTTTTTTTTTTCTTCTGCTGCTTTGCGCTTTGGTCTACACTACAGATCTACAGATCCACACTAAGCTAAATGTGAAAATGCAGTTCACATAATTGTGCAAGCAATGTGTGTCCCCACATTTGTGTTTTCAAGTTGCTTTTGTAAAGATCTCAATTTACACACCGAAACACTTTTAAAACCATCTGAATGCCTCCATTTTCCATCTCGTGTTTAGTTAGCAAAACAGTCTGGGCTGAATCATTCTTGCATCTCCTTCTCTTCACGGTAACCTGTATTTCAATTGAACCAAAGCTACAATTAAGGAGCTTTCATTTACATGTTTTTCTTTTTCTGCTGTCAAACAACACGACAAACCAAAAATTATAATTAAAAATTAAAAACTGCAAGTATATATATAATACTTTAGCAAATGTGGACATTTAGAGTGAGAAGGCTTAAAGCAACAGGAAATTGTGTTTTTAACTGTACTATTAACCAGCCTCCAAACATGTTTTGGGCTAAATTTTTACTGGCTATATGAAAACCTGAGGCTGGCATCTATCTAAATGGCATTTCAAAAGCTCAGTTTTTTGGGTGTGATGATGCCAGCTTATGGCGGGAATGAGAAAAAGAGTTTGCCAGCTACAGTAAGTGTGGACATAATTTAGCCCTGTCTTCCTCTGGCCTGTAGGTCAGTGTCTGGGTCAGAACTTCATGGTTTGTTGTGCTGTGAAGTCTCACAGGGAGTAAGGCCGAAGGACTGAAAGACCACAGGCAGCCCATCTATCTACTGTGGTCAAACAGAGAGAGGGACATAGTTGACTGAGCACACACATACACACATACACACACACACACATTCACACGGCTGGGCATAAAGAACACACACACAGACACTTACTCAGCACACCTAGCCATGACATTCAAGCCTAATTAAAGTACAGTTGACACTCCATTGGAGATACATGGGTATGCTTAGCAGTGGTGTATATGTGGGGGTGAGAGAGAGGGAGAGAGACACAAAGAGAGAGTAGGGGTTTATATGTGTGTGCACTTAAGCTTTTAGCCTGTTAATGTTTGAGTTGGGTGAATACACATGGGAGAGTCAGCCAGTGTGTAGGCAAAGCTTGAAGAGCTCATTACTGCATTTGTGTGAATCCAGCTATATCTAAAAGTATGTTTGACTCCTGTCTGGCTGCAATTTTTGTGTCTGTGTGTCTTTGTTGTGTGTGAGTGCTACATTATTTATGAACAACTGAATTTTTGTGCCCTCACTTGTGCCGCTGTCTGTCTTGAGGTGTGCATGTCCATTCTATAGTTAATGATTCAACCTTTTTTTTGTACCTTTTTTTAGTTTTATCTTTGTCTGGACTTTCTTTGCTCTGTATATAAAGTTCCACTGCACAAGTATGTGTAGCTCTCAAAAGTTATATCTTAATGGTGTGAAGCTTAACATAAATTACACACACATATGTTCACATAAACACATATACTGTCTCACTAAAACAGAGAAGTAGCAAGGCAGTTGCTGCCTCTCTTTCTCTTAGTGTTCTTATCCATCCTTTTCTCTGTATCCTCTCCCACTCCTCCTTCCTTTGCTTCACTGTCTGACGTTCCTGACAGGAAGACTGACGGATGCACAATGACAGACAACCCCCTCTGCACATTTCAAAGGCCACACACAGACAGGCACAAACACACAAAGACAGGCTTACACAGACATGAAAACACACATTCTTTATGCATGCACACAGATGCAGATGGAGACATACAAGCATACATACTCACACACACACACACATGAGTGAAGAACAACTACAGTTAAATATAACACAAACATATATGAAAACAGACACACATACACAACCTCCCACATATAGATACAGTATATACATGTACCTTTGCCAAACTGACGTAGGATGAGTCCTGGTGTGCTGCCCACTGTGTGGGCTGACTGGGGCATCAGCTTTATAAACTGACCAACAGGACTCGCTAAGATGAACCATCTGTAGTTTCAAAAGCCCTTGCTTTGTGTCTGTGTGTCACAGATTGCAAACGGCATGCAGAAAAAAGTAATGCAATCCAATGCAATAATCAGTACAATCTGTGAATGTTTTTGAACCATCAATTTTGACACACTGCAGCCAAACAACATCAGGCAGCCCCACAAAGCTTCAAAAATAACCACAGAATTGAATGGAAACTGCTCTGACAGAGTCTCATTAAAGATCGAACACTACAGGCCTCACAAAGGCAGTATATTACATGGTCATTGCACTGGATTGCTTATATTTCACTCTTTCCGCTACAGTCATTCAGTTGGAACGGCCCGCTACACCTGAATTTTCAACATCACAGCAATCTGCGGTGTATAATATTGCTTTATGTATCACTATTTTCCAACCGTCACTCAAATTGTCACAGCAGGAGCCCTGTTGTTTTCTGTTCTGCTCAGTGCATTTGCCGCGGTAAGCAAATGTTACTTTTGGTACAAATTCAGCACTCCATCATGTGCCACACAACAAATTCATATTAATATGAATGCAGTGGAGGACAGTGAAACTCTCATCTTAAAATGTTAACAGTGGCTAATGTTAGTGTTTAAAGTAAGCTAAGATCACCAGACGTGTATCTGAATATAGATGCAGCTTGTTCCTGTGTAGATATACGTCAAAAAACACAGTCTGTTATGATGACCAGCAAGACCTTTTCCCTCCTGTATCTATCCTGTGGGCAGGGAGGGCAGAGAGGGCAGTGTTGCTGCAGCACTGGCTCTAATCACAGTTGCTCACAGCAGCTCAGTGTTGTTTGTAAGGTCTGTATCTGTACACAGCACCAGTAATTTTACAGGAGGGACTGTGTCTGTTACATTCATTAGACAAGTTGGACAAATCTGCCCACTTGTGGCTTATCTGGTATACCAATGTCACTGTTGTCAGACCAAAATCTACCCAGGGACAAGAAATATTAAGGTTATGTCCCCTGAAATAGGCTGGCACAGTTTTGTTCTACAATGCGCCAAGAAGAAATGAGTTAAACTCATCATAATGTATCAATGTACTCAAGAGCTGCCACCAAAAGATGTTAAATGATGATGCTGATGGTGCTAAAGTGATATCAGAAGGGTCAAAACTGAGACACACAGCTTTAACTGCACTGAATAATATTCATAATAAGGTGTTGATAAAAAAGGAATTGCTGGTCTAAATGCACATTTTAAGTGTGGAATTGCATTACCTGACCACCAAACCTAATGCATGCAGTGAGCTTCCATAGTCATTATTGGCCCATGTTCTATTATGTAAGAATCTCATTTTCTGTTGTACTCGAGTCTGCCAGTAGTTATTGAGTAGCAAAGTAATTGATGAGACAGTGCCAAGAGGATCCTTGAGGACACTGACAGCTACAGTTGTACCCCGTGTTAGGTAGTGTCCAAATTACAGAAGCATATATTTTGATGTTATCGAATAGATTCAAAATACAGGAAAATAAGAACAAGCAAAGGTACTATACAAGTAAGCTTTTGTGAAAATATATTACAACTACCCACAAATTAATTTTCAAAGTAGTTTAACACTTTGCAGTTTAGTCACCCTTAGACGACTTAAGCTTGTGTTGAGGTGTTCGTAAGCAAACCAAGTAAAAGATCTCTTTGAATTCTTCACAGCAAGTGAATAATAAATGATGCGTGTGCTTTTTACATTTGAGGCTATCTTCGGTTTGAGATAAGGGCAAATTGGCTTAGTCTACATAATGACAGGAACATCAGGTGCTCACATGCTCACACTGTCCACGGTGAGATTCTCAGTGTGTGACTACATCGAGTTGTATCTGGACACCACTCAGTGTTGCCTCCCGACAGAGAAGCACAATGATAGTACAGTCACTTACTCTCACCAAGACACACACACACACACACGCAAGCAGAACATGCAAGTATATCCACACAGGGGCCCACAAACTCATCACAAACACATAACTCACTGCCTAAGACTCTCTCTCACACAGTGCTGAATCCACCTATATCCTTATTTTCTCATCTAGATAGAGTAATGCTACAGTAGCCTCCAATTCCATTTTCTGCACTGACTCTCCCTTCTCCTTGCTGTCCCCGTCTCTCACTCATTTCCACTTTCTCTCCCTTTCCCTCTCTACATCTCTTCCTTCGCCGCTGTATTCCCTCAGTCTCCTTGCGTCTCGTAAGCCACCTTATTTTCTTTTTTCACTCTCAATCACAGTATGTTAACAGCTCCCTTGTTGCATTTACTCTACCTCACTCTCTCTTTTTCTTTCTGTACAGTCCAGTGGGGCTGCTGACAGTAACCACAGTACAGTAGGTTGCAATTAATCTTTCAAATAATTCTCTCTCACCACAGACAGTGGACGCACATGCAGAGAGAGAGAAATAAGAGCTAGAGGAGGGGGTTAGAAGGCACCAGAGAGGCGAGATAGACAGCAAAACAAAAGACACACCAGAGAGATCCAACTTCTATCCCTTCATTATAAATATGATTTAAAAAGAAACTTACTGCACATAAATTTTGTTCTTTTCCACTAATATTCAGAAACCTTAAGCAGAGCTTGGTGAGGAGGAGTAAAAGTGGTGCAGTTGCTGGCTGCCAAATCTGCTTCTACACGTCACAGTCTCAGAAGGTATAATTAATCAGAGATTGATGCATTAAACATGAAGTCCACATTTTTAATATACACTATGCCTCCATTTTGACATTCATTGTTAAATAGAGTGGCAGCCAATATATTTTGTTGAGCTGTTGGTGAAATAAGACATTCAAAAATGCTTAAATTTGAAAAGCAATTTCTCGTAGTTCAGACAGGAGTGCAATGATTGACACTGACTCAAGGTTTGGAGGAACAAAAATTCTCCTCTGCCATAGCTCTCTTTTCAGTATTTAAAGAGCCTTGTGGGCAATTCTTTGCAATCTTTTTCATCGGTCAGACAGTTGATAGGGTAAGGGTTTTTTTGCTTGTCAAGTAAGTAGCTTTAGATCTAGCTGATGTGATTTAAGTTTTTTTTTTTTTTCCCCACTATTAGATACATTCAGGACGACACGGTGGTGTAGTGGTTAGCCTCACAGCTAGAAGATCCCCGGGTCGGCCGGATGTCTTTCTGTGTGCATGTTCTCCCCGTGTCTGCGTGGGTTCTCTCCGGGTACTCTGGCTTCCTCCTCCCACCATCCAAAAACATGTGTTAGGTTTATTGGTGGTTCTAAATTGTCCGTAGGTGTGAATGTAAGCATGAACAGTCGTTTGTCTATATATATATAGACTGGCGACCTGTCCAGGGTGTACCCCGCCTTTCGCCCGATGACAGCTGGGATAGCAGTTAGGAAAATGGATGGATGGATAGATACCTTCTACATTTCTCTGAATATTAGGTAAGTGTCTAAAATATGAAGTAATGTAATTCTATGGTAAATTAAGCCTTTAAGTGAACAACATGGTTGTGCCATGTATATTTCCACTGTTTAACAATTCATTTTTATCTGAATTGACCCTAAAATTATAAAAGGTATACCTTTTATAAGGTAAAACAATAGCACTCACTCACCACCCACCACAGGGTGCATTTAACTGCTGATCATTCATATAACATTATTAAACACAAACCAAGTAGGGAAAGTGATGGAAACAAAAACAATCCATTAATTAGCATATTACACATTTATAAAGTCCTACAACACACTGGCAGACTAACTCAATCCCTAAGCATGGATCTAACCTGCACAGCATTATCAGAGACCTCAGCTGCAGACAAACTGTAAAAGTGTGACTGTGCATGTAGACAAATGTTACCATATTACAGTGTATAAAATTTAGTATTGTTTTCATAATTTAATATTTCAGCTTTCATCAGTTGTAAAACATTCAGTTTGTCTTTATGAGCTTGAAGGGTAACTTCCCATTATAACTATGTCACCAGACTATGTGAATAAAGTTCACATTTCTATTCTTTTTACACCCTGAAGGTGAAATTAAATGCTAAATGTCTAAAATGTCTAAAGACTAAAAGGCTAAAACTATATTGGAAATCACTTTCAGCCAGCACATCACCAAATGAACAGTCATTGCCACCTTGTGTCATGTGTCCTCAACACAGTGTGCTGAATTGCTGAACGGATTTATCGGGTTCTGTTCGAAGACAGCACTGGCATGTATCTGTTTCTGCTGTAAAACATGAACTTTCAAAGCATTTTTATGCGACAAGAGTACTTTTACGATTCAAATAGATTTAAGATTAAGAAGGTGCTATGTATTAAGATAACTTTTTAAATAATGATCTTTATCTGTTTTTGCGAATGAGCTCTTCAGGTTCAGGTTTTTTCTATACCAAATGCATCTCTGGAATAAGTGTACAGTATACCACTAATGTCATTTGGTAACAAAAAAAGCAAAAACTGGGGGACAAACCTTTTTCTGTATTATTGAAGCAAATTCTATATATATATAGAACCAACCGAATAATCTGTGTATATACTATGTATGGGTTTACTTTTGTCTTTTTATGTTTAACTTTGGATGAAATGTGATCTCTTTTTCGAAGATGATCAGCAGATCTCTCTTGAACAAAAGCTGCTTCAACTAAAAACTTTCATTGTTACACCAATGAAAATAAAAAAAATAAAACAAAGCTGTCAAACGACTTTGTGGAATGCTGCGCTGTGCTAAATTGTGCATGACCATCTTCCCGACTTTGCAGTGCCTTTTAATTACACTATTTAATTAATGTTTATCCATTTAGATATATTGCCTGAGTGTCTTGGATTTTTGTTACGCAAGTGAAATACATCCTTGTAACATCAAGGCATTTTCTATGCTTGCTAGTAAAGAAAGAATAATTAACACTAATTTAATTTATTTGGAGAGGTAAACACACAGTTAAGAGTAAATCTTGTAAAAAAGCGTCAGGAAAGAAGAGAAGAAAAGAAAGAACAGAGGGATGGTGATTGGTGGTGAATAGTGATGTAGCTAAGAAGAGGGACATGGCAGACATGGCAGCATGTTTGCTAAAATGAAAACCAGAGGAAAAACAAAGAGAATACGAATGAGAAAAGCAGAGAAAGACAAGCAACAATATGAGTAAGAGAAAAACAGGGAACAAAGAAGAAAGAGGGCAAAGGGAAGAAACAATAAGAAAACAAATTACCAAAGAGAAGAGTGCAAACAAAGAAATCAACTGTAAGGATGAGAGCAGAACAAGACAGAAACAGTGGAAGCAAGGAGTGTGAGGAAAAGCAGGTGTAGATGAGGAGAGCGAGATGAAGGATTACAGTGAGATAGTCACACTTCGCTCTTATTGTCTGCAGAAGACAATCATGGCTCACAGTGTGTGTGATGGTGTAATGTGTAAAGATCTGTGTGAATGTGTGTCTATGTTGAGAGGTCTGTTTGCACTACAAGAAATGGTAGGCGTGAGGAGGGGAAAGGGTAAGAAACCATGAGCAACATGCAAAGAAACAATATGCTGTTGTGCATCAACTGTAAGTCACAGAGACATACAGGCACAGACATTTACATTTTAGGCATCTGATCAAGGGTCTTGTTCAGAATAAATTACAGTGGGTGTACATACTGTAGATTGCCAATATTCAAAATATCCAAGAATAAACCAATGGAGGGAGGCCAACAGAGCAAGACAGACATGTTGTTCGCTCAGGGTGCCTCAAATTTGGTGAAAATAGGCACAGTATCCACTGAAGCAGGATTTTTGTCTGGTGCAATAAAGTGCAAGACAGTCAATGCCAAGCATGAAGGTTTCCAGGCATCATAAATTCCTCCCTCCAGTTACTGCTATATCAAGCTGAGGTTTCAAACTGTGAGGCACACCTTCCCAGGGGGTCACAGGAGAGTTGAAAAGGGGCGCACAGGGAGAGACATGTGGCAAAGACACCGCATGAGGTGAAAGGGAAAGGTGCATGCCATTACAGTGGAAACAACGGGAAGGTGGGTATTTTAGTTTAGCCTGCAGATTTGACCTGCTTATCAACATGGGTGGGCAGGAGGAGCTCGAGCAGTGACTTTGACAATCGGCTAATGGAGGAAATTGAGGTAATTAAAACATTAAGAGACCAATTGCTGCAATTTGCATAAAAAATGGCACTGCTTCTTGTAGTCATGCATCTGAACACACAGACATGATACATATATATTTTTAGATTAAGTCTGACTTACATTTACCATGGATATTATTATCGCCATCCATTGTTAATAAAAAATCTATAACTCTGCTTTAAAAGCACAGATGCTACTTAAAACATCAATGACCCTCACTAGACTACACTACTGTGCAAAAACACAATCTACAAATTTGTGTGCAATATTAATTAATATGACGAATAGTGGATACTTTTCCTACGTGGACTGTAGATCTGCTCTTCTCCTACCGACTTCTCTTCCCCTGTCACCAAATAACTCTGTAACTGTGGAAAATGCTTGTTGTTGTTGTTGTTGTACTGTTTAAGTTTACACATAATGAACAAATTGACATATAGTTGGATTTTGACTCAGTTTATCAGGACTTTAATTACTGTATCTGGTGTGTCTACAGACTTTATTAATGCAAACATACCTTTAACTGCATAAGAAAATAGTTGTGTCGCTGTATTAATCAATTAGTTTAGATTTGAATATGTATGGACTTAGATCCTGTGTCTAAAATCAGGGAGTTTTTCTGCCTCAGTTTGTAGCTTGGATGTCTCTGTCTCACCTGTCTCCTAGGCTGGTCCTGAATCAGCGTCCTGTTCCAACGCTATGTAAACATAAAACTAGACCCATGTAAAGACTCGCAATTAACATGTCATTGTTTTAGATTTTGCTCTCATGCATTCCTACTCTAAACTCTCTCTGTGTCTAAATAAAGACTCTAAGATGGAAGTCTAATTTCAAGTAGTTCTAAGAAAAGCTGATATAAAAAGATGTTACAAAAGACTTTAAAAAAAAAAATTCAGATTCATAATGCAAGTAAGTTTTCACCCTGAATGCTCAGTGAGGTATGCAAGGTCAGAGCCACACGGACCTCACAAAATATGGAAAAAAATAATATCCTTGTATTCTTAGAGCAGAGATGAATTATAGAAAAGGTGAAAAAGGTCATTTTTTTTCACCAGCAGAGCCAGAGACATAAGACAGAGACACAGTGTCAGCAACAGTATGTGGATTTATTAATTAAAGATCTTTATCTTTCATTCTACTGACAGAAAGAGCAAGAGGAGACTGTGCTCTAGAGAAAAGAGAGGTGATTGGATAAAAACAGAGTGCAAGGTGAGGAAAGCTTGGAGGTAAACCAATAGAGTAATAGAGAGGAAAAACGACGGCGAGGCAGCTATTCTGGAAGAGAAGATAGATGGAAAGATAGCAGAGAAAAAGAGAAACATGACAGTGACGTGGAAGCGAGGAGAGCAGATGTGAGTGGAGAGAGGAGGAAATGAGGTGAGAGGTAAGAATGAGGGAAACTGTAAAAAGATGGAATGAAGGTGTGGAGGGGAGGGGGGAGTCAGGGTGATGAGGCCTTATGGTGGGATATTTTTACCTCTTTCCTGTGATGGAGTGATGAGGGGTGGGAGGCAGAGAAGAGAATGAAAACTGTAATTAATGGAAGGAGGCAGTGGGTCGAGGGCTTGAAAGAAAAGAATAGAGTGTGTTCAAACCTTAATCCTCCCTCAATGTACTGTATTTTAACGCTGCTTACTGTATGTGGATTTTAAAATAATACAACCTTATTCCAGTTTAAAAAATACAACCTGCATGGTTGCTTGCATTTACATCATCATGTAACAAGTGGTTACAAATTATCCTCATTTGCACGGTACTTTTAGTGTTCACTGTAATTCTGCTTACATTAAACTAAGCTGGTGTTCCTATGCAGTCAGGTAAATAGCTTCATGGGCACAAACACACCATATCATTACTACAATTATCCCCTTCATTACGCTGTGATATTATTCCACTCTTTTGCTTTGTAGAGCGAGTGTATATTTCTCTCAGCTTATTTAAACAAACACCTGTTAATGGCTAACTCCTCATTCTGGCTCACAATCCTCCGAGCTTTTATCCACAGTTTAATTTCTTTGTCATGTTTGTGTAATAGAAGTGATGCGCTAATTGCAATACACAGTATGTTATGTAGCCTAACACCTCCTTGTGTCATTATCTAAGCCAAGCGTTCATACAGCAATCTGGCTTAGATGACAAAATAAAAGTTATGCCACGCTGGTTTTCACGCTGTCACGCCATAGCCCATTACATCTTTTTCCACACCTCCTGCGCAAACATGCAATTCCAGTAAATACTAAACACTCTTTATCTTTTCTCAGTCAGCACTTACCTGTGCCTCAGCTCACTGGATTGCAAGACATTTTTGAGCATCAACATCATGAATCTATGTGTTACTGGTGGCTGACTGTGCTGCTTCAGAAGCACTTACTCAGCAGCTAAAAAAAAAAATACAATTGTACCAACAATCAATGTTCAAACTGATGTTTGACCCTGGTGGCTTGAAAGAGCTCACTCATCAGCCTAGAGATTTATAGTAACTCTGTAAAGTGTTGCGTCTTTCTACAAACATCTTATTTTTTCTGAATAACTTGCAGCTACAGCATGAAGATCAAGTATCTTGTGTGACTTAATATATACCGAGCTAGCAAAGGGCATGCGAGTGCTCTCTGTCACCCCTGAGGTTTCAGTGTGCTTGTTAATAAATGATTTTGCGAGATGGGTCCAAAGGTGCTACAAGGTACTTAGGATTCAGGTCAACATCACTTGACCCACACAGGCCAGCTTGCCGAATAGCCCTGGTAATAAGACTGGAGGCTGAATGAGAAAAGTCATTATAACAGGCAGACATAGGGAGATGTTTCAATACAAAACATCCTGATCTTGCTGTTTCCTCACTGTCCTGTATTCCAATTCCTCCTTCTCTGGTCATGCTCTTTTGACATCACTTGACTCAATTTTGTCATTTAATCCCGCTCTTCTTTATCATTCCTTTGCTACCTCTTATACTCCAGAGTAATCTCATTTACTCCCATTCTGTTTGCGCCTCAAAGACATCACTCGTTTACATGCCTCTTCATCTTTATTTTCATCTTGCTTTTCTCATTCTGCCATTCATCAATCTCTTTCTCCCTCTCTCTCATTATACCTCGCTCTCATCATTTCATTTTCTCCTACTCTCTCTCAATCAACTCCTAGCCTTGAGCCATTTTTTTTCCATTTGCAAATGCGCTGCTGACTCCTTCTATCCTTTTCTTTCTCCCTCACTCACTGCCCTATCTCCCTGGCGCTGACAGATAAAGATGGTGATTTTAAAGACTTCAATTATTTTCACTAGAAAATAAAAAAATCATTAGTAAATTAAAGTAAGTGCAGTGTCATCAAACAGCATAGGAATGCAAACAAGTTAAGGAAATTTTAAATGAAGATGATCACAACATTTATTTAGTTAAATTGCATCATCAGTTTCTCTTTTTTTCCCTCTCTTCTTCCCTCATTGCTGCAGGGCAGGTGCCAGGTCTCATTAGAAAGTGTTGGCTGACAGGTTCTCAGTGGGCTCACTTGCTGTTTCTCTCTCTCTCCCCCTTGTCCTGACCTCTCACCTATCAATGTGAGAGAAAACACACGTACACGCACATACATTGCCCACAAGATTTACAGATGCGCACACACACACACTGATCCCTATGTATAAAAATGTACGCAGTAGTCCTTAACACACAAAACCTACTCATAATTCATAAAACTGCTGGTTGAACCCTGAGGTTCAGATAACACATCACACAGTCCAGCAGCATCACCTGTATACACACAGTAAATTGCACATGAAGAGGCCACTCGTCATATACACATGCGCGCAAACTACTGTGCACACAAACACACACAAAATCTCTCTATGTGCCCTGTAACTACAGCTAATGGTCAGTACCCTCAGGCTCAGATAGTGCACCACCAACAAGCACCTTCTGAAAACTGGTCTCAGATTCAGTGCTCCTCCTGCCTCCCCCCTCACACTCTCTCACTGTGGGCCACTGGCTGAAATTGGAAGCCTGCCAGCCCACGTGAGGTTGGGTGTAACATGGTCTTACAGGTGCAGCATAAATACTGCATTGGCCCATTACAACCAGGCAACTTTTGTATCTCAACATAATTTTAGGCTTGTGTTCCTTTAATGCACCCTTGTATACTCCGCTGTAAAGATTTTAAATGTTACAGAAGGATTAGGACAGGATTAATACCTTCTCGCCTATGGTTCTGAAACTGTGAGATTGTCTCGAGATTCTACCTGTTGTAAGGAAGGTCATTGGTTTGCTTCCTCAGATTAGGCAGAGATCTTTATCTCCCCGAGTTAGAACGGAGTTGGGCAAAAACAGCCCTTAAACGCACTGCCCTTTCCTCTTGGACAATGTACAGACAGGTTGGATTGCAGGAAGATGTATTTTTGTTGCCTGTTTTAAGGGTTGGAAAAAAAGCACTAGCTTATGTTGTTTGTATTTAATGATGTAACAGTATTTTTCCCTTTTGACCAGTCTGGTTGAGATTTACTTGGTCTAATAAAGGAAGATATTGAGAGGCGACTAAATAACCGAAGCACTCACCTTTATATGTAGCACTATATTTCATACGTTATATGCAGTGAAGTGAAATGTCAGAAGGTTTTTTTATGTGTTTTGAAATACATCATTAAACCAGATTCATTAAAACAAGATGGAGAGCAAGATAAACGCTCTGGTAGACTTAAGAGCAAAGTGATTTTAAATTGTTTAGGATACATGGGACTGGGATACTTTTTCACATTCGCTGTTAAAGTGAAAATGGCATTAACAATGCTGACACCCCATCTCAGAGCAAGGAGGACTCTCGCTACCAGACTATCCGATACAATACCATAGTGTAGTTAGTGTTTAGATATTGGTTTGCTTGTCCTAAGTAAAAAAAGTACCATATTCCATAATAAAAAAATAATTAAAACACTAAACGTTTGTAAAGGTTTGAGGTCTTCTGTGAAGGCTTATCAAGAGCTGATATTAGTGTGCATATATCCAAGGCTAACACTCCCATCAACTGACAAAAACCAAGGAGAGGCTCATTAGATGCAAATAAATTATTAATTTATTTTATATAAAAAAGGTGACAACATAAAAAGTCATGAAAGACAGGTGAACATTTTTGTCATAATATAATTTGTAACCTAAAAAAAAGGCAGTAAGTAGTAAGAGGCAGAAGTGTATGAAAACATTTTGTTTGTTACAGTCTCTTCTCTTTTTTACATCTGAAGAACCTTTTTTTCACCACATACTTTTTTAATTGTATCTCAGTGTGCAAGTGTTTTTCAACGGCTGATTTTATTTTTCTTTACTGTAATAACCTTGGTCTGGTGATAACATCTTATGCTGTAGTCCCTTTTCATGTCTTAATTACTACATGCATTCTGGGTTTTTGACTATGCATAACATGTCTTCATTCCACAAAATCGATTACAGTCTTTTAGCCTAGTGACTGTTGAAAAGAAAAATAAATGGGTAATTTTTCAAAGAATTCATTCCAGTGGCACAGTGAGTGAGAAGGGTTTCTAGTGTATAATAATTACTTGTGGAAAATGGCCCCAGGCATCGGTGTTAGACTTCTGAGACTTGTGAGGTCATAATGTGACGAGCTGGTTAGGCAGATAGTTAGGGTTTGGGTCTATGAGCTTGTCTCAACCCGAGGACCGGGTGGCAGCTCTTTCATGCTGTCCTCTAGCTGTCATCGTCATGCACCCACTCATGCAGAACCCAAATTATAACAGTGTGAAGCCATGTGAATGCATGGATTTGTGCTGTATGTGTGAGAGAGAGAGAGAGAAACGGAGCAGGAGAGAAAGTGTGTGCAGAAAGAGAGAAATGAGAGAGGGAGATGACAAAAGGTTAGGGCTAAACCACATCTCTAAATTTGGCATGAGCTCAGATCAAAGAACAGTGATTGTAGAGAAAAAGGTGAGGAGAATCATACGTCAGAAAGCACCACCAGTCTTTCTTTCTTAACTATAATTTTTCTGTCCTTTAAGATTCCTTATTCTTTAATGTCCAAGTCAGAGTGTTTCACACGTGACAATGACTCCAGAGTGTACAAATCAGAAAAGTGGCATTGTGCTTTTAAGACGGAAACATGCATATGTAAATAAGAAAATGTCCACAGGGGCCATTTGGAGACATTTGAATGGCTGTTTCATGGATGGATTTATATATTCTTTTTTCATTTGAAACCCACCACCTGACAGGATTTGGGAAACAAGCACATTGGCTTTTTTGTAAGCGGGTGTGCAAGCTAAAGCTATTCAAAACATGTTTCAGACAATATTTATTACAGCCTTACTGTGGATAAGGAGAACAGCTTAAATGTCTTTCATTGTGGATGGAGATATTCACCAAACGAACATGAAAACACTAGTGTGGATACATGCTGTTTTCACACATGAAAAGTATTTTCAAATTTAGCTAGCTTAGTTTTCACAGTTTGTCTTGTTCCCTTTTTTTCCCTGCTTCATCCCAATCCCAAATGGTTATGTAATTTATCACACTCCCTCTGTCTCCCTGTTTCCATCTCTTCTTCTCTATTGCTCTCCGTCTGACTCTACACGGGTGGAACAAATGGAGATCAGTCGTACTAATGCTGAGTTAGGCCCCTCGTCGCTCTGACAAAGCTACAGCATTACCCCTCTCATTTAACCAGCGCTCCTACCCACAGGCTTACACATGCACAAACACACATATATACTTGAAAGGACACATTTATCTCTGTTTTGTTCTGGAGTACTAGTCCATACACATATAAAACCGAACCTGCACACAGATGTCCACAGTTTTTCATGCATTCTTCTCATGCACGAGTGACATGCATGCATTTCAGCCCTGTAACAGCGGTGCCCAAAGCATTTTCAAAGCTCAGGTCAGCTGTAGTACTCTTTAACAAGGTTCCTTAGAGACAAGAGTGCATGAGCCTGGTTGCTGTCTATATCTTATGTAGGAGACCTCTCATTTTGTTCTTGAAATGTATACAGGGCTTAAAACAACATGGTTCTTATTTTTGTTGTTTTGGCCATTGTTTCTACTGTCACTAAGTGACTTGCTGATGTTCTGACAGGTCAAGAAGCACAAGCACTCAGATGATCTTAGCCAACTTATTTGATAGAAAAAAACATAGCTGAACAGTAAAAATATTGTCCACACTGGTTGTATGCTGCTGTATCCAAATATTGTTTCAACTTTGACCTACTGTACTTGAAATACACTGAAAACTGTGGATTATTAAGGATAATCAGCTTTATTGTCATTGATCACATTTACATGTTACAACGAAATCTGACTTCTGCATTTAACCCATCCACCCTTGGTGGGAGCAGTGGGCAGCCACAGGAGGCGCCTGGGGAGCTAGTGCTGAGTGTCTTGCTCAAGGACACACCTGGTATGGGGGATGGGCTAGGATTCTGGGCTGGGATTCAATCCTGCCACCTTTTGCATCCCAGTCTGATGCTTATCCCATTGAGCTACCAGGCCACCAAATGAAATTAACATTTCATCTGTGCTCACTTCAGTTCTTCCTGCAAATAAAGTAGCCAAGTAAAAGTAAATAAATTAAGTAAATCTGTTTAAGGCTTTTTTACAACCTCTCTAATCATTCAAATCCTGGTGTTTCTTGTGCAATCAGATTTTGTTGTAGCATAGTTATTATGTTCCAAGATCTCAACAGTTTCCTAATCACTGGTAAGAAACTATGAGAAAAAAAAAGACTTGTGATTGTTGTGACATGGGTTTACCCGCATTATCACCCTTACTACTGATTTTCTTTGCCTTTTCCTAACACAGTATAAGTGGAGGAAGAGGCGCACACCCAGACAAACACACCCACTCACACATTACAGCACAATAAAGCGTTAGTAGGAGTCTTGTACTTCAATCAGCCAATTAACCTGGAGCAGAGCAGAACAAAGCATTTGGCATTTGCCAATAGGGCAGCCACCTTCCCGTGATAATTACTCTATGAGCGAGCACACACATTCGCACACATATATATATACACACAGAGACACACACACCCTCAGCGTAACATCTATCACACGTCATGTTGGAGACAATGGCGGCTATACTTCCAGCGTAATTAATTATTTATCCTTGTCAACACATGAGCAATCTCGAAATGCCGTGTCCACACGTAAACACACACAAATACAGACATACACACACACAAAAAGTGATTGTTGTCAAAGTTGAAAACAGTATGTAGACAATATGAATGGTGTGATTCTGAGCAATGCCTCAGGGCATCGGAATGGTTCATGAAATGGAAGGCCTACACACATTCTTGAATAAAGGCAGGGTAACACACACACACACACTCAAACACATGAATAAGCCCAACATCATGTGTACAATTGAGACATTTTTCCTGGAGAGAGAGCCTCGGTTTTGAAATGTCAAGATAAAATGCCGTGACAGTGGTGGAAGAAAACATGAGAGAATGTTTGAAAGTGAGAGAAAAGAGGGGAAAAGAGGGAGGCCTGCAAAAACCCATGTATATTTGATTGAGAAAGGAAATGCAGAGAGATGAAAAAGGAAAATGAGGAAAAGAGAGAAAAGATGATGGAGAGTTACAGTAAATTGGCAAGGCCGCTTCTGAAAGCACGCTTTAGGGGAGAGGAGGGGAGGGAGGGAAATAGAGTGAAAGACAGAATAAGAGGCAGAGGCTAGGGAGTCAGAGAGAAATGCAGAAGCCAGAATGGATTGTTAGCTGGTAAACGACTGTCACTTTCTTTAGGGAGATAAACAGATTTGACACCTACGCATTCTTCCTCTCTCCTCTTGTCCCTTTCTTTTCTCTGACTCGACACGGCCTGACAACCCTTCAAAAAAAATCACTTTCTGACTCTCTCTCCTCCTCTGTTCCATGCCGTTCTGTACCATCTCTCACTCCTTCGCTGTGTTTTTTTTCCCTTTCTTGTCTCAGATATGTGCGACAAACTTGTCCTTCCGGCAAAAAGGCAGCATATAAGAAGAAGAAAAGGGAGAACTACATGAAAAAAGACCCCGTTTTCCACACGCTTCTTTTCTCTTCCTGACTTCCCAGGGCTTTGCTGACATCTGGAAGAGGTAGAAAGGGATATAGAATAGAGAGAAGCAGGTGAGATGAAGGGTGTAAACGATACAAAGAGGAGGATCAGACAGGAGGTACACATGGAGAGTGGGAAACGGGCAGATCAGTAGAAGAGATGAAGAAGAGGACTTAAAGGAAGACATGCGTTGATGCAGAAGACTTGTGATCAGCTGTCACTAGGGATCTGTTGGTCGAGCATGCGTGTGCTCCTGCTCACAAAAAAGCTCTCACACGTGTAGAGTGAAGTATTAATCATTCTCATCATAACCAGCACCTTTAAAGTGAAAGTAGTGTGGTGGACTGATGCCGAAGAGACAAACCCTCCAAAATAGATATGAGAAATAAACAGGGGCTTGTTTTAACAGGATAAAGCAAAATATATAAGGAGAAAAGAGAAAGGAGATAAAGAGACAGCAGGATGAAAATATGGTGCAATCATTCAAATAAATGAAAAAGCAAAATAAAGATTAAATTAAGTAGGTCTGACCGCATTAGTGCAGTATAGTTTCTGTCTTCTCTCCCTGTGATAAAGGAAGTTGTTCTGCTGTGATAGTGAGGCCTCTGGAGGAAAGATGCGAAAATCTAAACAATGTGAAAATTAGGCCATGCTAACACTCAAAGACAGGCATTTACAAACACAAGTGTGCTCTTTCACTCCACACAACACATTACCCACTAAAACTGGATCACATGAAGTACAAAGCAAGCCTCCACTTGTATCTCCACTTCCCGCAAACAGCCCCACAAATATACCAATACACACGCACATTCACACTCCAACTGTTTATGTAGGCAGGGGTAGAAATAAATAAAAAAAAAAGCTTCTAACAAATAAAATGAATTTTTAATCAATGGACCCATGTGAATTAGCTCTGTCATTAAGTAAACAGGAACAAGCCAGAATTTGAAATGTTCATGTTGGATCCTACATTCATTAGGCTGTTAGGAGGTGTGGTCCCCAAGAGGGTATATATATATATATGTATTTTATATATATACACTCTGATATTAATATATGTATATAGTCAAGGCTAGAAAAGATGTGGAAGGTGAAGACAACAGTGATCCCAGTGGTAATTGTAACACTGGCTGTGACCCCCCAATATCTCTGCCGAGAAGAGCGCAGTCCTAGGATGGACCTCTGAGTGAGGCCTCCCTCTCCACACACACACACACACACACAGTTATAATGCAGGGGGGGTGTGGGTGAAGAGGAAACAAGAAAAGAAAATGGAAGCAAAAACTGAACTGTTCTAATACACTCAGAGTGCTTTTTATAGATTTTTAGGAAGAGGGGGTGGTTAGCAGGAAGATGAAGGAAAGTGTAGAGGAAGCCTGGAGAAATTGAAAGAACGACAGAGAAGAGAGTGAGGGATTAAAAGAGGAAAAGAAACTGAGGGGAAGAAGAGAGGGATTAAGAGATGATGAGAAACAAAGTTAGTTGAAAGGGAGGAGGAAGCGCATATGAGGGATGGGGTAAAGCAGAACATAGCAAAGACACAAAAATCAAAGGTATGGAGGGTGAAAATGGGAAGACAGCCAGAGTGAGAGGTAATTCATAGTGAGATCAAAAGAGGTATGGATAACAGATAGAAAACAGAGATGGGGATGCTGAGTTGCACCTTAATCTGTGGAGAGTAGTAAAGGATTTTCATGTACATCCGATATTATTAAAGCAAACTGTGCATCAGGAGGGAAAGGCAGATAACAGAGAAGATGGAGAGATTATAATATGACGCAGAGGGGAGTAGAGAGAAAAGGGTAAGGGGAGAGAAGCGACAGAGAGAAAGAAAGTGAAGAAAAAGGGACCTGAGTGATGGAAACTGATTGAAACGGGAACAGAGATGAGTTGAGATGAGATGAGGTGAGATGAGAGGGAGAAATTCAAGTGAGATAGTAAAGAAAAACCAGAAAGACTGAGGCAACAGAGGATGAAATAAATATATTAATCCCCTGTATTTTCTTCCAGCATGTGACAGACTGCAGTGAACAACATACTAGAAGCCCTGTGAACAGGGAGGTGGGTGGGGGTGGGGGGTGGAAAAAAAAATAAAAGCAGAGGAAAATGACTGAGGAAAGGATGAAGCACGGGAATTGCATAATGACTTTAATGAAAGCACTGAATTCCCACCGGACACTTTAGACATGACTCCTAGGAACTAACAACGAAATAGAAAAAGATAGAGGGAGGAGCAGGAAGAGGAAACGGGAGGGAGGTGGAGAAAGAAAGAAGGAGAGAAATTCCTGTCAATTGTAAACAAAAAAGCATTGGGTTGGATTTTTAGAATAACAAACTGAACGGCACGATTAATACAAAGTGTATGCATGTTTGTGTGTGTGCTGGGGAGATTTTGGTGAATACAACAAAACATATTATAGAATTTTAATACAATAAAAGGTTCTGTGTCTTACAAATAAATATTTCATTGCCTGAAGCACAGCAGAGGTGTATAGGGTATTCTGTTTTGCCAACACTTTCATTTCCTAAAGGGAGAAAATGAATCATTTCATATACCTCTGTGTATTTGTATATGTGCTTTTGGGAGATGGAGTGACGCACAAAAACATCATGCCATCTTGTGATATCTCTCCATTGATTGCAAAAATCCCTAAACTTGATCTACCAGTCCTCATTCTTAAGTGTTTATTCTTATACTGGACCCCACCTAAAGATCTTAGCAGTCATCATCTCACATAATCATCTATACACAAATCAGTGTGGTATAACCAGAGATACCAAAGACATCCCTTATCAAAACCTGGTGCCTACTTTACCCACACTACAACTTAGTTATCAGTTAGTGTCAGTTTGGTTGAAGATTCGAGTCTTAGTAGCTAATAGCAGATAATGTAACCTCAAATCACCAGCGCCAGGCACCCATAGAGGTGTGATCAGTTCAATTCTTTCTGACTCCAGCCCAGTCTTCAGACCCAACTGGCGCTGACTCAAATTAAATCACTTGAGGAAGTTTGCCAAAATTTCAGACAGCTCTGTCGGGAACTACAAACGTCTTTATAAAACCCACATACTATGCACTAGTAATAAGTCCTGCAAACAGACAAGAAGAAAACCAGAAAACCAGAAGTGTTACCATTTACCTTGTCAATATGTCTACCCCAATTTAGACTGTATTTAGTCACTTACTCCCAGTGGCAGATATCTTTATCATTTCATGTTTTAAAAACATTTAGAAAAAACATCAGTGAAGTTTCTGCCTCCTACAATTTTCAACAGAGTTGACTTTATTATGTGGTTCTCACATACAACAAGCAGTTCATTCCTTACGAGAGTTTGATCCCATGTCTCTTCTGTCCACATCTTGTCCTTGAACATTTGTGTGTGTGTGTGTGTGTGTGTGTGTGTGTGTGTGTGTGTGTGTGTGTGTGTGTGT
>JAUBNQ010000008.1:7328773-7352461 GCA_032353495.1 Ctenopoma kingsleyae | reverse complement strand
TGTGTGTGTGTGTGTGTGTGTGTGTGTGTGTGTGTGTGTGTGTGTGTGTGTGTGTGTAGGCATTTACTCTGGATATTCTCCAGATTGCACTTTCTAAATATTAGTTGTCAGTGCAGTCAGTGCTTCCATTGTATTGAAGTGGAAGATACAGATATCTCAATAATCCCCAAACCATCTGTATAGAAGGACTATAAGTAACAAAAATGTGTAATTTTTGTTTTTGTTAATAAATCATTACTCTGTTTACGCAGGTGACAGTGTTAGACATAGGATGTTAGGCAAGTAGTAACACATTCAAACTTGCACACTTGCACCTCTCTGCAACACAACACAGTATGAAATCCTTGGTGTAGCTGTCTCCCTCCTTTTCTTTTCCTCCCCTTCATTGCCTGAGGGACCAAGGCAGACTGAGGCAGACAGACGAAGGCTGGAGGTTACATGGGGGTTAATTTAGTCTTTTAAACAGGACAACCAATTGGATTACCGGCACAGCAGACCAGGCAGCCACTCTTAGAATTAAAAAGGACACACCTCAAAAACACGAATTAGACTCCCACCCTCTCACACTCCAATCAAAATGCAGATCATGAAGCCAACCATTTGCAGGGGAACAAACTGGGGTTGCTCTGTTTTTTATCTCCCCCCTCCTCCTTAAGTGATTTGTTTTTTTAAGTGGATGGGATTGGGCCTCCCAAAAAGAACACAGAAGATCACAAAAGAGAAAGGTTGAAAGAACCACCCCCCCACACTTTCAGAAAAAACACATCACAACAAGATGAAAGAGGGGTGGACTGGACGGATGGAGTGATTGATTTTCATGCAGCTCTGCAGTAGATCCCTCTGGAGGCCATGATAATGTGAAAGAAAGAGAGGGACGGAGACAGAGAAAAGAGAGAAAATTGGGAAACAGATAGAAAAAGAGAAAAAAGAACAAAACTTTGCCATACTCCAGCTCCTGCCAAGCTTCTCGTCTTTTACTCCTTCGATCTGTCTTTATTTAGTTTTTTCTGTACTTCCTCTTTTGAATTATACATGGCTGTCTTTATTTTGACTGGAAACCTAATGGAACCTGAGCGCTTGCTGAGAGAAAAAGAAGAAAGAGAAAAGGGAGAAAAAAGACAGAAGAGAGAGACATATTTAATAGTGGGTTGAATGACTGTTTGGATGGAGAGAAAGAGAAAGGATGGGAAGAGAGAGAAGAGGTGAGTCCAACTAAAAGTTGGTGGATAAAAAAAGACAGATCAGAAGATCAGTAGTAAGATTGGAAATGATGTGCCTTTGTAGGTGTGTGGCTGCCGATCGTTTGTGAGTGTGTGCAAAAGGGGACATCTTCAGGGAAGCAGTGAGAGTGGGGGGGGGGCAGACAAGGATAAAGGGCTTTGCAACCATGAATGTCATACTAATAAAGCCAAGTCGGATATTGAGGTTCAGCCTGTGAGATGAGGAATGACAGGAGGGAAAGAAAAATGGAAGAAGGAAAGATAAGGGAGAGAATAGAAAAAATGAGAATGAGAAAGTTGGAGTCACAGCAGAGGAAAAAAAGGATTTGAGAAAGTTAGACAAAGGGGTACGTAGGGATGAGGGAAGACTGAGGAATGCCGAGGAAAAGGAGTATGGACTATGGAGTAAGAAAATAGCAAGGGGTATAGGAGAAGAGGAAAAAGGTAGGAACAGAGGGGGGATGACGAAAGCAAAAGAGAAACGAGAGCGAGGCAAAATGAATGTTTGGCGATATCCCATTTTCCACAGAGGAGATGAAAGAGAGAAAGAGGGGATTAGAAAAGAGTTGGCAAAGAAGAGGCATGAGCTGGTGAAAAGGAATGGAAAAAGAGCGGGGTAGAGACATAAAAAAATGACCAAACAGGAGAACAAGTGAAATTCAGATATGCAAGAAAAAGAAAAACAGGGTGAGGTTAATTATGGTAATCGGTGGTGTGGGGGATGTTTGTGACATGGGATTGTTATCATTACTGCCATCTAAAAATAACATTGGCATTTGGCTGCTGTGGTCTGAGAAATGGGGAGAGAGCTGAGGAAGAGGTAATTACAACAAGCCTATTAGTATGCACGCCACCCTCATTAAATATTCACACAGGAAACTAGGTCTGAAGAGTAATGCTTCTGGGCCAGTGCCAGACATACAGCCTGCCAGACAATCCTGGAAACTATGTGGACATGCAACAAAGACAGAAAGAGGCAACTTTATTTACTCACCCAGACATTCAACCACCCAAATGGAAAATCCACAACAGCGATACACAGTCATAACAGTGGCTATCAGCATTTCCTCGGAAAGCAAAACTTTGTGTTTTTTTAATGACAATAATCACAGCTAACTAAACCAGAGTAGTTCTTATAAGAGCTAAATTAAATTTTCAAACTGTACATTAGCAATATAAACAAAAAGACACCAGGGAATTGGAACATTAAGTGCAACTGTGTTTAGTAATACAGATACAATTAGAGATGTTTATTGTACTTCTTGTCCTTTTCTCTGTTACACTCCCTGAATAAAGAAACTCCATGCTGAAAAATGAGAACTCTAAACTACACTGAGAACATATTCACTTGCACAATTTAAGACATTTTCAGGCTTCCAAGCACCCACAGACAGTGTGATCCAAGCAGCCAACAAGCCATAAAGCCTATTAGCCAAGCAGACAGACACACAGCCAGACAGAGAGACAGTCTAGTGAACAGCAGGGAGACACATGGCTCTGAGCCTGCTAACAGAGCCTCATGTACTAATCTACAAACTTATTGAGGGGGTGTGTAACAAGTGCACAAACACGCATTCACATCTATTGCCCATACATGCACACAAGGAAAGCTCAAGTACCATCATACAAAGACACAAGGACAAACATGAATATAAAAACAAATACCATCATCACCATACACATGTATTTAAAAACACTTTAATAAAGACATGAATCCAAATAAACACTGCACTGACAATCAAGGCCATTTAAGTGAACACACTCACCCCGAGTGTGCTAACTCAGTGACACTAATCCTGGCTGACATTTTGACACAAATGCACAGCAATATAAATAAACATACGTCCACAACACATCTCACACCCAACACAACACCTCCTCTGGCACTGATACAAGCAGACAGTCTGACACAGACACAGCCAAACATTAGATTCTCTCTTTGACTCTACAAGTAGTACACACACACACACACTGCACTGGATGTGTGAAAGCATAATGACAATTTGACATTATGTGAGTCATGTTGACAGAACTACTAACAACAGAGCAACTAACAATTATTATTATTGTGCTGAATTTTTTTAATTGATTAATTATTTGGTAGTGAATTTTAAAAAGTGTGAAGAATGCCTTCCACACTTGAGCATTCAGTTTAAAATTACAGTATAACTATATATCTTAAATCCTGCCATTTCAGATGCTGAAATCTGAGAATGTGTAGATGTTTTAAAGTATTACCCACCTAAACCAACTCCTTGTGACTTGCTTTCCATTAATATATGTAAAGAGCCATTCATTTAAAATATGTGCAGCATGTTTTGTATATACAGTATGAAGCACTGTACTATTTTCATCAACAATTAGTAATGGTGGTGGTGATAAAATTGAAGTGTAACATCCTCATTCTGTGTTTTGACACTCTAAAATATCATCTTAATTTTCAAAACCAAAAATATATCAAATGCAGAAATAGTGGCAACGTCAAAGAGACAGACACATGTTGTCAATAAGAGAAACAGGATGACATGCAAAATTATCCGGAGTCACACCCTAACACACACACTCACAGCTGGCTTCCTGAAACTAGCAAGTACAAACATGACCTAGCCTTGTCCCTGAGAAAAATCACACTGGTGAGCTGGCATACAGTGAAACAGCTCTGTGCCAAATATGGACACCCACACACAGAGTACCTACAGCACAGTGACAAGAACATGCAAATTTGTGGTGGTGGGAAATGGAGAAGGCTGAATGTGAATAAGCAATCGCTGACAACAGTTAGAAGTTGAGATTTCAGGAGTTTGAAATGGACTTTTTTTCCCAGCAGTGACACTCAGTTACACACATGTAGTTTACACTCATAGCAACACTACGGTAGTTCACACACACCCAGACATACAACACAAGCATGTCTAGCTAATGGTTATTAATTAGAAATGCTTTTTAAGCAGTTTAAAATTCTCTTTTGTTTTCTAAAGCTTGCAGATGGAATAGCATGGCCACTGTTATGATCATGTATCCCAGTGTTGTGGATCTGAGGTGTCCCAACACCTCAAGCACTATTCCTGACCTCTGAATAACTTTACCAAGCCCTCTTTATATGCAAGTGTTTTATTTATACCTTGCAACGTAACTCCTTGCTTTGATCCATTTGTGTAGGTTACAACAAAGCCAAATAACTTGGGTGCCACTGAATAACTGCAAGAAATGCAGGCTTCGGTATTCATCCAAATGAGCAGTGGTGCACACTGCCATGAGAAGCTGAAGTGACTGCAACAAATTGCCCTTGAATGTTTTTATGGATATATGGAGAGTCATGCTGATATCTAATAGCCAATTTCAACCTTAGAGAGGCCATGATAACAAAAAAACCTACATGAATTCTCATTTAGGTATTGTTTTGTTATTGAAAGAAAATGTTTCAAGTCAATACTGTTCATTCACATATGACTGGACATGTATGTGCCTTGCATTCTATTCTTATTAATAAGATATCAAATTAAAATTATGTCACATTATAAAAGCAGAGAGAGAGGGACAGCTCATCTTGAGCAGTTTGGAGACAATGTTAGAAAGGCAAGGTTGAGATGGTTTGGACATGTGCAGAGGAGGGATAGTGAATATATTGGACAAAGGATGTTGAGTATGGATCTGCCAGACAGGAGGAAAAGAGGAAGACCTCAGAGGAGGTTCATGGATGTACTGAAGGACATGTAGAAGATAGGTGTGACAGAGCAAGATGCTAGGGATAGTGTGAGATGGAGGCATGTAGCGACACCTAAAGGGAGATGCCGAAAGAAGAAGAAGAAAAAGAAGAAGATTTCCACGTGTTTCTAAAGCAGGTCATCACAGATAACCACTGAATAAGTGAGTATTTGTACTGGTTTCATTCTAACAAGAACTATACCAGTTCTGTGCAGTCATACTATACTTGTTGGAACCTGTCTTCTGTTACTCACAAAGTATAAACCAACAGACAAAAGAAAGACATTTTTACCAGTTATTCCTGTTGAATTAAATTAACAACACATAATAAATCTATTATACTAAATAATAAAATTACCAAGATATGTCAGCAGAGATTAAAGAAAATGCTAAGTTGAAATATTGGCTTCTCAATCAACGTTATGGCCTTTAAGCTGTTCATTCTGCCTATTTTAATTTTAAATTTTGTTTTAAGTTTAAATGTTTGAAACCTGCTGGTATCCTACGAGCCAAAGCGCTCCCTGCGATCCTCTGACAGGGGCTTACTGTCTATTCCTAGGTCCCATCTTGCCACAAAAGGAGATTGTGCCTTTGCTATCCAAGCCCCACAGCTATTGAATGCATTACCAGAGGATCTCAGGTCACCTAAATCAGTGTCTGGCTTTTAAATCAGGCCTTAAAACACATCTCTATAGGAGAGTATTCTTATAACTCAGTCTTATAATCTCTGCTACTTCCTGCAATTGAGTGTTAATAGATGTATGTATGTACATGTGGTTGCACATTCATGTGTCTCCGCAGGCGTGTGTATATTACACTATTATTCTAGAGGAGTAGCAATAATGTGTGATTCTGCCTACTGCCCAGTAACATCTGGACTCCACGGGTTGCCAGACATAAACAGCTTAGAGCCCAGATAAATTTTAAGATTGATGCCAAATTGGCAAATTTTCTTCTGAACAACTCAGCACTGTGCTTCAGCTAAAGTTAGCTAACATTAATTTAACACGGCTAGTGGCAGGGATGGTTATTTTAAGTAACTAGTAATTCATATTCTGTGGTCCATGTGCAGCTGAATTACCAAAGCTTGTATGTGAGATAACATCAATATGAGCTGGTCTGTAATTTTGAAACAACAAAAACAATTAGCTGAGCAATTTAATACACAATGTAGGACTCATCAACAACAACAACAACAAACAACAGGCCTCACTTGCCCCAGTTAAGGTCAGTGTTGATGACTCAACAGTAAGAAGGAGATCAGGCAAAAATGGCACCTATGTGGGAGGCAAAAGCCACTGCTGACCAAAAAGAGCACAGAGGCTCATCTCACATTTGGCAAAAAAAAATCTTAATTATCTCCAAGACCTTTGGACAAATACAGTGTGGCAAAAGTTGCACTTTTTGGAAGATGTGTGTCCTGTTACATCAGGTGTAAAACTAACACGTCATAATAAGAACATCATCATATCAACAGTCAAACATGGTGGTGGAAGTGTGATGTTTTGGGGCTGCTTTGCAATTTCAGGAACTGGAGGACTTGCCATAATTGATGGAACCATGAATTCTGCTCTCTACCAAAAAATCCTGAAGGACAATGTCCAGCCATCAGTTCATGACCTGAAGCTCAAGCACACTTGGTGTTGCAGCTGTTGATCCAAAAGACACCAGCAAATCTCTGAATGGCTAAAAAAAAGGTTTTGAAGTGGCCTAGTCAGTCTGGACTTAAATCAATTTGAGATGTTGTGGCATGGCCTTAAACAGGCCATTCAGGCTCAAAAACCCTCCAATGTGGCTGAATTAAAATACTTCTTTAAAGAAGAGTGGACCAAAATTCCAGGGATGTGAAAGACTGCAGTTGTTGCCAGCAAGGGTGAGAGAACCAGTTATTAGGGGGCTTTACTTTTTCACATAAGGCCAGCCAGGTTTTGAAAGCTTTTTTCCCTAAATAAATTAAGTCATCATTTACTGCAATTTGGTATTTGTATTTTCTCAAGTTATCTTTGTGTAATATTAAAATTTGTTTGATGATCTGAATTATTTAAGTGTGACAAACATGCAAAAAAAAAAAAAAATCAGGAAGGGTACAAATAATTTTTCACAGCACTGTACAATTCCCAGTGCTCCCTATTAACAAGTCAAACAAAGACCGACAGTACAGCCACAGTCTTACACATTGATTACGTAAATCTCCTTACATAAGAACTCGACAAGGATAAGTGTTTACTTGTGTAATGCCTGAAACAGTGAATGTGGGTGTACATGCTTCAGAGTCACATTATGTATGTTTTCGAAAATGTTGAACAACAAACAACAAAAAACTATCCAAATGAATTTTCCATCTTTCATGAAACCACCGAGAAAGAAAAAATGTTCTTTCGATCTACAGAACAACACTCTGGCTTGTTTCCCCCAGTCCATGCACGCAGTGTCTGACTGATGGTTTGGAAGGACAATGTAATTGGGTTTTGGAAGCGTCTCTCTCCTGGGGAATGGCACTATGTTTGCCTCTGTGATATTTGTGACAAAGAAAGAGTTTCCTGTTGCACAACCACTGACATTTGAGATGAGAAAAACAACACATACTGTGATTACTGTCAAAGGCATGCAGTAATCAGCACTGTGATGGATAAAGATGGGTAAGCTGACAGCCACTCATCTGTGTAAAGGAAATTAATAATTTGTTTACAGGAAAGAGTAAATTCTACCTTTTATTTATACATAAATATTTCACTTTGATGTTACCTACTACAATTTATGCAAATAGTTGTACATACAACTATTTCAGAACTACACCTTTGCAGAGACATGGACATTTCTGTCAGTAAAGCTGAATGTAAGTAAGTCCTTAAATGCATTCACATTCAGACAGTTACAGGCAGTCACACCAGGGAGCTCCCTATACAGCTGCAATCTTCTGGTACTGAACATCAAGCAGCTCCAGTGGAGCAGCTGAGAATGTAGCCTTGGTGCTGATTTTTAACAGGTCAGGATAGAATTTTTTCATGACAAAATATTTGTAAAGGTCAGCTTAAAATGTACTTTGATTAGGGAAAAAATATGCCAAATGGAAGTATTACAGAAAGTTTTTCTAAGGCTGTGGTAACTCAGACTTGACTAAACCCTCAAACCACTTGTTGATTCATCCAGTTCCCACATGCATTACGTTTTTTATTGGTGTAGGTTCAGATTTATTTCCAGTAAAATGTTTGAAGAGCAAACACTGTGTCTTCGCCTGAACCATAAAAATCAAGTACTTGAGCTGCAAGCAATAAGATTCGTGAATGTTAGCATGCAGCTACCTGCTGCTCATTAAATACAGTGTTAAAAGCTGTCCAGTTCCCATGCTGGTGTAATGGCAAAATGCTACAGTTATCATATCTAGTCATACAAAACGCAAGGTTCTCGATCTCTACGCTATTTTGATAAAGCCGTGGGGCGTTGCATCGGCCAGAGATGTGGGCGGAAAGAGAGAGCCACACAGAAGGAAAAAAAAACAGGGCGAGAAAGAGAAAGTGTGTGAGAAGCCCCCAGATATAGAAAGAAGTGGTTGTGTTTGCACGAGATAAGGCCAAGGAGCTAAATCACATAGTGAGCGAGGAGGTATGCTATTAAGCAGGACAAATATGCCTATTCAAACAGCAACGTTCACAGCCCAAATGAAAATACGTTAGGGCAAGAGATGGAGGGACGGAGAGAGCGAGAGACAGGGAGGGAGGGGGAGAGAAACAAGCGGGAGAAGACAGGGAAGGGTAAACGGGGCAAGGGAAGGAAGGAGCCAGAGATGGATTATGCACAACAGAGGGAAAGCAAAGAGAGATAAAACAGGGAAGCCACTATTTCATTTGTCTAATTATATTTATCTATCTCTTGCTCACAAACAAACAAAAGAGACAAATGGTGCTGACTAAATAAACTAAAGCTGAATGGGTACAAACAGGCTCTCAAACACATGAACACAAACACATATTAACCAAAGGCATGCAGCAGCAACAACAAGAAAACAAAGTAATACTGAGAGTGAGAAGAAAATATGTGAACTGAGAAAAGCAGCAAAGAAATGAGCAAAGCTGTGAGTGGAGGAGATAGAAGGGCTAAGGGCACAAGCCAGATTGACACTGAAAAATTAATGCGCAATTGCAAAGAGGAATGTGTGTAAGACTGAGATTGAATGAGAATGTGTGAGTGACACAAGGGCAGAGGAAGAGAATATTGGTCCCATTTTTGACAGATTTAAGGTTATGGTCTATGCGCTCCTCAACCACACACACACCTTCACTTTCTCCCACACATTCTCTTCTCATTTCCTTTTCCAGCTCTCACTCCTGTCTCTCGTTTATCTCTTTCTCCCTTTCCATTCCCATTTCTCACATACTTCTCACCCTTTTCTCTTCTTCCCCGTCTCCTTCTCCACGCATGTGTGTGGTGATTTGGCTATTTGTCTTCTGTGTGTCACACGCGTGCATGTGCGCACACACTCTTCAATGACTGTTCATCTTTGTAGATCTGATTGTGTCAATTTGTCTCAGTGTCACGCCACTCTCCAATTTGCCATCTGCCTGACAGGATCTTATTGATTGGCCCACACACTTGTCATTCTTCCAGTCTCTCACCCTCCTATCCAATCTCGACATCTCCATATGAGAATAGTATTCAGACACCCCCTCTTTCCACCTCCTTATATCCATGTATCCATTTTTTCATCATCACACCTCCTCTGACACTTATATCTCTCCGTATCTCCACCCTTCCCAACACCATTCCCACTACACTTTTTCTCTCATTTCAATCCATGGGCTTTATAGTGCACACAAATCAGGGCTATGGGCTTTTATGCTGTGATCAGTAACCCAAATGGAAACGCAGGCATAATAGTGATTACCTGTCATAGCCCGGCTTAGCTTATAAGCAGTGAAAGAGCATCCATCGCTGACTTGAAATGGCAGACTAACAGTCTTAACAGCCTCAGTAATTCAGCAGAGGTTCCCAGCAGTTCAAAACTGTGTTGCTTTCTCTGCGGATTAGAATGCCTGAAGAAAACTTTGGAATCATTGAGAAGTTTAACTTCAAAAGATGAACAAACCAAAAATAAATAAATTTTAAAAACACAGGGGTTATTGAGTTTACCTTTTTTGTTTATCTCTACCATTTTCTCGCTCCTTTTGGCACACCTACCATGTAATTTCGTATTTTAAACAAATTTTCAAGACTTGTGTGTGTGTGCGCGATTTAAAGTCTCTAAGCAATAAACCAAATTTGGAACTCCATCAAATGTTCTGCTGACAGACAATCTTGTCAATCTGCGGCTACAATCCATCAGTGTAAATGCAGCATGTTCATTTTACTCGGTAGGGAAAATCTTCCTTTTTCCAATTGTTCATTTCAGGCAATGACTTTGAAAACTGGCAGTGAGTTTCCAGATTAGTACTGTCTGAAACAATGTGCTCAGCAGGATACCTGCACAATTTATTTTCATCCTGTCAGACTGGTGTAGAGATTTTCTTTTGCCTACACTGTATAGTGCATGTTGTTTCCTACTTGCTTACCATAAAATCTGTGTTTTAACAGTAAAGCAGTGTGGTTATTTTGAGGTTGATGCAATGAGAATCTCTACCGTCAACAGAAAGTCCACAGGTTCAGTCCCCACAACATCTAAGGTGCCGATCAACTGCCACGCGTCTTATTGATGTCTTTCTCTCGCAAGAATCCGCCTCACTCCCTTTAATCTACTCATGGATAATGCATAAAAATGTAGAAAAGACTCTGCTGTTACATAAAATAAAAATGTAATGCAGAAAATTAGCAATGGGATATGATATTTTCCTTGTCTTTTGCTCCTTTTCCATTTTACCACTGTTGTTTAATTCACGAAAAGACATTTATTCTGTAAATGTCCACAGTAAATTTTCCTTGGTTAGGTTTTGTTGTCAGTTAGTTTCCTCTACCCAGTTCAGTAGTGCTTTTGTCATTTGGCTTTTTTGGTCCATTACTTTTGAAGTGTGTTGCTTTATAAGACACTTTTCTTTTATTATTCGTCTTCCATTAATGTTACCCCCACAATTTCTTTACCACTTTGTTCTCCGTGCTTTGTCATATTTATTTGCTGAAATAAACCCTACCTCGCTGGAGCTATTTCCAGGAATACTGGGTTTTACAAGCAAAAAGATCCCCTGCCATGATGCAATCCTGCACCCTTTGACTCTGACTGCAGCTGCTATAAAGCACAATGTAACCACACAGAAGAGACGTGCATGAGAAGACATGTCGTCATGATCAATCAGAGCCGGGTAAGACGTGCAGGGGAAAACTGATGTAGGCCCACATGAGACTGTCAAAGCAGTGGAGTCAGATGAGTACACGCTCTGTCTGCAGTCAGAGCTCAGGAACTGTCAGGGGACTCTCCAGACTGACTAACCAACCAACACTGTCTTCCTGCATGCCGACAAATCAGGGTTTTCTTATCCTTCTCTCTCCCTTCTCCAGGCAAGTGAGAGGCACTTCTTTATCAAAATGCACAAAAAAAAAAAAAAAAAAAAAAAAAATTTAACTGTTCAGCTGTTGGTACACATTACACACATTTTTTCACCTCAGTTTTAAATCAACATTTGAAAAGGTTGATAAAAAGTTGCCCGTTTAACACAGGCTTGACGCACATTGAAGACATCTGATCCATATTGCAAGAATTCAGTAATAATGTCTGATTTGTACATGCTGTATACGTGATGACTGAATGTATAAGCGTATTCAGTATGTGAAGTCATGTCCTGTTTGGTACAAATTGTAGGTCTAGATGAAAAAGAATACTGAATTGGACAACTTCAATATCTTCAAATTAGATTTGTTGATGCGAAGAAAATGTATCATTTTTTTTGCCAGATGGAGCTCCGTCTGCAGAATCACTTCTCAAGTCATGTAGGAATTTAGTAATATTAAGTAAAATCTGACATCCTCTCATTGTTTACCTTCTCTCAACATTGCAGTTTTAAATGTAAAATAAACAACACTTTTGTTGAGCAATAAAATAAAATGTTCACCCATGTTTCCCATCCACCTCTTCACTAGAGTCTGTAAACTAATGGAAAAAAAGTGCTCAAGAACAAATCTTTAAAAAAATATATATATATCTTAGTAACATTTACTTTTCCGGTTATGGAGACTTGATGCTTTTCAGAACTCACTTGTCAAGTAAAAGGCAGAGCTTGTAATTAAAAAAATGCTACATAAGCATTTCCTGTGTTTCAAACTCATTTTTTTAATTCGGCTCTTCTGAGTTATTTTTCTTTCCTCGGTACTCAATGCAAAATGGAAAAAAACACTGATTTCTGCTAAGAGGAAAAGACACAGCTGTGCATCTGTGCACTGATCAGCTGCACGTGATGAACTGTATTTGAAGTGTAGCGAGTGGAGCTAATCAAACACCCTTCTGTGAAATGGAGTGTTTTGAAAAAAAGAAGCTTCAAACGTTCACAGGGATGTTGAGGTCAGTGAAGGGAGGGTTTAATATAAAAACGGGGCTGGGGGAGTGAGAGGGAAATAAAAGATTAACTTCATTATATAATCAATCACACTTGTTCCCTACCATTAATCAGCTCTTCTCTGCTCCTCAAGTGCCTCATTTTCCCCCTCTAAATCCCTTTCACAATCTTCACTGTGCATGAGCTACTGTGCTTTTTTGGTTCTCACAGATCAAGCCTTTTCATTATATTTTATGTTCTGCTATATTTCATCATATCTCATAAAAGCAAAAGAAAAAAACTAGGAATAGCCAGACATAATGAATTGTTTTCTCCCTGCTGCTGCCAGATCAGATCAGCTGCAATAACAGGAATTTTAAATCAAAGTCAGCCTATGGATATATTCACTTGGCAATGGTCAAAGCCAGTTAACTGAACTGTCTGTCACTGCAGCAACTACATCTGAGATAGTTGACTTTGAACTGAATGTTATCTTTTTCCAACATTTGCTATTTATAAATCACATTTGCACATTTGAATGGCCAGTAGCACCTTCATCTCATGCATAATGAACACGCTCCCTCATTCTCACCTACTGAATAAGTAGGTGAGAATGAGAAGAAGAGGAAGACTTGATGGACAATCTAAAGTGGGAGGAAGTCCTATACCAAGAAATAACACCCACACAAAATCTATAAATGAAATCCCTAGAAATTCATCATCTTTAGTCAACTTTTATGCTTTGTTCTCAATATTCAAATTCTACAAACTCATCTCTTTTAGATTCTGAATTGTTCCTGTTGTGAAATCTGTTGCTTCTTCGTCTTGTTCCTCACAAGACAAACAGGACTTGGCTTGGATAAAATTGGCTTTGAGCTGTTTGCAGCAGATTTCATCTCACTGTTAGTGGAGGGAATGTTGCCCAAGGCGGGGCAGGTGATCAATATTATCAAGGTGTATCTTCCAATGGAATCAATCACATCTGACGGGTTTCCAATAGAAGAGCAGAAATGAAATGTGCCTGTCTCTTGTGGTCACTAATGTGTCTGTGTCAGTTGCTTTTCAGGTCACTGGGTTTACACTTACACCAGGGTTTTGTGAGATTATATATTATATATATATAAGTTAATATAAAATTATAAAGACCAGTGATATTGTTTCTCTAGTTCTACTTATACTAAATGGTTTCACATATTTTACTCTATATTAATCTATACAGTGCATATTTGTCTAACTTTAATCTTAGGCCAAATAATATTTTAGATTTGGCACAATTACCATTTCAGACAATACAGACAGAATTGCACTTATTCATGAAGTGATCCTTAAGGAGTTAAGACCTCACTCGTGTCCTCGAAAAGGAACACCTAAGGGTTTTGATTGCTGTCTGTAATCAGCTCCTAGTTTTCTTCCTCACTGAACACATATCACACTTGCAGGTTTCTGATGAGACAACAGGCTTTCTAATTTGGCATTTAATGTGCCAGCAGGTGGCAAATGAGTCCCAAAGCCCAGAATGGCAGCTCCACCAGCATGGTCACCCGCTTTGAGAGAATGACCATGTTTGATGCAGGCAGCCGCAAGCGTTGCCATTGACCTGTAGTGATTGTGGGTGGGCCAAGATTGGCTGACTCTTGATGGGAGCTTCATTTGATGACAGCAGTACCATTGAATGGGTCCCAAATTATGCATCAACTACTACTTTTATCATTACCCAACCATCCTTATCCCCCTCATCTCCCTTCCCGCAGGGTTCTGCTGTGATGAGAAAAGAGCTCAGCTATCCTGGGAGACTCCACTGTGTCTAAAGTGTGTATGTCTCTGTATGTTTTTGAATGCATGCAGGTGTGCATTTGAGTAGACCAGGCTTCCGTTCATAACTGAGCTCAGCTCTCAGGGCACTGCTGGAGACATAGGTTGACTCGGAGGACACTGATTGGCTCAGCGGGGGACAATGAGCTTGAGGTAGATGAGGTGGAAATGAACTAAACCTGACCTGCCGTGCAATTGCACACCGTCACCCTCGCACATACACACCAGTCACATTTTTTTCATATACACAAGCTCTGACACATAAACACTTGCACAGATAAAAGCCTCTCAGATATGCTTTGATACAACATTTCATTTACACTTAAATTAAATGCACATAGACCCACTTTCCTTCTACATAGATATATCCCACAGCTTGACGACATCATATGATCACTCTCATTTGTATTCCCGCCGGCCTTTCTGTGGATGTGTATTTGTGTGATGTTCCTACATTCTTCTCTTAATTTTCTGCCTCCCACTGTGTACATGCACAGCAGGTTCAGGTTTCTTTATTAGTTTCTGTATTTTAGTGTTTACATGTACATTCGTGTCTGAGAGATCTTTTATCTTTCCAGCATATATGTGGCCCTTTTTAAGTGTCTGTGTTTGGCTTCCGATAGCAGAAAGCTGTAATGGTTATGTACTGTATACACTCTTAAAATTATGTTAAATATAATATACAGTACACCCATCTACTGGTGCACTTTACTGTCTTCTCTTCCTTATGTGTTTTCGTTTATGCCTTCTTGAACCCCTCACAGGCATACCTTGGGTATGATAGAATATATTTAGCACCCGTTGGCTTTACAAATGTTCTGATAAAATGTATATCACTTACATCACTAACACAAAATTCCTGCCAGCACAAAGTAAATTTGTGTATGTTGCCAGCGCTATTCTATTATGCCTCTATGAAACACAATGTGTAATGAAACTCATACATTGCTTTGACAGTGTGGTTATGGCACGTTACACTTAAAGATTAGTTTAGCCCTTTTTATAATGGCTCATGATTAATGTAGAGCCAGATTGCAAGTTAAATAGTTGGTTTACCCAGCCTGTACTTTTACACTTAATGCAACTATAGATCAAAGATGTTTTTTTCAAGAATGAGAAAGTCTGAAAGTCTGAAAGTTGCACAATAATTTTTCCCCCAACAATGCAAGACCTCCTTGCAGGAATCAATCACAGGTTGGGGGTGAAGTTCATACACTTATTAACTGTAACACAGATATGGTATTTATGAGTTTTCGGAAGGAATATATTGAACAGCTGTAGCATGGACTAGAGAAAATATAACACATTCTGGTTATTCAGCTACATTGTTTTCGATCGTCATTCATTTCTTCGGAACGAGGTGTTTGCTACATTTTGCCATGCTGACTTAATTAAACAAAATTTGTTCTATGGCTTGTTAATAGCTTTATTATCAGAACTAACATAACAACAAATTAATAAACAGCTGCACTGCTACTATACTGGCTTGACCTGTGAGTGTGGTTGAACTGCATTGTGTCTTCCAGTGAAATGCTAACCCATCAGTCGTGTTTGGGTGGATGTACCAGGTTTGAATCATGACATAAGCATCCTTCAGTATTAACACACTTGCCTGGCCAACTCTGTTTCAAGTTAAACAGCAACCGATAATTCATGCTGACCTCTGCATGGCACGGCAAGCTGACTCGAGCCCATCTCCATTGCTGTTTGCTACTTCTGTGTAATGCCTGTTATTACAGTCACCCTGCCTTCCAGTGACATCAATTATATCAATAAGATGCCTCCTCTGCCAACATTTTCCACACATTACTGAGTGTTGACACATCAGTTTTCATCCTATTGTTACTATAGCAGAAGGTGTGCTGCACATTGCACAGAGAGGAAATAAGGCTACAAAATGAACCTCATGCAAATCATTAAAGTGGGAGCAAAGATCTGGATTTACCACACACTGTAGCTTTTTTATACTTGTATTGTGATAAAAAGCCTAATTCATAGCAATTCAAGCAGACTTTTTTTAATACACTTAACGTAGAGAAACCACAGTGGATGGATATTTCAACCCTAGAAGGAACAAGCCACAGTAATCATGCAAAGATGTCCAAGTCAAAATCGAAAGAACCCCCATGCAGTTATGGTTTTATTCACAACTATTCAATGTTGCCCCACATTGTGTATCATAGTTTATGCTGTCTTTTGGTAGATTTAGCTGGCAGATAACTTTCTCCAGCACTAATCGGTATAAAAGTGGCTGCCTAACTACTAAGTTAAGCTAGTCTCTGGTTAAATACAAACATTATCAACATAATTTCTCCTATAGTAAAGTTTGTATCTTACCTGTCAATACTGTTGCTGAACACTGGTGCAACTTGCTAATTAGTTTGTGCTGCAGTCTGTGACTGTGAAGTGGATAAGACTATAAAAATCTGCCAATAATGGAAAAGCTGGTGAGAGAGCTGACCACACAAGAAGATAAACCACCCTCTGCCCTCTGTTGCCATCAATCCCTATGGCCACCAGCCCTTAACAGCCTATCATCCCCCTTAAACTACTGGTCACACTAAGGCGGAAAGAGGAGGAGAAGTGATAAAGAGAGCACAGGTGGAGTTGGGGTGAAGGTAAAGAGTCAGCTTTGATGAAAAAGTAATGTGGTGAGGTGAAAAGGAAGGGTCAGGGCAGTAGAAAGAAATAGAGATGACATGAAAGATGCAGGTATTTAACCAATAGGAAGATCAATTCAAATCCTTGTAAGGCCCAGATAGTCACAAGAGAGAATGAGCAAGAGGTATGGTGTCATTGTATGTAGGAACGGTTGAAAAATGGTGCGGTGAGAGAATGATGCACATCCTGCAGAGAAGAGAGACACTGTCAGGCACTGAAGCAGAGAGCAATTAGATTTATCTGCTCATTAACATAAGGGATAATTGACTACAAGAGTCACTAGAAGACAGGGAGAGATGGAGAAAATGAGCCAGTGAGAGAAATGAGAGCAGGTGGAAGGAGAAAAGACAGGACGCAGGCAGGGAGCGATTGGGAGGAAAAGGGAACAAGGCAGGGAAAATAAACAAGGGAAAAGTGAAAAATGAAAAGAATGGGGAGAAAGGAGAAATGCCACAGAGAACGCTGAGGAAAAAAAAGGATTAGTGAGGAGAGAGGGAGAGAAGGAGGGGGAGGCAGGAGGAGTAAATGAGGATAAATGTACAGCATGGTGTTTGTGAGAGAGTGTGTGTGCCTCCACTTACAGTACTCAATTCTTTTGTTTCTGTTTTTAGGCACCAAGGCAAGTTGTCATACACTCACATGCTCTCATTTGTGTGCGTTTAGTCTTACGAGGAGTCTTACAGAATGCGTCTTAATGACAGAGACTGGTTTAAAAGAACAGATCAGAACTTAATTTCGGTGGAACTGCTACTCAATTTAAGACGTGCACACACACACACACAAACATAAAAACTCCAAATCAATGTCCACCTGCTGATTTGTACCAATTTTCAACAAGAGTCGCAATCAAATCCTGACACAGTATTCAGAAATTGCAGTAGCCTGCAGATTGTCATGTGCATGTGTCATAAGTGCTTTGTTTTTGCCAATCAGTCACTCACACTGGCATGTATGTGTGACGGAAGGTAGAATTGTAATTATAATAATGGATAACGCTTTCATTACTCTGTCCTGGGGTGCCTCAAACCTTTTCACTTACACAATAGAGTGTTGACAGGCTGAAAGTAAATCTCACAGCTTTTATTTCTATTATATTACCATACTTCATTTGGGTGGTTTAGTGACCATTGTATGATATTGCTTTTCTACATATCTATGAACAAAGCTTGATATGTTCTCTTGCTGGTGGTGTGGTAACTTTTGGTTTGCCTGATTATGCTTTGGACATAATTGATCCAGTTTCCACAACACATTTCAGATTGCCATGCAAAACTTTCAATTCAGACATGACTGGAAGCTGAGAAAGCCCCTAATATTTTGATAGTTGGACACTTTCACTTTGTTCTATTGCTATCTTTCCCATTATCACTGTGCTACTTCGTAAGCAATGTTGTGCTGGAAACCTGAGGTGGTGCATGTAGCAACAAGCCTTTGATGAACATGTGCTTCACTGGAAGGCAGGTCTCTTCCATTAAAAGGGAGATTTTCCTCTCCACTGTTGTCCAGTGCTGCTCAAGAGGGATATGTTGGGTTTTCTATATAATTCTAGATAGTTTTATATGTTTTCCACGTAATAATGTAAGGTCTTAACTTTACAACGTAAAATGCTTTTTAAATTTAGTTGTGATTTGGCACTTTACTAATAAACTGAATTTAAAGAACTGAATTACTAGGTTCACCAGCAACATGACACCAGGTACAATATCAGTCTATTGGTTGGTCAGTTTGTCCTCAATTTAGGTTCAGACTTAAATATCTCAACAGATATTGCATGGATTGCCATAAAAAATGTGCACTAGCCAGAATCTTAATGAATCTCTCCAACTTTGGTGATCTGCTGACTTTTCATTTAACACCACAATGAAGCTGGAATTTGTGGTTTTGAGTAAAAGAAGCGCTGGTGGGTTTTCTATTGAATTTGGTTCACTTACTCGTGTTCCCTGTGTGAACTATTATAGCTGACCTCCAACATTCCTTCTACAATATCAAATCAAAATTGCAGAATTAAAATTACTCCCTTTAACTTAAGCTATAATCCTCTAAATATCCAATAGTAACCTCATAATCTCATTCAATATTTGACCATGACAGTAATTCTACCTCTTACCTCAACCAAGTCCTATGAGTTGCCTTAACTTAACTGCAAAACCATTAATTATGCTGTAGTTATAAGGAGCAGATGATTAAATACCGAATGAATCAGTATAAAAGTTTAATTGGTGAGTTAATTAAAAATGTACTTGCATGGCATTTCAACCAAAACATATTTGCTAATGTAAATAATATATGCATTTATACATGGGACAGTGTTCTTTTTATCTTATCTGGCTTTATTTGCCTCTTTACTACAACATGCCTTCCAAATTCTAGAGTAGTCCACTGCCACCCATATTCTACTTAAAGCTCTGTGGGATTTAGGATTTAAGAGACAAAAGCTTTGAACATTTGACTCCGTGAAGCAGAAGCCTGACTCTGAGCCAGACACACAAGTGTTTTTGGGATGGTTAGACACAAGTCAATGTGTGACGTAACATTAATGCAGCATCACGTCTTTGATCCTACATAGTCTGATTCAGTTCACAAAGTAGGAGGTAGAGAGATACTTAGAAAAAGAGAAGCGAAAAAACACCAAGAACAAGATAGAAAGCCACCCTTCGTCACCTTCTTCATTAGCCTTTATTGTTTTTTCTGCTGACGACTCAACAAATCTCCAAGTAAAGCAGCCGTTGCCCTCAGTTGCATCATGGATACAGCAAAGATGAAAAAGAAATAAAACTTGGGGGGAAGGTGAACGCAGATGAAGAAAGCTCTTACTCTTTACCACTCCTCAACTTGCACAATTTCATTTTCAGTTTTGCCCACCCCCTTGTTGTTTTACTCATCTCTCTTTGTCTTGCTCATCCCTCAGGCACTAAAATTGTGTTGAATTGCTCTCTAGTCTAGTGTTCACATGTTCACTCACTCTAAATTAGAAAAAGCAATGTGTTGCATCAGTGTTACACTGGCAGTGTTATATGAATTGGATTTATTCCACTAATGCAATTATGCATACCAGTCATAAAGTGTTATTTATAGAGTTCTCATTATGAGAATATTCCATTTAATAAAATACATTTATATTGTATTATATCTATGTTTCAGCCAGACTTGCACATGTAAATGCAGTGTCACACATTCAAGCAGCTCCTTTGTTGTTGTCTTTTAAAAATAATTTATATTTATAGATTGTATATAGATTGTTCTTTTAAAAACATTTTATTAGGATTTTTTGGGTGTTTTATGTCCAAATATTACGTAAAATAACTCAGGAAACAATTTTATTCAGTCTGAACAAATAATCCTTCACTGAACAAAAGGTCATCAATCATGTTCTATGCAAAATATGAGGTTTTAAACTTGAAATACAACTTACTGTTTCACATTAACGTGGGCATTCAGATAATCATAAAAAACGTTTAAACAGTTGCAAAGCTGTTCTCCTTTCTCTTTTCGATTCTGTATTTGCAGCATTTCTGTACTTTCCCACTTCTTCCAGCCTGGCTGCAGTTCCAGGGTTTTTATGAGAAGTGTGATTGTGAAAGTGGAAGCAAGGTTTAGCTTCCAACAGTTGGCCAGCTCTCAACCCATAAGACTGAAACTGCCTGACAACGCAACTCTCCATCCAAACACAGACACATACCACAGACGTGTATGCACAAACACACACACAGACACACACCAGTATACTTCCATGCTTGACAGGAAGAGGAAATGGCTTTTCTCCATTTGGAGAACCACAAACAAGAGGTGCTGCCGGCCCATTTCAGATAGCAACCCTCTTAAAGAGCTCCTCTGTCTATGAATATGGAGATGAGGATTTGGGAAAGAGGGAGAGGAGGAAAAATCAGGGAGGAGGAGATCAGAGAGTGAAAAAAGAGAGAGCAAGAGAGATTCTGTGTCTCGGAGGTGCTTTTCCCACCTGCCCTGTGGCCCTTGGCTGGATTTACACACTGGATTTAGAAGTGTGTGTATGTATGTGTGTGTGTGTGTGTGAGAGAGAGTGTGTGTGGCAAATGAGATGGTCTATGAAGACTCGCAGCCAGAAGCGACAGGTCAGAGATTAATCACACATAGACATGCTTATGATCATGGGATACAAAAACACACACACACACCGTAATCAACTCCCCTTTCCTCATCTGTGTTCTCTTTCACACAATCTGCCCTATATTCTCCACTCTGTTAAACACATCTGCATCGCATACTCACATACAGAGCACATACACGTATGCATCAGTGCAGCACTTCTCCACCTGGCTCCTTCTCACTCCTCTTCACCTTTCCCTTCATTCACTGCCGAGCAAGTACTCGTTGCAGCTTAGATAAGCCTATAGTTTTATTTCCAGTCTACATTCATTTATATGCAGTTCTGCAGCAAAACAAACAGTCAGCCGTGTACAGCAGATAGCATCACGGTATCACCATCCAGCAGCCACTACATACTACATGAATTATGTATTGGTATAAGTGTGAGGAGGAGGTCAGAGAGGAACGACAAAGGGCAATCTCTTGGGTCTTGTTGGATGATTGATGACAAATATAGCAGTTCATTTCCATCATTATCAATGTTAGCTTTCTGGTGATGACAAACATGCTTACAGTGTCATTATCAACATGCAGGAGAAAACAACCTTCAGATTGGGGCTGACCTATGACCTCTGCAAAATGACAAGTCTGTAGTAACAACACATTTCATAATTCATAATTTTCACCTTTGAGAATTTGTCAAACTCAATTTCTACATTTCTGTTATCAACAGCATCAAGTTCAAAATCAAAAATTGTTTAAAATACACTTTTATAGCATAGTACTTTTACTTTTATACTTAAAGTTTAGAGGTTGTATTTAGTACTTTTACTTGAGTAGAAAAATTAAAGGTACTTCTACTTGTACTGGAGTATTTTTCTGGGCAGGTATGTACACTTTTAGGTTGTGTACCTCTGTAAAGTAATTAATTTTGGTGGGAGAAAAACACATAAGCTGTGCTAGGAAACCTTTAACCTTTTGTTTACTTGTTTCAGTTTTGTCCAGCTGCTTGAAAAGAAATGCTTGGACTTTAGTTTAGAAAAAAACAAAAAGCTTACCGACTTCTCAGACACACAAATATGTCAACTAGCTGAAACATTTTTTTTTTTATAATTAGCACCGCAGGCAGCACAGGGCTCCATCTCACCCCCAATAGTCTAGAGACCTGCAGTTCAAGCAAATCCAAAGTTTAAGACTTTCAGTGTGTGATAACCCTGTGATAAACTTCTCAACTTGCCTAATGCATTCTGGGTTAGGCTTCATTCCTTCTGTGACCCAACACAGGATAAGTGTGCAGAGAAATTGGATGGATAATTAGCAAAACTGACAGCACTGTCATCACATTTATCATCATCTCCATTACTATAATCATAATTCCAACCGTCATAATCACCATTATGCCACTATCTTCCTCACCATCATCATTTGCCCAGAAGGATATCTTACATTATCACCTTTAACATCATCATCCTCTTAACCCTAACTGACGTCACTGTTGTGGCTGCCTGCAGCTTCATCATCCTCCTCCTCAGTTGTTTCACAGACCTTGTCAGGTCTCATTTCTTAACAGCAGCACCATATAATGAGAGCCATAACCATTACTGTCCAAAGGTCTCCTGTTCCAATCCTTTACTTTACCAAATGACTTTCCCTTGCCCCAGCTCTCTTGCCATCTCTATTTCCTATTCTGCTGCTCTAATTACACACTGTTTGTTTGGCCTCCTGGCCGCCCCTTAATGCTGAGGAGAGGTATCATTAAAATGATTTACAGATGTAATCCCCCCTCCCTCCGCACTCTCTAGTTTTCTCCCCCTTTCTCTCTCCAAGTTCCCGCCCCCTGGCACCCCCCAAATATAACTCACCGGTGGGATTAATATCCATTTTGGATAATCCCTCACCGCTTCTCTGTTTTCATGTGTTCTGTCTTACTGCCCTTTCCACCTCAGAAACTTTCTCCAGCATCACCCCCAATAACTCCAGACTTTTTTTTAGGTTAAAACTATTTTTTATAAGCCATCTCCTTCACTCTTCCTTTTGCTTTATTCTTCCCCACTCTCTTTTTCTCCCCCTTCAGCGCAAACATTATTCCTCTCTGTAATTATTATGGTTAGAAACTGTAGTCATTTCAGATGCCTGATTTAAATGTTATCTTCTTCTATTTACTCTACTTCAAAAATAGAAAGGAAGGAAGGCAGATTCCTTCCTGCGTTTAATCTGCCCTGACTGTTTTTGCAACTTTGCCTTTGCCTTTTTTGACTCACTGGAACAAGAAAAACAAACACAAATACCAGTGAACCCTTAAAATTTAAGTATTAAACATATTCAACAAGCAGACACAAACAGCAGGATTAAAATCAGATTCAATTAATCCCTTATTCCCATTGCCTCCTACTCAGCGATGCTCCCTTTCTTGCACACTTTCCACATCACTAACCTGCTCATATTATTCCGCAAAACCTATCTTCTCAAGTTAAAATTGGTCTCTGTGTGTGTGCGTGTGGGCAGGTAAATAATTTTTTATTCAGCTCTCTGACACCATGTTATCTCTCTTACCTGATTTTCCCACACCCCCACTCTCTGCTTTTAATTAACACTCTTTATTTCGCATCTCTCTCTGCTAATCTCTCCATCAGAGGCCTATGGCACTAGAGGCTGAGCTTTCACTCCCACTGCGGGCTCTTTGTAGTCTTTCAAAACAGAAATGGCAATAAACACAAATCTAAGCACGTAGATAATACCTACACACACACACACACACACACACACACACA
>JAUBNQ010000008.1:7296377-7322277 GCA_032353495.1 Ctenopoma kingsleyae | reverse complement strand
CACCGGCAGACGGGCGGATGTGTGTGTGGAAGGAATCTGTCAGAGGTGTGTGTGTGTGTGTGTGTGTGTGTGTGTGTATCTGGGAGCTGGGAGTTGACTGACAGGCTACATAACTCAATTCAACAATTCTGAGAGAACATGATGCCTGTTTTCCTGGCTGTTGGTGTGTTTGTATGCAAATCTGTGTGTGGCTATATGACTATCAACTGTATTTCTGTACACATTTGTGTATGTGTCAGCCCCTATATATCCTCTGTAGTTCTATGTAATCTTTCAGATAGGAACTTGTATTTACCTGTGTATATTAAATTTGAAGTTTGTGAACTACCTGAAGTATTGCTAATACATATACACACACGCGTTATATATATAAATATATATAGTTCATGCTTGGTTATGTCCAATTTATCATTTGTCTGGCTCAGCCAGCCAGGAGTGTGTTTGGCATGACAAAAATGCTGGGACAATGATGCATGTGTATGTGTCTGCATGTGTGAGCAGAATACTACTCAGCCTCCTTCAAACACACGCACACCACAGCACACACACACTGTAAAATGGCCAATATGCCAAGAAGAGGCCAAGTAGAAGAGGTGAATCGGTATATATAATGAATAAGTAAGATAAAGTGCCACAGAGATTAAGGGAGAGAGGTGGAAAAAGTAAAAGAGGGAGGAAAAAGTGATGAAGTGTTTGTGTGTGATGCTCTGATCATGAGAGACTGATAGAAAGTAGATGAGGGAATTAAATATGAAGGAGCTAAACTCTGCTTTGGTGCAAATGACAAGAACAGAAAGTTTTGCACAGGCTTCAGAAGAAGTAAATGAGTAATAGAGAGAAGAGGGACAGAAAAGATATAGGGTTAGTTAAAAACAGTCATGGGAGCAAGAGAAAGTGGGTGGGAGATGAATGGAGATAGTTGGGGGACTGCACGGTCTCTGAAGTGCACATACGGTGAAAATAAGCCTCCACCTCCAGAATATTGCAGTGCAACGTATAAGCAAAATGCACAGTTCAGCAAACGCAGACAAGAGAGATAGGGGGAGAAGGTAAATCTGAGGGTATGGTAAGAAGGAAAAAAGGCAATTGACTATAAAAAGAAAACCGAAAGTTAAAAGAAAAGAAGCAGGAAGTGTAACTTATTCCGAAAAATAGCAACAGCAGCGGGGAGAAAGCAAAAAAAATATTGGAAATGAATTGAAGCATGTGTGTAAATGGAAGGAGAGAGGGAGGAAAATAAACAGTCAGACAGAGGGAAAAAGCCATTTTGTCTATGCAAATGAGAATGGTGAAAGCAGAAGCACAGGCATTCAAACTGGCCACCTGGGCCCTGTCAATCCTCCCTCTCAACTCTTCTCTTCCTCTCCCTCCCTCTCACTGTCTACCTCTCCACACCTGGACCTGGCACCCCCGTAGCCTGCAGCTACGGTAGAAAGGAAGAAGAGGTAGGAGCAGGATTCAAGCAGCAGGGAGGCAGGAGCGAGTGTTAGCCAAAATATCCATCAGCAAGTGATGCTGGCAATCAAAAGTTCCTCCCCTTCCTTTCACCAAAATATGGCTTTCCAGCTATCACAGCCTTTGCAAACTCTCCGTAACAGCTGGTGACGTTACATGTGGACACATGCACCTAGAGCACATAAACAGAGGGTGTGCATGCTTGTGGGCATTGGTATTTGTGTAACAACGCTAGATGTAGAAAGACAGGCACACAGGGAGGGATTAAAAAGCTTTTGAGTGATCATGGAGAGTTCAAACAAAAAGACACTAAGTGCTGAAGCCCTTGAACTGGCTTCACTCTGCAGGAGAGCTGGCAGTGAAAGATCAGAGAGGAGGGAGGGGTTGCAGGAAAGAAAGACAGATGGGGGTCGGGGGGTGACAAGGCAAAAAAGAAAATCAGGTAAAACAGAACAAGCACATTGATCAAGAGATGAAAAATGTTTTTGTTAAAGAACAAAAGGCAATAAAGGGCGCTACATGGACAAAACACTATCTATGTGCATTTGTGAATATGCTTGTATGCTTGGAATACAATCACCAGGTGTGTCTGTCTATTTGTCTACATTATCCTGGGGAAGCTCATAAAAAAGGAGGCCAGAGAGAGAACATGACATTTAAAAAGCACAGAGCACCAGGACACAACACGCTGCAGTAAATAAGTTTGAGGAACTCAAAAAGGTTTCTACAGTCTCCTGAGTGCAGTGTTCTCTTTGTATGCGTGGATATTTAAATGCGTGTGTGTGCACACACAAGTGCATAAGCAAAACCTGCCTGTCTGCTATGCTGCAGATTTGTGCACGGTTCTGTAACAAGGCCAGTGATTTATATGTCAGTCATCATTTGGGATCAACCTGCTTTTTAATTACCAATGTGAGCAATGGTTTATGTTTGTTTTTAATTTTCCCCATAAGCTCATAAATCGCTTTCCCCACAGCACAACTGAAATTCATCTCCATGGTAAATAAGCATCAGTTATAATTGCATATACAAGTAGTGCTGTCACAACGTTAAATGTGACCTCCCTACCAATGATGTCATGGTTTTCAATGAATTGCTTTAGAAGCTGAAGAGAAATATGTAAAAATAATTAATGATAAATATATGATACCGTTGATATGATTAAAAATGACTCCGCTCTACTAATCTAATATGGATTATAGGTTTTTAAATTTCTATATGAATTTTGTTGATGGGCTTGTTAAAGCAGTTATGGGGATGATTTTCTCATGTGCAACTTCTCTGACTCGTATCACCAAAATAGCACATGATATTTTTTTCACTGAATTGCATTCCTAAGTGAATTAAGTCTTAATCACATTAATAAAATAATGATGAGAAAGGAAACATAATAAAGTTCTATCTTGTACCACATTATTTGAGTATTTTCACACTTCTGCATGGGAGGAGGAAGTGAGCTGTTTTCCAATGGGTTGACATTTGTTTCCATTTTTAATAGATTTTTTCGTACTAATTGAACCTTTTAAAATAATTTACCTAAGTTGGTGAAACGTGCATGCACCCGGGGTCACATTTATCCAAGATAGTTATTCAAATTGTCAAATTATGCTTGATTCCACAGTCGGCAGTGTTATCTAACCAACAGTAAAAAATACATATTAACCTGTACATCACCCGATCTGATTCTGACACTGAGAAATTAACTTTGTCTTCTGGTTTTTGCAGACTCAAACTTACTTTGCACAGATTGTCGAGTCATCATATTTGTTGGCAACCTCAATTCCCTGTATTACAGAGCAGGGATCAAAGAGTTTTTGCTTCACATAACTACAGAGTAATGCAATTTAAATTTACACTAATGTTGTACAGTACTCAGAGCAATGTAATCATGTTTGACATTTTATATTTTTTTTAAAACACTGAATAAAACAAGATACATTTTGTTCCTAAGATGAAATTTTAATGATAATAGAATTTTTTTTTAAAGTAAAAGTCATTTTGGATGACACATACAGCAAACTGGAAGCATGGTGAACAAAACAGCTGACAGAGTTGGTCTGATAAGGGAAGGACAGATGACAGCCATCTTGACACTTGTGAAGAAAAAAATAATCAAGAATGAAAGAAAGCACATTCCCCCACAGTCTTATTTTATCACATTCTCCTCCAATAAAATATGTTACTGTATATGCAGTCAAGAAGTGACAGTGTTGTGATGTGTGTATTATGTGGCTCAGCACACTGTAAGATTTATACTGCAGACACAAAAAACACTTGATGTCCATGGCTACAGAAGCCACAGTAGCTAAAAAATACTTTGGCACCGATCACAGAGCCCCACTGGCCTCTGCAAGCTGCTTCACCATTCATTTCACCAGTATGGCCCAGCGGGTGGCAGTTGCTATGAAGCAAGTTTCTCCACAACTGTGCACAAATGCCCAAGGCCTGTGTCAAACTCATTCAGTCTCACAGACTGTATGGATGGTCTACTTCTCTACTGCAATGGCCAGGAAGTAGAGAGATGGTCCTTCTGTGATACATGATAACATTATTCACTCAACAGATGGACACAGAGATAGGAACACGTCTGTGGACATGAGTCAAAGCGTTGCTTCAATCTGCTGGTGCACTTTATAAGAAGCAAGGGGAGTGTGGGTGTACCTTAATGGCCATAAGGTGAATCAGCAGCCGTGCACCTGAATGCCCCTTCAGCCGCTCAGGAGAAAATGAATCCAGGGAGAGAATCAGCCAGAGCTTTCCTCAAGGTCGCCGGTGCTTGGCCACTTTTTAAGTGGCTGTGCCAACTGTAACAATCTCTGCAGAAACAATCGCAGCGCCAATCCAATTTGGCCCGGCTTCTTCTCTTTTCTCTTTACTTCAGTGCAGACGACTGCATAGCCTCACTTTTGTTTTGCCCTGCTGAAAGCAGAGCATGAATTGATGACCTTATGAATCACAAAAGAGCCCGGCAAATCATTGCGGTAAATCTCGCCCCAGCACATTAAGCATGACCGCAGGCTTTTTCCCCTCAATTTTTTCCTTTTCTTTCTTCTTTCTTTGTCCATCTCTCTCTCACTCTTTCCTTCCTACAAGCGCTTGGGGGTCTTTGAGAGCGGCCAACTTTTCGAGGATTGTTTTCATGTGCTGCTAATTAAATGCCTCTAATTAATGGTTGTTTACGGTTTGCTAATGAAGCGGATCAAAGCTTACTACTCCTGATGTTGAGGCTCTTGTCTTAGACGAGAGAAAGAGATAAAAAGCACAGAAAGACAGAGACAATAGGCAGAGAAAGTGAAAGGGCGTATTAGGTAAAACAGGTATAGCGGAAGGTGCTGTTGATTTTTCTTCAGTGGCTGTGTCAACAATCACTTGGCATCTGTCCAGAACGTAGCTGCGAAATCTGAGTTTGATCTATTGGCAGATGCTGTTATCAGATGTGTTTTGTTGAGACATGACTTTCTGTTTGTAAAGTGCATACAGCAAACTAGAATGTGCAGTTCTCTTTACCATTGGCAAAGAATCTGTGATAATCTTTTGCTTACTGCACAGATCCTTTTAAAGACAACATCCTCTTTTTTGTTTGCAACTTCAAATGCTTTAGCCTTTATGCTTAAGATCCGATTACATTTCAAAAATAAAGTAGCAAAAAAATGTCATTACTGAGATTTCTGTAACCACTGCAACTCACACTACCTCTTTATCTATGCCAGACATAGTCATAGCCCAAATGGATTTGCCCCTCATGGGAGAGACATTTTCAGTTTTCTAAGATAGAAAACTCATCTGAGACCTCTTCAGCATTGTTGTGTCCGCCTTCTGAAAATCTCCATCTGATTTCCCAGTAGATAGTGCACTGCTTTGACTGGCAATTTTCAGCATCCGACAATCTCATCAAAGCAAACCTATTAATGGTGATGATACGAAGAAGAATTCTAAATGGCAGACAGATGAATAGCCCTGTGCGTGTGTGGGTGTTTAATTCTCCAAGCTGAAGCACCACGTAGCTTCGCTGGAAGTGGGAGGACTGGCCGTGAGCTGCTGGGGAACTATTTGTGTGTACTGTGTGCTGTTTGTGTGTGTGTTTGTGTGTGTTTGTGTGTGTGCATACTTTGACCTCATCGATCATGACTCCTCAGCTCTCTGGTGTGGTCACCTACACAGTGCTTACCCTCTCTCTGTCTTTATCTCTGTGTATCACCATCCATCTCTCAGTCTCCCCCGCTCCTCCTCCTCCTCCTCGCCCTTATTCTCTTCTCACACCAGCACAGTGTACTTTTCTGCTTCGGTCCCACCTTCTTAATCTCACCCTTCCATCCTTCCTTTTTTTGTGATCTTCTTAATATGTCATTTGGCACAGCAGGGGTTGTTCTCTCTCCCCATCTCCCTTGTCTTTTTTTTTTTATACCCCTCCATTTTAAAGCTGAAATCCTGCAATCATTCACTCGTTTGTTGGACTCGTCTCTGCCTGACTTTCTCCTCTGCTCCACTCTTCCCTGCTTCACTGGTCTGTGACGCATGCCCCTGGAGCGTTCCCCCTCGCTCTCTTCCTTCCTTCAGTTTTTTTTTTGCCTTCATCTTTTGCCTTTATTGCTGACCAGTCCCACAATGCTCTTGCTAAGCCTGGTAACTCCTAATCAGCTAGCATCCACTGGACACACAGACCTCCCAAGGGTAAAGGGAAATGGGGTCTTGTTGGCAACCTCCATGCCCAGACTTGACAGTTTCACCTTCACTGATCCTCCTTACACTGGACGAGCACCTTATTACCAGCCATTCTGCCCTCTTCTTGTCTCTACATCAAGTGTTCCAGATGAGATGTATAACAGAGTACACAGTTTCCAGCTCTTCAATTTTAGGCTCTTGCCCTTTTCAGCTCAATCAGCCTCTCTCATCCAATCACAGCTAGTGAAGGCTCCCTCGCAGCGCCTGAGTGGGGATAATCGCCTTGGTTACTGCCGTTACCGGAGGCCGCTGTCTGGCCATGTTAGTGCTGCGCCCTGCGGGAGCTGTGGAGACAGGTGTCACAGCAGCAAGGGAGGGTGTTAAACAAGCCCAGGGCCAAGCAAGAGGTATAAATGTTTACTCTTAGTCATGGAAACTGTGTCACCCATAGCGAGGAATGCTCACCCCATGGTGTAAATGTTCTAATGTTTCTTCTCTCTAGATCCAGACTGTAATTTAACTTTAACTGTCTGTAAACGTAAGTACACCTTGTAGCCTAGTAAAAAAAAAAAAAATACACAGCAACTACCTTTCTGTGTACAGCCAATAAGCAGTGCAGAGGGAATCACTGTTTACTGATTTCACACTCTCATGGCACGGACAAATATACAGATAGAAGGGTCAGTGGTTGGAGAAAAGCTGCTGGCTCAGGAGACATCAGGTCACAGTACGGAAAGCTGCAACTACGGGAGGCGTTTTGTTTTTATAAAGAGCCAATAAGATCAGATGGAGTTAAGAGCACTGGACTGATTGGCAGGCTTTTGATGCAAGCAAATGGAGGAGACGTCCTTGTCATCCTACTCAGCATTAAAAAAGTTCAGCGGCAAAGTTGGTGAAATGCCAGTTGTTCTCAGAGAGCGACACGTAAGGACGAAATAGATCACAATTATGATAATCACAAGCGGCACAGTCTGGGGAATAGTAATGGGAAGGAGATGAGGTGGCAGCCATAAAGAGTGTTTCTACATTAGTGCTGGCCTGATTAGATTGACAGAAAGTTTCACTAATGGACAATTAAACAAATGGTCAAATGAGATATAACACTTCAATTACCAATTGGTGTCATTGTGTGCCCCTTTCAATCATTGTGCCTCATGTGTTCTGTTTATACATGAACTTCTCCATGAGGACACTGAAACACGGTGCTGTAAACAGGATGTGAAAAGGGATATGTGATGGCCTTGTCATATGATTTGTTCTTGCATTGAAAAAAAAAAAAGTCTTATTTCCCTTTACATCTATGCAACTCAATTTAAAAATAAAATCCTTTCTCTATAATGCTAGAGGAAGTTATTGGGTGCAATCACTGTGTGAAACAACAGCAATTCAAAACAAGGAGTTATGGATTGCATTGAAGAAAGGAGGGCAGATTAAGAAATAATTACTGTAAAATACATCACCTGCAGTAAATGGTGAGCCTAGGTACTTCTTCAGCTTTTGAGTAATGAACCTATAAAAGCCCAGGGGAGTATAAAACCAGCCCACACTAAGCTCTGTAACTCTTTCAGTCGTGACTTGCCCGAGAAGCGACACAGTCCAATCTATTTATGAAGCTTATGCCGAGGCAGTTGCTCAGCTGAGATAGCGGGCCACCCTGTCAGGACCCTTTTAAACTGCATCAGTTGATCAAACATTGTTGTGCATGACAGCAGTCTGCAGCATATCCTTTAAAAAAAAAAAAAAAAGCTGATTTCAGTTTCTCTGTGTTTATGACCACGCCAGTACTGTCTGCCAAGTTCAGGTTGTCCAATTATTTAGACCTACAAAGACAGAGAATAAGAAAAAACTGTTCTATGGCAATCTGATGGCGCACTGGGCTCAAATGTACACTGTGAACCAACAGATGGCAGGGCAGAGAGCAAGGAAGGAAGGTCTTGCTCTTTTTAATTAAATTGTCCGCAACTTTATTTTATTTTCAGACAAATTATTCTCCAAGGTTTGGATCAAAGAATAAACCTTGGCTTACGGTGAAGAATTTATCAGCGCATTAGAGAGCAAAGAAAGACGCTGAAATAGCAAACCCAGCGCAATATGGAAGAAAGTAAAAAGGCAATCTTAACTCTGGCATGATGCAAAATGTGTCTGACAAGCATCAAAAACTGAAACTGGGCTCAGACAAACTCTTGCATAAGCAGTCCTTTTCCCATGTTCAAAAGAAACTATAATGTACAACATAAGCGTATACATGTATCTGTGTTTTCTGTACCTATGTGTGTCTATATTTTTAGTTTTAATGTGTAAAGCTATTCCCTTGATGTTTGTGTTTACACACCAGGCCTCCCTTCTGTGTCTCACAGTGACATTGATTTATGCATGGCCTCTGTATATGTGTGTGTGTGTGTGATTGCACACATATACCAGCTATAATTGGTATTCAAATCTCCTCCCACAAGTACGTCCAACAGCTGCCATTTTTCAACCGCCAGAGCCCAAGCCAAGGCCCAAACAGCATGATGAGGAACAAGCTCAAACGGATGGCTCTCATTGCGCACATTCAAATAAACAAATGGTGGTGATTTAATGCACACAGCGATAAGGCAGGTGGTAATGGAGGCATATAGGATGAACGGGGAGGAGGTGAATGGAAGTGATGGAGAGATGTGTGGTAGCGACTAAGGGTGGGCAAGCAGCAGAGGTGGAGTTAACAGTATTTGTTACCGTGCAAGTTTGGTCCACAGCTGCTGTGTATCAGCCACCCCCACAAAGCCATGCACTCTGCACACAAACACACAGCACTGACTCTAAGTGTGATTGTGTGTATGTGTGCGTGCATGTCCCTGAGGCCTGCCCATCAGACACGCTGTGAAGTCTTCCTGCCATTCTTGCTCTCTCCATCTTTCCACTGCTCCGTCTCTAATTCGTTCTACAAAAGAGGGCCAAGTCTCCCAGCATCGCCATCTTCACAGCACCCTCTCAATCTATCCACTCATCCGTCTATCTGCCCAATCAATCTGTCCATATCCTGGCATAATAACAACTGCCATCCCCTCCCAGCTTTTACTTCCACTTTCCCTTTCCTCTATATTGATTTAGCCGGGCTTTTTTTTCTGTGGAAGAACCAAGACATGCTGATTTCTTATCAAAATTACAGTAACTAACATATGCAGTGCCCATGTGCACATTTCAAAAACACGCCAGGTCTTTACACTTCCACCTATTCCTCTTTCCACCATCCACCCCCTGCCGAAAAAGACAACACCTCCCCCTGGCCTCCTAGCTCTCCCGGCCCTGTCAGTGGCTAGATTAATGACAGTGATCAGTGAGCAGCCCCCAGCAGAGGTTGCCTGCAGCTCAGGCAAAAGCCAGCACAGTAAGCAGCATGTACACACAGGCACAACCATAAAGGACATTTACATTCAACATACACACACACACATTTTACACAGTACTTCAATTACTGCGGACTAACATAGAAAGGCCTACACCAACATGCATATAAATCAACCTTCCACTGTTCCTGGACCAGACATACAAATACACACACACACACACACACACACACACACACACACACACACACACACAACAGAGGAGAAATCTGTACACAGTCCATGCTGAGGTTGGTGTCAGGGCAGCCAAGGGAATAGGTATGAAGCAATGTAGCTCTCCCTGTATACATTGTCAAAGCAGCACAGTCCAGGTCTGACTGTGACATTGTCCGACCTTAACCCCTTCACTGCCTCCATTTACCAAAGTAAACAAAGCCCCTGTAGAACACAACAACCTCAGGGCACAAACCAGAGGAACAACATCCATCCTCATTCCCATTCTCGCTCATTTGTCGCTGAAGCTTTGCATGGAATTTAATAAGGTTTATTACATGTCTGTATTTCAATCCACATTCAAGCAGATGGCACAGAATACGTTGCTGAAGTTGCTGCTCAGAGTCATGATTGAGCCTAATCCAAAAGCCTATTTTTTACAGCAGATGCTATTAATATGGAGTAGTGACCATGAAACACATTGTGCCTTTAAGGGAGTGATGTAGGACTGTCCCAGACTGAGATTTTCTAGCAAGCAGAGAATGGAGAATGCAAGCAACAACAGCACTGCAGGTGCCATAACAAGGCTTTGTAATAAATTGTTAGATGTTATTGTATCTGATAAGGTGAGGTCTCAAAGGTCCTTTCAGTCCTTCTCACTTCTGCAGAATATAAAAGCACTAACAACAACCACTGCTGGTGTGTGACACAGGTAAGGTCCACTGCGGGCATTTGTTATGTGCCCTCGTGTGGCTGTCAGAATATCTAATCGGATCTCCCTCTACATGCATGGCCGTATACGCAGGCTCCTGTCACACAGCAATTAGCCTATACAACGCGTACCCACAGCGCGCTGTCCGTAAACGATCACAATTCTGTGACGCACAAGTGTCAACAAAGCATGAGATGATTTCATAAGATATTTCTGCGCGGGCAAAAAAAGTGACAGCATGTGTGTGTCTTTCACTTTTATTTTTATTCTTTGGGTCTTCTGGGGTATTTCCATCTTAACACAATGACTCATACCCAAGTATCAATACGCATGTTGCTCAGACTTGCGCAACGGACTTTGATTCAATTATGCTGTGAGGAATTCTAACAGTGGTCCGCAGGATGATTGTAAACTACAATGTCTGCACGTGTTTATGCACCGCGGAGCGCTCATCCTTCTTTCCTTTTCCCTGACCGACAAGTCAGAATAAATCCGGCGTCTTATGCAGCCATATTCAGCTTCTTCTTGGAGGACTTGCAAACTTGCGCACAAATCCTCAACACATCGAGACGGCTCATCACTCTTCTCATTCACATCACACTCATGCACGCTCTCGTTTGAGCCTTACCAGTGCGCACCAAACAGGCGACCGTGATGATAGCGAGAGGGACGCAGTAGTTCCACACGGTAGCGAAAGCCATGGCTGTCGCTGATATTCCCCTCTGATCTCTTCCTTGTAGTATTCCTCTTCCTTGCAGAAATCAGAGTAACATGAACCCGCAGGTTCACTCTCCGACGAGCGCCTTCAGCGACTGTCTATGAATGTGTGTGTGTGTGTGTGTGTATGTGTGAGTGCGCGCGTGTGGCTGTTCGTGAACGAGAGTGTGTTTTAGCAAACGCTCTAACAGCAGGTCCCTTTCATACACACCCACTTTGTGTCTCGCTGAATGCCTGGATATGATGGCTTGGCCGGTTTTTCTTGGTTATTTTACTCTGCAAAGATATTTAAAAGCTTACAGATAGGGCGGGCCCGTGAATCTTTCTGACCAATTGCAGAGAGTGGGTCCAGGTGGAGGGCTGCGCGGATGAGAAAGAGGGGCTGGGCTTTAAAAAGAAACAGGCTATAGCCTACAAGAGGAGTGCAGGCGGAGCGGCGCGTCGTCCAATTAATTGAAATCAATTCTCTGTAAATGTGATTGATAACCAACACTAATTTTCCGAAGAAAATAACCAATTTGTATCAAATCTAGTTCCACTGAAAACTATGTGTAAACTAGGCGCAATGATTAAAAAGACATACTGAGGACAATGTGAAAAGGAATATGCAGATTAATCACTGCATAATGTCTGCTGTTTCATCTGAATGTCCATAATCAGTTGGACTCACACATCCCATATTTAAAGAATGACATGGTGACGAATAAATTACTTTGTGTACATGTTCTTTCTTTAGGTATGATTGTTTTTGGTGATCAGCACTAGAGGAAACTTGCTGCCAAATGAGCTCATATCTGCAGCAGCCTCGAGGTGTTTTGAGATTAAGGGACATTTTGTTGCTGGAGCTACTGTGCTTCCAGAATGTGCATATAGGAGTCATCAAGAGCATGGAGCAGACCTGAGTGTGTTTAGTTGAATCACCGTTCACAATGACGGTAATGACCTGGAACAAAAAGTTGTGCTCTGGACAAACCAGTGCTTCTGCTCATCTGTAGTCAGGGCCTATTAGGTCCTGCTGAAGGGGCTGTTTAAATGTAACCTCATGCTGTGGCCACAGTTTGCCCCTAATTGTGTTTTCCAGTCAGAGAGCGCTGCACCATTATGAAAATTGTTTCTCTTTCCACAAATCTTTTTTTCCCTCGCTAATCTAGTGTTATACCATTGGTTTGTGGCCTCCAAGGTTTGAATGTATCTCTTTGAACCTGTCTCTTTGGCGCCCCCTTCAGATAACATTAAGGATAACGCTTCATGGGTCTCAAATCTGCTCTGGCCTCTTTCTCATCAGTCAGATCTTCCAGACACTTTAGCCATCTTGGTTCAAACGGTCAGAAAAGTTCAAACAGGCAGTAAAGCATCAAAGTGAGCTATTAGCATTAATATTAATATTTCTAGCCTTGACTTCCATAAAGTTGCTTTGAACTTTTGCCTCATATGTGACCTTGACGCCTTGTGGATCTGTGTGAAATCTTAATGTTTCAGCTTCAGGCACTCTCCGCTTCCTTCACACAAGTTTTAACCTTGTTTTGGTGAGGATAATATCTGCCTCTCTCATTCCCCAATTCCGATCTGATCCCATTTTTCCCTGTCAGCCTCACTGCGCATGTTTGTTTCCCGATTGGCAGGGAGTCAGTGGCAGCGGCTCCCACGCACCAGATGGGGCATTGTCAGGAAGTAATGAGGGAAAAACACCTGCTTCTCCAGAGAACTCCACTCCTTCATTTTCAGCCGTTTGACACAACATATGCAGGATGCACATACAAAACCAAGTGACCGTGACGAGAACAGCAGTGGGTGATGGCATCCAGTTACAAATGCTTGGCACTTCGATGTGTTAGTCAATGAGGTGTCGTGTTTGATATAACTCACCTTTTCCATGTAGGTTATTGTACTGAGGGCTGCCAGGATGTTCACCTACTTGACTTATAGACTTTAATGTCATAAATCTGTACACTTGTCCTATTAGGACACTGCCTACACAACATAAAACATTTAGGCTCCTTTGTATTCTCTGCACACTTCCTTCATCGCCCTAAGCTGTTGTCCAGTGGTTTATCTGTGAGGCAATATCAAGGTCAAAATGTCACTGTAAACTACACTTCTCTCCCTCCCAACCAGAGCCATGTACCTCAGGGACAGCTCTACTGTGTGAAATTTCTGATACATAATCTTGTCTTTCTGGCCAAGCGGATGAAGCCCCAGGACGAAAGCCCACTAGGGAGCAAGCAGCTTTTCACTCATGACTGACTCAAAGGCCAAAACAAAATGGTGCTCACTGGCATTTTACATGCAGCAGGGCACTTTAAATTTACAACATTGTATTTTGTTCTACAGAGCGTAACCATTTTTTAAGAAGTCATTCTGTTTTGGTTAGAGACTTCCTATCTGTTGTCTCTATTTCCTTGGACTTGACCTAAAGACATAAAGTAAGGAGAAGTTTGTAGAGTTGGAAAAGAAATAGAAGGAGTCTGTAAAATGCTTGACAAAGGATGGCTGCATCAGAGGAAGGCAGTACAGGGAGTTTGAGTAATCAGTTTAATAACATTATCCTGGCTGTGCTCTGTGGCGCATGCACCCGTTAATGGAGTGTCATTGTTAAACTGCCGCTTCGCCCATTATTAACGACGGCCTACGGTCAACCACACACTGATAATAAAACCACACAAAACCCAACATAACTTCAACAGACAAGTGTAATGAAATTCTCAGCATTATGAGCGTGGTTAAGGTAATATGTAATAATACGACGGAGTTCTGGTATGGTGTTAAGGGTTGCAAGGCAACAGAGGAGAAAATTAAAAAGATGGAGATGTAGTCTGTGATGGTAGTTTTGAGAGGTAGTCAGAATAGACCAGATACCATCCAGTAGAACCACCAGTGTCTAGCCCTGTCTTCTATTACTGGCAAAGTTTCAAGGTTATCCGGCTTTACGATTATTCTCACTCTGTGTAAGTGTGGGTCTTTAGTTCACGTGTGTGTTTGTGAGCTGAACTGAGTGAGAATGGGTTTTGTGCTTACAGGCAGATGGGAAAAACACAAGCATGCACAGGCACAGTTGAGTAAAGGTCACTGCTTCAGAGTAAGGTCTTACAGGCTGAAGGGGAAGGTTGGTAAACAAGCTGATGCAAGCCCGAGATGGCACTGGATCGAGAAGATGTGCGGCCAAGCGAGCACGTGTGTCCGACTTTCAGCATGTTGTCAATACTCCCCAACCTCTGTTGTATCTCTAAAGTGGAACAAAATCAACGGCACACAGAATGACAGTAAATCATATTCTCTAAAAGCTCTTTAATATCAAAGAAATCAAAAGTACATACAGTAAATTAAATAGTAGAGTGCAATGTGCTTGAGAGCTGTCACGGTAAAGAGATTATAATAATATTTTCACTGAGCTCTGAGCTGGTTCAGCTTTGGAAAAATGAAAGGGAAACAAATCACCAAAATAAAACCTTGCCCTATCATCCAAATGGTTCATTGGTAATACACAGCTGAGCAATTATGTGTGCAAAAGAAAGGAGAGAATTGCATGTGGAGTCTTCACAGTTCTTCCAGAACACAAGTACTGTCTTGAATGTAGCTATTTCCAAGTTGCAGAATAAATGCAGAGAAAAAGACACATAACTGGAGTCTACACCCACAAGCAAAGCAGCTTCTACACCTCTAAAGCAATCATTTACCCTTCAGCTGTTTTTTTACAACAAACTTGTAATCAGATGTGATTTTGTTCTCACTACAGTCTTCCAGTATCTGTCTTTGCCCCCCCATTCCTCCCTCCCTCCCCTTCAATGTGAGCATCTATAACTCTATACCATCTCCTCCCTCTTCAAGTATCCCATTTATCCCATCCTTCCTTTTCTGACCACCCACTCCATCTTCCTTGTCTCCTCATCCTTCCATCTGCCTGTGCAGTCACACCAGAGGCTGTTTGTCTCCACTGGTGGAGGGCAGGGACTCCACACTGCCTTTGTAGATGGGCTTTTTCTGAGACCGGTCATCACTGAGGAGAGAAAGAAAGACAGAGGAGCATGATTATCAGTAAATCGACCTCCCAGTAGACACTAGAAAATCATAAGTGAGGAAATTATAGACGAGAACCGAGCAATGGACCCACACCTGGCTACTGATATGAAAGTCTATTTGTCTCTCTTTCGCTCCCTGTCTCTCTTTACTAAACTTTTACACCACAGAAGACACAGAAATCATATATGCAGCAGGATCTTCGTCTTTTGATAATGCTATTATCAGCCCATATTTCAAAGGAGTTAATGAGTGAAGCTGCATGAGGTCATGGTGCACATTAACATGCTGATGGCACATGGGTTTAATGGGAGTTTCACTAATGCTTTAACATTGCTGATGCCCTTTTTATACTTTATAAACTATTCCAAAATTGAACTTGCATCTATTAGGGCAGCATTTTCACAAGCAAAAAGTGTGTGGAAACACATGGGAGAGGAGAGAGCACAAAAGAGATCGACGATGGGGTCAAGCAGGTCATATCTGCTGAGACAGACTTCAATATTCAGTGTGGATAATGCCTTTTAACACACATAAAAGCACAAAGACACTAGTTTGCACATGTGTGGAAAGGATTTTTGCAAGGACATTTAGTATACATAACACACACACGCAAAAAGTGAAGTATACACCAAGGTGCACGCTAGTGGAAAAAAACACACTGTATTTGAAATGGCCTTGGATCATGAGACAGAATGAAATATTGCAGCAATAGCCACATCTGTAATATAAAGTCAGACTGCGGGAGGAGAGAAAATGGAGCTGACTTAGTGAAAATAGGAAGTCGAGCATGAATAAAGCTTTGTAAAGAAATCAAACAAACATGCAGACACAAACACAAATACGTGTTCACTCACATTCAGAGGTATGTTATCCATAAGATTTTGAACATAATTTAAAACGAAGATCCCAAGCAACGAGTGCTTCTTTATCATGAAATAGGAGCAGACAAACACTGAGACAGTTGTTTCTTACATAGGTCCCTTGCTGGTGTTGGTGTACTTGGCCCTGCGGCACAGGAACATACTCATGGAAAGGATGAACACCACGAGAGCCACTGCCACCGCCGAGGTCATCAAAATGAGTCGGCCATTAGTAGACTCATACCATGGTGCATTCTCTGTGAGACAGATCAGTCAGACATGAAGAGAAACATGCATCACACAGAATACAAAATCAGCAAAACTACGAGCTTTCTGCCTCTAGGCAAAGCTTCTAAAGGCAACCTCCTGTTTGTTTGTGGAAGACAAGACTGCCGGTCTGGAGTTCAAATGGTTATAGTCCTGCATGCAGCACTGATCTTCAAGACGTCTACCTGACCTCTGGTTGATTCATGTTTCCCTTTCATGCACTACATTAAATGAAATTAAATATAACATTTGAAAAAAGCAGATTTCATGGACCTTAGGTTCTGAGACTTTTCTTTAGACTACTCAACAAAGTAAACATTGAAAATTAGGGTTATGAGGATTTGACACAGCTATAAACACATGCACTGGCTATTCACATATAGTTAGGTTAAGAGGATTTCTTGGCAGCTGGAGTCACACAGGTTTGAACCAGAAATGTTTGCTGAAGGTTTGTTCTATTATTGTAGTACAACTTCAAAGCAGCAACAGTGACATGCAACATTTGCTCACCATAGTTTTAGGAATGAGCAAACATTATTCCAGCATCTAGAAATTATTACCTTTTTAATTAGTACAAGTGCTTCAGAGAAGATACTAGAGACAGTATGGAGCACAGTGACCAATGAGTCAATTGCAGCAGTAATAAGATAACTCTACCATAATAAATAACATGCATTGGCTTAATTGCATTTTTAGAGGTTGTGTAATTTCAACGAATGAAATCACAAGGCTTATGAATTCTACTGGGTGAGAGGATGGCGTTTAAAAACCACAGTGCATTAACACAGTGCAGTCATCTCACAGGTCACCGGTAAAGATGATGAAGACAGATGAAGTGCTGTAAATTGGATTAGCTATAATGAATTTGTAATGAAATTAGTTCTCCACTTAAATACAATCGTCGTGTTTCGTGAGATATGAGACAGCTTGTCACACAGAATCAGACAAAAACAAACAGTCACTCCGTAGACATCCATCTACAAAAACAGATAACTGGACTTCTATTCAAAGAACATCTGCAAGCTTTCACTTCTTATTATCATGTACAATTAATGAATCGTCTCCTTTTGATGGTGTTAAAAAGTCCTGTGGGTGTATCTAAATTTCAAAAGAATAAACAATATTGTTTGAAACTATGTATTTTCCAATGTGTCTCTTTGCTCTGTTTGACTTGATGTTTCTGTCAAAGGAGGAAAAAGCTGGCAAAATTCCATTGTTTTTTTGTCATTTCTAATTACCCTCTTATCCTTTAAAGTTAGTGCAACTCTTATTGCCATTTATTTATGATATTTAAATGTATTATATGTCAAATATGATCATCTTACCTGTTTGCATTTGACATTTTAGAGGTAATTTCATTGGGGACTTTTTTGTCACCTTTTTTAATGTGAGCTGTTTTCATAAATGTCATTACCTCTTTGTTGGAGCATTCTCCCATCTACATTTTCAGAATTTCTGCAGAGATTAAACCTCAAGCCTGTATTACTTCCTAAGAAATTTACGTCATTAAAGGTTTCACATAGATGAACACTTCCAGAAATGCTCATGATGATGTAATTGCACATACGCACTTGACCTTTCTGGTCACATTTCAGTGGCTGATTGAAGAGGAAACAAAACACAATATTTCTTGTTTTTGGTTAGGGAATGTTGACAGCTAAAATTCTCAACAGTTACAAAGAAAACCCAAATCAGTTTTTAGAAACAGGCAGTGGGAAAGAACTACTCTAGACTCAGGCAGTACAAACAACAACAGGCTTTGTTCAGATAGAGAGACCATGTTTTCTTACCAGGCAGCACAGTGATGCTGATGGTGCGTTTCTTGCTGAGTGACTTCACAGAATGCTCAGCCATGCAAGTGTACTGTCCTTTGTCCATTGCAGTCACCTTGTTCAGTGTCAACTTAGAGGAAGGCAGGATCCAGTCACTACCCTAAGAGGGAAAGACAGATACATACAAGAAAGCATAAAGAATTAGAACAGAACAGAAAAATAGAAAAAAAAAAGTCATATTGTTTGCAGCCTCAAGAGAATCAACAAATTTATACACATTAAAACTGTGGTTAATTGAGAACCAAGATGTGGCCAATAGACAATACTAGCTGAAAGTTATTTTGGCTGAGGAACGAAGACAAAAAGTGAAATACAACAAAGTAGGGAGAAACAGACTGGCAATGTTTGTAGGTCAGAGACAGAAACACAGAAATGCAGTAGATATTTGTGTGTGTGGCCCTCAGAGAGCTGTCCCTAAAGTCCCAAATGAAGTGTATTTACCTGAGCGTTAATCCCAATGAATGAACACACGTCAACACAAGTCAATAACCCAAGATAACACCATCATCCGCAAAGAATGATGTTGCAACAACACATTGTTAACATAACACATAATGAGATGGCAAGGGAGCAGGACGAATTGTTGACACAAAAATAGCAGCACTATTATGAGATAGAGCCCAACACAGGAGGAAATAAATAATAGGCCAAACACAAGGATTGGAAAACAAACGAACGTGGAGGAAGGGGTAAAAAAAAGACATTACACCATGCAAATGATTTGGCTCCTGGGAGCTGTAGCTCCTGCCAAGAAAGTCCATTTCAATTTGAATGGATCTGAATTAAGAGGATTTCCCATAAAGGCCAGGTCTGGCCAAAGCAGCATTTTGTATGCAAATCCACTGGCTCCCAAAGCAGTGGCCCGTTTCTGCCTCTGTCTGGCTGTCATTACCGGGGGCCAATGTGCCCATGGTGCCTGTCTGTCAAAGTGGGCCATTCTGATGCCACTTTCTGACCCATATCTATTCCTGTCATACATACAGTAGACTTACACACAAATATAGTCAAAGTCACATACACAAACACTCCCACCAAACCATCCATCTCATCTTATCATATCCCTGAATGTGTCATTTCACTTTTCAAAAGGTCTTGTGACTTGCAAATGTGCACAAATAGATGAGCATTTGTGCTAAATGATTCCACCTGCATACAGTGACAGAGCATTCAGGCACGCTCACAACAGTTATCATTATTATTCAAAGTGACAGTTGTGTATAGTCAGTAAATAACATAAAAAACCTAAAGCATTATATATAATCACAGGGAGGACAAACAGTATTAGCAGTATAAAATGTCCACTGAATTGGATTTGGACTTGTAAGCCCATTTAAAACCCGGATTAGCAGTGACCCTTTAACAAGCATATTAACCTCGAGCCAATTTATCAACAGAAATAACAAAAGGGGAACTCAGCAATTATGTAAGCCTGTTCCCAAGATATCTAGTTGTACAGCTTCATTACACCTGTTACCTGCTGGTGGCAGTAGTGGTGATTTTGATAACACCTTGAAAATGTAATACTATTTTCTCACCACAAGGGTATGGTGTATCTCTCAACTCATCAACTTTATCTTGTTTTACATGCCTGTTGTCACACTGGCATTTTACGCTGAGATGTCTTAATTTCCCTTGGGCGACGGTTTCTTAGCTCAGCGATGAGCCCAGCTGAATAATTCAATGTCGGGTAACCAAACACAAAAAAAAAATCATTAGAAATCTATCCACATAATTGGTTTCAGGTTGACTGGCTCTTGTCTAGACCTCATTAAACTATTAATCCTCTGTAAGAGGGCAAGCTTGAATCCCCAGCGAGTGGTGGGCCTAAGCCAACTGGTCACTTAAACACAGAGCACTTCTTATGTGGAGGGGATCGAAAGATGACGGACGAGGAGAAACAAGTGGCTTGAGAAAGTCAGAGAGACAAACTGAGAGCTGCTGCAAGAGGAGAGAAAATTAAAAGAATGCTCGAACAAAGCCAAGAGAGACTAGAAGAAGACAGGAAAAAAAAATAAAGAGGTCGCATGAAAAGTGGATGGAGGGGGAGCTGGAGAGAGAGAACTTTCCAAAAGCATGATGAGGACACTGCACATTCCCCAGGCTTTTTCACCTCTTTGTGCCAGAAGTAGCTTGGCTCCTCTGATGAACTGGCAGAGCACTTCAACACAACATCCTCCCCTGGTTGCACCTTCAGCTCCTCTGGGACGCCCAGGTAGCTGGTGTAGCCCTCCCTAGACAGTGACACCTCAGCCATATCTAAAATGCAGTTGGAATGAGGAAGCATGATTGGGCATTAATGAAGCAAGAATTCTAACACACTGAAGCTAGCTCTGCAAGAGTTTGGGACGTGACTGAACATATGTTTTCAGTGGTAGCAGCTGGTAAACACTCAGATCTTTTAAGTATATTTGAGTATATAGGCTTAAGTTTGAATTCCTCCCAGTGGTATAGACTGCACCAAGCAATCAATAATAATGATAATAGGCTTCATCTTATCGAAGTCTTTAGAGAGACAGTGTTGTGAATAATGACTAATTTTCTCTTCCATCTCAATAGATGGCCAGCGTCCATCCAGCTCCTGGCTCCTCTCCCTTTCTGTCTCCTTCAGTCCTTTAGTTCATTCTAATCTTTGATTCTTATTGATTCCCCCCATGAGACTGAGGAGCCCATCAAACAGCATTACAGTCGATTTGATGGCCACTGAGAAGATAGAGGACACTGATCATCTCAAGCTATGCCACGGACGCTGTTTCATGCAACTGTGTATTCTACACTGATAAGACTGCAGGAAAAATATCTGAAATGACTGCAGTCGACAGATCACAGGTAACATAGCGTTTGCATTGGATCAGTGCTTTTGTGTTGTTTTGTTGGGTACTGTCTGTTGCTGCGTTGCATAGATAAGTCTTGTGTTATTAACTATTAATGTGTTTTTCTGTTTCCCACTGTGAATAAAGCACTGTCCACAGTGTATGAAAAATTGTCTTTACCTCCTGCGGGTTGGAATTATCAAGAAAACTGCAAGGTTTCAAAGTTTCACTGTTCAATTTTTACCAATGTAGATTTAGGGGTTTTCTGTGCTTGCTTTTTCGTTGGTAATGTCAGTATTCTCAGATACACCATTCTTTTCTGGTAAGTGACACTCAGAAACTGTGTATCCTATTTTTCAGTCACATATTTATCTAGCTTATTGCTAAATTCTTTCAGGAATCTCTTTGACCTCTGCAGCACACAGACCATATGAAATATCTAAGGCTTATTCATCTGGCAAAATGGAAATACACAGTCACAATGATAGACTAATACACTGATAGCCCCAGTGCCACTCTTATCAACCCAGGAACTTACAATGTACTTTGAAGCCCAGCGTCTCGGATGCATTGTTTGGTGCAGTCACATTTTCAGCATCAGACACACAGCGGTAGGGCCCCTCAAAGTACCTTCCTGCGTGGGGGATAGACAGGACTAGACTGTCAGCCACCTGCTCAATCTCCATCGAATAGTAGCACCAAGATCGCTCATAAACGGAATGCCACCTCTGCATGTACTGGATGAGAAAGAAAGACAGAAAGAAGAAAAGACAAATAGAAAACTTTTCAAAGATGACAGTTATGCAAACTTACTAAGTTATAATAAAAAGAATAATAAATTATTGTGCTGCCTATTCAAATAAAATACAAGAAACAGAGTTAATAGTGAAATAAAAACATATTTTACAAAGTGAATGGGGAAAAACATGTAAGATTATGGAAATAACCAACATCACAGATCTTGCATTATATTTAGTTGTTGTTGTGGGTGACAGTGATAGTTGATCTTTGACAGTATATTTTGATAGCTTTGGAGCAGATTCAAGATGTATTCTGTGAAGAATATTTTGATTAAATATATTCTATGTATCAAAACTACATATTAAGAACTGCAGCCAGCTGCTTAATGTGATATTTACATAAAGCAATTACCCATCTAGGGACAGGCATTGCAAATTAGCTTAGACTATAAATGTTATGTAACATCCTTATGCGCAGTATCCGTCTACATGTATAAAAACATCACAATAAAATTATTCACTGGTACACGACTCTTTTCTCCAACAAGAACAATAAATAATTCAGGATTTTGACCTTTAATACTACCACCACCTTGTGTTATAAGCAAAGCCAACTGATGGTGAGAAGAGAGTCCTGAACTTTTGAAGCCACTTCTTTCCTCTGTTCTCTCTCACACTCAGCCACACATTTGTTCCCACAGCTCACCTTGGAGAAGACCTCAAACCGGACTTGGCTGATGTTGAATTCAGAGTCTGAGTACAGACACTCCACTGTGACAGTCTGTCCCTCTAGAACTGGCTGGGTTGGCCCTTTAATGAGCAAAGTGGCTGCATGTGGACAGAGATTAAAGATAAGCGTTATTGATCATAACATGAATAGATGGAGAGAAGGCCGGTTGATGTGCACTGGGATCTAGCTGCTGTTATGGGCAACACTTTCAAAAAACAACCCCCTTTTTCCTAACATTTTTCTCAGGTGCCTGCTGGAAATCTGCCAGTTCTCTAAAATCACCACGGCCACATGACCAGCAACAGGTTCCTCCACTTTTCTGGTGATAACAGAGTCATATTTTCTTTACCTCTCAGAGTATAAGTCTACAAAACAAACAAAAAGTGAATATGACGTTGGCCTCAGCATATTGCAAGTACATGTTTGTCAAGCCTCTCTGTAATTCTGCCAGTATTTCCTGTTTTACTCTGAGTGTTGTAACCACCAGGGGAAAACCATCAGTGTGACAGAGAAGAAAATAAAACGTTTCCTCTTGAGGACAGATAAGGCAAGAAAACAGAAAAACAAGTAAGTAGACACACAAACACGTGAACCAAACCCCAGGAGCATCAACAGAATTCAGACCTTTGTGAAAAATATATACAGAACCAGTTCTGAACATTAAACCAACAGGTTATTACAGAGGAGCAATAAAATTAAGTAAAAAAAAAAGTCATATTTACCATAACTGCCCTGAATCAGAGCGACCACTGTAACAAGAAGAAACATTTTCATGGCTGTTTAAGTTCGTTGGAGAATCAGGAAAAACACCGTGTGAACCTCTGCGCAGTTTCTAACCTAAAATGAAAGTTTGCTCAGGTTTTATCTGCATCGCAGTGTACGGTAGGTGTGGCTTTCTTATTTGTTTTTCAGGAAGTGGATTCAAATTTTAAAATTATGAAAGCACAAAAAAGTCCCATCCAAATCCGTGTATAGCAGAAAATAAATGATCCAGTCAGCATTATTATGTGTCTACGAGATTTTTTATTCCCGATTAAAATGCTGTTAAAATGTGAATAGAAAATAAAAGACCTGCTGCTGCTCCAATAATCAAATTGGCATTCAGTTTGTCATTTGTCTCCAGCGTGACTCGGGCCTATCACGTTTTCGCTCTGAGCTTGTTGTTGTTGAGGTTAGTAATTTTTTTTTTCTGGAGTTCACCCAACTTTGAAATTCTTGACGAGTTGCTGCACAGCTTTGCAATTTCCCGGCGTGATATGTAATACCGAATAAGCAAACATGTTATGCTTCATTTGCTGCAGCTTTTAATTGATCAATTGTTAACCAGAGATGAACTGGAGACAGAGACAACTGTGACTCAGAGATGGTTTACTGTACACTGGCTTAAATTGCTCACAGAGGCATCTGTAGGCTGAGTGACATTAAACACTCACTCACTATTATTTCACTTTCAACAACTTTTTCAGTGACAGTTTTTTTTTTTACCTTATATGTTTGCAGGTATACAATTATGATTCGTAAAGCTGAAAATCGCTAAGATATTTTACCTGTAAAAAATGGTCAAATATTTAAGAATTAGGTATATAAAATCATAATCAGACATCCGTGTCAGCAGCATACTGTATTTGTCTGTAGGCTGCTGTATTATCTTATTTAAAAGACCATTAGCACTGCTAAAGCTTATTAACTACTTTCCATGACGTTTGTACGAATTAATAAACCACATAAAATTTAATTTGTCCATAATTGCTCTGAAGGTAGCTAGAGTATAGGTTATTGTCAACGTCTCTGCACTTTATACTATGTTTAATTTCATTTTTATTGTAATGTAATGTAATTATAAGGGTTTCTTGTTAGCATATAATCTAACACTGTTGATGCCTTAAGTATCATTTCTGCATTTTTTCTTGTATTATTAACATTATATTATTAATAAAAGTAAGTATGCAGAATTACCCTACCAGCTTCTCAAATGTGATTTTTCTTCTTTGTGTCTTTGTATTGACTGTTAGTCAGACAAAAGAAGCAATCTGATTATATTAACTTTTGACTGTTTGGTTTCAGGGGAAATTCTGGCCCTTCTACCTGAACATTCAGTTAATTATTAAGGAAAATAACTGTAAGATGTATGGATAATGAGAATAATAGTTGGTTACAGGCTTACATTTTATCCTATGAATGTGATATGCTGAATAACACAACCTTGCCCGAGGTTTTCTGTGTGTTAATTTCTTGCCCCACAATAAAGGTTAAATCAGTTTAATATAATACAACTTCACGACAAAATATATACAGCATAAACAACATATAAATCAGCTTTTTTTTTGCCAGCGAACTGTGTCTTGCGATCATAGTATCATTATAGTGGTCACTGCACCACATCCATTGCGACTCTGGAGACGAGCGCGGATGCACTGGTTGAGTCGTGGAGTGGTTCGACCAGCAGGTGGCAGAGTAGAGGCGCCGTGTCGCCACCGGAAGTAGGCACGAGCAAAACGGAAATATAGAAAACATACATTAGCTGGCTTGTTTGTAGCTGAGCAGAGGCAACCTGGAAACGGATTTTTGTGTGTGTGTCTCAAAGTCACACTTTGTCCTCGCAACCGTGTCGAAACATGGACAGATAGTGTTTGTTTAATTTGGTGAGTTGGCAATTTAACGCGTAAGTTCAAGATGCAGCGAACATAGTTAGTTAAAGCCGCACCGCTAGATTAGCTAGATGCTAGTATTAAGCCTGTTCGGCTAACGTCAAAGCTTGATAGCAGCTATTGTTTTTAGCACATAATGTTATGTTAGCGTCGATATTTTACTTTGTTGCTTTATTTGTTGGAGTGACACAGTTTGGTGTTTTTGTTTTATGTTAGTTTGGTTAGTATTTTAATTAGGTCCCATAGCGCTGAGACGGACAGTTTCAGTTTGTAGCTTTTGCTAATGTAGTAGCTGTTAGCATACGTTTGGTTCACAATCAGTCAGTTCGCGTAAAAGTTAATTAATCAATTTTCTGAGTTTTTCCAAACATTTCCATTAATTAATTTTAAGAGAAACGAACTCGGGATAATGTGGGTCACTGCATTTGGCTTGTAGCTAATACAGTTAACATGCAATTTGAAGTCATGAATGTCTAATGAGATACGTATATTGGTATCTATACAAAATCTCCTGGAACCAAGTCAGAAAGAGCTTAACAAGAGAAGGACTTAACATAGCTAAAACATAGCACTGGAATAAACAAAATCTGGGTTTAATCTTATTGTTTTCATCATCATAATTATTAGGTTAGAGGGAAAAAAGAACAAAGTTAAATGAAATCAGGATTTCTCATAAAAATTAAACAGGTCTGTCAGTCTATTTCCTCTGTCGTAAGTGTTAATTACTAACTTGCTATACTTGCTTATCAAATAACTTTGATTTATGACTTCTTACCCCTAGATTTACAGACGTGGCCCCTGTATAAAGATAATCCAGCACTTCTGTGTTCCATCTTGGACTGTCACCCAGGACTCTGACGCATATAGGCAGAGACAGGACACAGCAGTTTCACCTCCTGTGATACTCC
>JAUBNQ010000008.1:7270840-7296277 GCA_032353495.1 Ctenopoma kingsleyae | reverse complement strand
CTCCGCTTTTCCATCGGCCACCAATATGGCTAATAGCACCGCAACAGCTGTTAAGACAACCCCTGGCCCTGCTGGCAGAAGTAGTCCTGAAGGATCTCAGGTCAGTCCATCTTTAGATACCAAACTCAAAAACATCTGTATAGAGTCCCACTGGCTTGCTGTCTGAAAAACTTGACACATAGACACTTAATGGAAAATGGAATAATTACTTTAGTAGAGTTACGTATACATGTTGACTCACTTTAGCATTTTGGTCAAAACTCAGGTTGTGCAGTGTTTATCCAGACAGCATACTAGTTATAGCCCCACATTTATTGTGACATTCACTATAAAGTATTTTGTAAGAACAAAAGGTTCTCTTCAGTATCAGAGATACTTAAAATGTCGGACAGTCTCGTCATGAAATTTCCTGCTGTTTATCTTGTTTTCTGTCCTCGGATCAGTGTGTTATTATGTGTTGTGGTTTTCATTAGTGTCTATTTTAAATGGCATAAAGATTTTAATTTTGTGTGTACAAGCCTTTATAAATATTAATGTTCAACATATGTTTTGACCACATATGCTCTTTTTTCATGGGTCGTAACAATACTCATATAGGTCTATAGTAATATTTGTATTTCAGGCTGCCATTAAACTACTAATGCACACACAGTGAATCAATACATGTTTTTTTCCCAGGTGCTCACTAAGAAGAAACTGCAGGACCTGGTGAGAGAGATTGACCCAAATGAGCAGCTGGATGAGGATGTTGAGGAGGTCTGTCTGTGGTTTTAATTTCAGTTTTAAATTAACATTATACTTTATAAAAATAGAGTAACCTTAAGCAACAGTGGCATCTCCTCTGTGATGTTGATATCAGTTGCATCCTGCATGCTGTTGTTGCTCTAAAGTTTCCATAACTTACTGCCACATCCATCATTTGGAAACATTATTCTATTGAAAGCCTGGCTGTATGATAAATGATATGAGTAGCTGAAAACATGAGGGACTTTGCAGGCATTGTAAAATGTTGCTTTCCTTTCCTGAACTCAATTGATGACTTTTCAAAATGCCTGTGTCTTCTCAGATGCTGCTTCAAATTGCAGATGACTTTATAGAGAGCGTGGTGACAGCGGCCTGTCAACTCGCACGCCATCGCAAGTCTAACACCTTGGAGGTGAAGGATGTTCAGTTACATCTTGGTAAGTTGCTGGTGGATTCCTTTTGCAAGGCTGTACCTCCTAATGTTTTCAAAATAGCAGGTTTGGACAGCTATTTTCTCTTAATAATCCATAATTTAAAAACAAAATTTTGTATTCACTCTGGTTATTTTTTGTAATATTAAAATTTGTTTGATGATCTGGATCATTTAGGTGTGACAAGGATGTGGAAAAAAATATCAAGAAGGGGGCAAATATTTTTTACAGCACTGTACTGTATGTGCAATGCAGGGCGACACATTAAATAGCAGGTACATTGTCAACTCTGCTGCTTTGCTGTGTTCAGTTTAAAGCACAAACAGAACATCACAGAATAGGATTGGTTAAGACATTGATGTAAGTTGCAATGATTAGCTTTTTAGCCCTGACACCATATAATGATTTTTGGAAAAAAGATGGAAATTAAATTGTAGCAGTCTGACAGTTTACTGACAGACAGTTACTCACAAGATAGTGATAACTCTAGTAGCAAATGTTCTTGTTATGTTTGACATCTCTGAGACTGTGCAATGCTTTTTCTCAGAGCGCCAGTGGAATATGTGGATTCCTGGTTATGGCTCAGATGAGATCAGGCCATTCAAGAAGGCTTGCACCACAGAGGCTCACAAACAGGTGAGTCATAGAAGACTTTGTTTTTGTTGGTTACCTGTCCATGGTACATGTATTCATGCACATGTTGAGAAACATGACAGCTGTTGATTAGTTTTGTATTCATCAATATTATTGATCTGTTTTGTGTTAAACATAACATCAGGGAGAGCCTAACATCTTGCTTTTTTTCCCCCAGAGAATGGCACTGATCCGCAAGACGACCAAAAAATAACAAGACTGTACACTGTTTTGTTGTTGTTGCGGTTGTTGTTAGTTTGGTTTGGTTTTCCTGGGGGTTTTTTCTGAACAAATGATGACGAAAATAAGGTTTGGGTGGGTTTTTTGGACATTAGTGTTACATTGTCTCCGTAACATTTGAGTGTTTTGCCAGCCCCAGCACACAGTAATGTAAATCTCATCTCTAATTCTGTTTTGTTGCCATTGAGCTCAGTCTGGCAGAACTCTATTAATTTCATTTTTGTCAATAAAACATTTACTGGAGCACTTCTTATGAACCAGTATGCCTTTTGATACTGTATAAAATTCAGATGTGATGTTTCACCTGCCTCTTTTAAAAGTATTTAGTGTTTGCAATCATGGATAATCAGAACTGTTGTATTGAAGTTATTATTGTTCCTGTTTACACACTCTAATCATACAATGCATTTTTTAGAGTGTTTATAAAACCAACTTCCTATACTGCAAATGGTAGCAAGAACTACAGTGAATTCTTTATTTTTCTTTATTGTATTTGCTGTTGTATATTGTTTGTGAACTCAGTATGTTTTATTACATTACTACATTTATATTAGCCATTGGAAATTTTATTTTTACTTTTGTCTATTTAAGACAATTGCTTCCCAGATGTTGAATTTTCACCAAAAATAAAGAAGTTTCAGAATATGGCTTCTATTGCCCCACTCAAGTTAAATTAAATGCAAAGACTATACTCATGTATTTCCATTAATTTACAAGTGGTCCATGGCTGAAAGTAATTTTAGAAACCACTTGTTTTTCCACCAAACTAAAAACAAATCCAGTTGCCACTGAACCACATTATTGGAGATAAACTAATGTACATCAATGTACAGTAAATAAGATTCTGAAATTTCAAGTGGAGGCAAAATTTTTAAGTCATTTTACTTGATATGAACCAAGCACTATAATAATTTGATGACAACATGTAACAGTGTGTCAGTAAACCTTTTTTTGGGTGTCTTTAAGCAATGTCTGCATTTCAGTTGCATAAAAACTGGAGACTTCATCTGGCCACAACATTTCTAAACAGCAATATCCAAAATCACCCTTGAGTGTTCATTTAATTAAACAACAGCACTTGAAAACATATTCACTTGCAGGATGCTGTGCAATTATTGGTGAAGCCTTTTTCAGACAACTACTTAGACAAACGATTAATTCACATAAAGAATGACAGATTTCTATGCATGATAAGATTCTAAGGAAAAATCTCTTGAGGTATAGTGGCTCCCAACCTTTTTGGGTTCTGACCCCTCAAAAATAGTCCACTTATTACTTTTGTTTTAAGTTACACAGTACGTCAGTGTGGACACATGTACATTGAATGTTATGTCTCTGTAAGAGATAAATAAAATGAGTGGTCTAGACATGCAAATGTTGGGAACCACTTTTCCAGCATAGGTCTCATAATCAGGCTGAATTCTGTCATGAAAAAGTTGAATCTTAAGGACTTATTGAAAAAAGAAAAAAACAGCTATCAATGTAATCTTAACATTCCCTCACAGAACGTTTCAGAAAATCAGTCAAATACAGTGCTAAATAGGTAAAGTATCTTCATAACAAAGGTGCAAAAGCTGCATTTGAAATCAGTATGTTTCATGAAGGTCACACATCATCACAAATCAGACTCCCCATGGCCCCGTTTTGGCTTTACAGTAGCTTGAGTGCACATTGGTGACCACTTCCAATCCACAGTTTAACCACAGCACTTTTTGTTCTTGGGGGCTGTGCTCAGCTGAGCCAGACTGGCTCTGTGTAACTGCAGCGCCTGTGGGGCAGCGCACTTGACTCCATCCCAGCCCTCTTGCAGCTCCACTTCTCCACTCAAAAGACCCTGGTAGATCCGTCGAGCAAGGAGCTCAAAGGACTGCTTCACATTCTGGCCTGTCTTGGCGGAGGCTTCCACATAGGGCACTCCTAACTGTCCGGCCAGTTTCTCAGCCTCTTCTCTACTCACCACCCTTTCCCCCTGTTGCTCCTGGTCACTCTTTTGGCCCACAAGGACAAACAGAACCTTATGTGGCTGCACTCGTTCACACACCTCACTATGCCACTCCTTAATGTGGTCGAAGGAGGGTCGGTTGGTTATGTCAAACACCAGCAGGCCTCCTACCGAGTTGCGATAATATGAGCGGGTCACAGACCTAAGAAAAGAAGACAAACAGAGGGAATAGAATAGGAGAATGTTTGATATTTCCTGATAGAAAAAAACCTGAGTTCAGACATTCCTACCATCTTATTTCCTTTTCCAGTGAGTAAATAATCTGCTGATTTTATGTGCAGTTTGACTTGAGCTGTTTTAGATAAGCAGATTGACAGAGTCTGCCTCTTTGTAAGAAACTGATAACCACTATTTTCGCACCATAATCATGAAACTCTCAAAAGGCACGAGTGTAGGGCTTAGTGAAGAATCCTTCCAGCTGCCAGTTGGTGAAAACTTGCTTCTTCATTAGAACACTTCTTTATGAAAACAAACCTGATTTGCCACAGCTTTTAGCTGACTCGTGGGATTAGCCAGCTACAGATACCACTGAGAGAAGAGGTAAACACAAACAGGCACCGTCTGCAATTTGCTACAGTTCATTCAACTGGAGAACGGAAATAATGAATTTTGAGACAGAGTGAAACACATTGCTCCAAGTTTTTTCTCATTAAATATGCTGAGCATGAAGAATGCTTTTTCAAAGATCTGCCTTTCGCCATTTTAAGCATTAAACACACTGCATCCCTGCAAACAATGTACACTGATCTTAGGAGAGTGACAGGGTGGATACACAGTCATAGCTGAAAGCAGGTACTGATGAATGGTTCTGGTGTGAAGGGAATAAGCAAAAGTAGTTTATTTGGCTAGTATTTGCATGTACACCAGGAACTTCCATAATATTTGTCAGAAGAATAACAGTTTTGTTTCTTTTTACGATATATTTGGCCTACCTTTTCAAAAAGGGACAGAACTGTACCACCAGACCTGGTGCATGAAGATATCTTGAGCAGGTTTAATATAGTAAGACATTAAAGAATTTAGACTTTAGACTTTTGGAGAGGTGCTGTGGCCAGCACCAGCATCAGTGCAGTCCAAGATTGAAGCCTTGTTCCAAATTACCACAACATGAGTTGAGCCCCACCTGAACCTCTCCTGTCCAGCTGTGTCCCAGAACTGGAGTTTGACACGAACTCCCGGCTCCACCTCCAGGAAGTGAACGTAGAAGTCTACACCCACCGTCTGGTTGATGGACTCCAAGAACAAGTCCTCAGTGTAGCGCTTCAGGAGGGAGGACTTGCCCACTGTGGAGTCCCCCAGCATGATGATCCTGAACTGGTACTGCCACAAAGTCAAGTCCATTGTTGCTGGTGGTGAGAAAGCAGGGATGAAAAGAAGATAGGGACAGTTTAAGGAAATAGATGTAGAGAGGTTCTGGGACAGAGAGACAAATTAAGATTCACAGTGCAGGAACGTTAAATTAAGTTGTATGTAAGGTTAACAAAGGGTTAAAGAGGAGTAGAGTGAAGAGCCTAGTTGGTACCATGAAAGAGTGGAGAAAGAGATAAAACCAATTCCTCACCAGCTCCCTACAGGCTGGTTCCCTATATTTGACGCTCCAAATGTTGAGAAACAAACACAGCAGCCACTCCTTCTTAATCTTACAATATGTAGTGCAATCTGTGGCTACGGTCATCCCACACTTCTAATCTTTAGATAGCTGCCACCCAAGTCTCCCATTCTCATTCCCATAGTAGCTCCTTAAATCCTATACGTGAGCAGGTACGTATAAAAATCTGTTCCAAAAAATATTTCCCAGTATCACTTCAGTTAGGCATGTGCATGAGTGTGCCGTGCAGGGGTGTGGACTAAAGTTTGCTTGTTGATACTTGACAAAAGGAGGGGCAGAAACATGAGGACACAGGGGAGGGCTACTCTAGGAAGGGAGGGTCAGATGTGGGAGAGAAAAGGGGGAGGATCAGAAGGAAGTAGCAACTGTATTTCACACTAAATGAAGGCAAAGATTTTAGTTTCCTGCTGTCACCAACTCAGAACTACATCGTCATTAAACATCATAAAATGTGAAGGTGATTGATTGCTCCTGCAGTTTTTTTTAATCACTTTATGGTGTTCACTGACACTTAAAAAGGGAAGCTAGTAACAGTACAGCTTGACGTCCCCTGAGAGAGGCTCAGGATGTGTAATTCATTTTTCTACAATAGGTTAGTTGGGGAGGGGGGTTGTTATATTTACACATACTATTTTTGTCTTATTTATTCTTATTTAATAATGACAGCATGACTACACACAGACTGTAGTATAAAATTAATTAATTAGATGTTTTCTGATTATTATAATCTCTAGGTGCTGTAAGAGGGGCTTCAGACCTTTAGTCTTGTTTTTTTCCTCAACTGATTTGTGGGAATAATGTTGTACTCGAGGCAAATTTGAGCTATTGGGCTGTATGAATAAAAAATGATTTAATGAAATAAATCAAGTAATTATGGTCTGAAGCCCTCAGTAAATGGAGAAAATATCAATAAACAAATTTAGTTTGTGAACTTTTGCTGTCAAAGTCACTGATGAAAAGCAGAATCTACTAATATGATTCAGAGTTTAACTTGAATAAAGAGCCAGATTGTCACGAGAATGTATTTATTCTGAATACAGGCACCTGTCACATTATACATGCACTTTAGAAATATAAAAATAAGGCCTGGTTTTCATACATTTGGGTCACCAGCAGATAAATGGAGGATTGGCAGCAATAAATTAACTGTACAGACTGAGTTATGAGTTCCTATCACTCAATTTGTCAAGTCTCCAAGTGAAAATGTAAGTTGGAAGCTTGATGCTGACATGTGTTTCAGTTTTATGTCCTTAATATGTCAAGCTTTCTTTTTCACTTAGCACTGTTTACTGAGGGCCACTTAAAGATTGTCAGATGACTTTACTTTTTATTTTAGTATGTTCTGGGTTTGTTGTCTCAAACATAAGCTGTGCAACCAGCTGCATGTAGCAGAATACATTTATTATATATAAACACTTTGAAAAACATGTAGTTCACATACTATTTCTGGACTAGAAATCTTGAATCTTTAGTATTATGCTAGTATGAAAGTTGGTATTAAAAGGAGAAATACATTTATACATAAAATAAGCAACAGGCAATTCAAATAAGTGAGTCAATGATTAAATTCAAATAAACATCATAACTGTACAAACCCATATCGTTTTCCAGGTTCCTGGACTCAATATCAAGATGCCCTAACCCTGAGTTTCTCTACCTAAACATAACCTGGAAAACACACTGTCCATCTCTGAATATTCTTATCCAAACATACTAACACATATCTTCCCTGTAATTTCCCACCCCAGCCTTTCTCCCACACCATTCCCTGTACAGACTTTCCACATCTTTTCTTACAGTAGTACCATAATCATTTTATTTTGGCATTTCTTTATGGGAGCAACTCTGAAGCAGAAGAATTAATTGCAGAACATCTCTTGTATAAAAAAATATATTTAGAGTAAAAATTAACATGTTAACCAATTGGAATGCATATTTTGGTTTTGCAGTGTCAGTTCAGAGCAGATTTTTTTCTCGGTCTTGCATTCATCTGCATGTGTGACAATTAATATTAACTACTCCTACATAGAGAGGAACTTCAGCTCTGAGAGCTCCAACTCAGGAGAGCTGCTGCCACTGTGGTCACTGTACGTGTCCCTGCAATGAAAGGTAAACACATACAATATGTATTATAGCAGCAGTACCTAGTAGTACATTGTCACCGAAGTGTAATACCCATGGTTCTTTTGAAATAATTACACAGTGTACTTATACTGAAAAGTAGACTATGACACTGAATAGAGATTTCTGTAAATTGCAATTCATATTCACAAAAAGCACATTTGAGTAAATTAATTTAATTAAATTATGAATAACAATAACAGCAGTTTGCAACTTTGCAGGCACTGTTAGAAAAAGTAAGAAAAAACATGACAGCAAACAAAAGACTATGGGTATAAAAACTGTGGAAACTCAGAGCAGAACATATTATGTCTAAAAACTTTCACTTTCAGCATTTGAATGATAACACTTTGCTGTGTCAGAGCCTACCGTGGAGAAAGACGACAGCCCTTGGACAGGTAGCTCTGGAGTTTTCCTGCAGCAGCCAGCATGAGACCAAAGTAAGGGGGAGAAGGATTGATGGGTCTAGATGTGAATTCTGGATGGTACTGCACTCCAACAAAATAAGAGTGGTCTAAAACAAAAAAGATTTATGAGTTAATACAGATATTTTAACTAATGCCACTGGCATTAGGCATCATATACCACAGCACGTTTGTGAGAAAAAGACGGATTAAATATTTATACTATATATCACAACAGAGAAGAACTATTTGAAGTGAAGCATGATTAAAAGACAGCCTGTATTTATTAGCGGAACCAGGTGGAGGCTTATTGTCAGCAACACTTTCCACTCACCCTCCAATTCAATGACCTCCATCCTCTCTCCTTCAACATCCTGACCAACAAACTGAAGACCCTTTTCTTCAAAGTGGTGTTTCAGCTCAGGATTCACCTAAATTGAGAAAACATTAAATTATTCAGGGCCGAGGGGTTATATCATAATAAATGAAGAGTAGATTTTGGCCCCAAAGAAACAAATATAAGAATGATTAAAATGGAGCTCCACAATGTGCACTAGCTATAAATGAAACAATTTAGAGTATGCATCTGTTGCCCAGTAAGAACTAAGTTTGTATTAATGAAGTATTCTTTAGTTTTTGCACTCCAGGGCAAAAAACCTTTTGTCTCTACCTCAAATCGGTGTCTGTGCCTCTCCTCAACATATTCCACATTTCCATACAGTTTTCCTGAAACAATGAAATATCAGTCATCAAATACACAATAGATTCTTAGTCAACAATTTATTTCAGGAGGACACATACTGAGTACACTGGTGCTGGACTTAAAAATTGTCCGCCTCTTCCCCAACCTCATTGTTCCACCCATCTGCCCTGGGTTGTGCTCTGGCATGTCGATCACCTGTTGAGATCAAACAGGCTGTTAACTTGAAACTATTCTGATGAAGACTCAACTGATGACTCGGTATGATGTGATGTGAGCACAAAAAAAAAAAGAACCTACCACAGGGTGTTTTGATTCTGGATTAAATTCTGTGGAGTTTGCATCTGAGAAAGATAAATGAGACTGATTCAAGCTCAAATCAACTTTCTGACAGGTCTAAAGGTATTTTATCATTCAAAACTGTAAGAACAAAGTGTTTGATAGCCGTGTCCCAAGCTGAAACATGCAATTGCTCACCGTCCCATCCGAGAACATTCCGGGCAAACTCGCACACTGCCAGCTGCATGCCCAAACATACCCCTGCAAAAAACAAGACCAGTGGGATTCTTGCATAATGAGAGCTCCTTGGAAGACTCATAAATAAAGACGTAACAAGATCCCCATTGTGCAAACCACTTAAATGGCCACTGCTACGCTATTTGCATTATGATTATACTGTGCCTACAAAAATAGTACTCACCTCTGTGGATTTTTTCATGTTTTATTCACAGTTTTTTGAAGGCTGCTAAATAGTTTAAGGTCAATTAAGTTGTTTTTTTTTCCAGTCAACAAAAATGATGTCTCATACGTGAAAGACAGCTCTCTATAAATTGATTACAACACAGAGTAACTGATGGCATAAGCACTTGTGCCCTTCAGGTCTATACGGGTCTGTATCAACTTCACACACCTGACTATTTTATCTCATTCTGCTTTGTATTTTCACTCAAAGTATTTAGAGTCCTGCCACTTTCGTCAGATGGCCTGGGTTCTGGATTCTTACATGACTATCAAATAAAGTAACGCTGTTTTATCTTTGTGTAGCTTTGGCTTTAGATTTTAGGTTAAGCTCTTGAAAGTCTGTCACAGTTCTCAGTTTTCATTTTACCCCACTGCATGATGCTTTCATCCAGGTGAAAAGCATGAAATAGGCACTTCTTTTGAACCTTCTAGACGGAGTTAAGTTGTCGAATATTTATGTAATCAATTCTGTTTTTTATATTTGTACTTCATTTTGTGTTTTCACTTTTCCTTTTGTGTTAACCTGCATCAGAAATTAAGTGCTGTGATTCCACTGTTATTCAATCTTTAGAAACAATAAAACGTGACCAACACATCAAAAGCTTTATAGAGACACTGCAGCTGGTAATGCTTTATGTCTAGGCTTCATCTTCATCATATATCATGAATCTTACCATCTAACATAATGAATTAAAAGGTAGGTGTGAGACAAAGCAGTTCTTTCTTACCCAGGAAAGGCTTATTCTGTTTTCTTGCCCAGCTAATAGCCTGTATCTTGCCTTCTGTACCTCTCACTCCAAAACCTCCTGGTACCAAAACACCACTGTGAGAAGGAACAAAGAAAGGTGCCTGAATTTACCCAGTTTTATTCTAAAGAAACATCACACATATAAATACCAAAGGTAGTCTGAGGGGTAGAATTTAAAGCACTTCATACAATATGGCATTCATTACTGGAGTAAGCAGAGCCCTGCTCTTAACAAAGCTATTGCAAAAAGAGTAATTGCTGTCCTATAATAGTCCGAAAGCTTAAGGCATAATTTGATATAGAACCTTTACCCACTATATCTCTGATAAGCCACTCCCTTATTTGCAGTAAGTGGTATTAATATGTCTAAGCTGGTTCAGTTACATACAGTATGGCTACTGAACTAAGCTGCCATCTACCCAACTTCTTTTTTTAGCTGGCAAGATAGTGTGGTAAGAAATAACTTCTGAAAATCTCATTAAGATACACTGGCTTTTCTCTGTAGACCTAAAACTGATAATTAGAATTTGACTGCTTTAAACCTAACTAGTCATCCAAAAGCATAGTTTCTCAATTAAAACTAATAAAACCTACAAAATCCCCAACTATGGTCACTGACATTCCACAGCCTGGCTACCAACATCCCATGTTACTGTGTACAAATTCTGACAAACTACATACATAGTACTTACATTACAGATATAATCTATACATGGATATGTAATAAAACATAGTGAATTTCAAGCACTGACTGTTTTATGAAGTTGCATAAGCAACTAGGCATGATAGCACTCTACTGCCATCATGTGGCAAACGTAATATCGTTTTCTGGATTATCCAAGCCTACTGGCACCTGCTTTCTGCCAGTTCTGTCTACTCACTGAGAACTGCAGAGCTTTTGCCAGGCCTCATGATATTTCACTGGCTCGTCTTGCAGAGTAGTAGTCTCCAGGTCTGCAGAGTCTATGTACTACAATAACAGCAAACACAGCATTTGGAAGGAGATAAGTCAATGTCATAGTATTGGGGTAGAAAAACTGTAAATAGGGGTATGTCTAAAGAATTATTCCAGTTCTACAAGTATTCCGTAACAGTCATCAAAACTATACAGCAGTGCAGGAAAAAAAGACACAAAAGCATGCATTTTTCCATACCTTGACCTCTAGTTTGTGATTAATTGCAAGGGCTGAGTGCTCTAGGGCCTTAATAACTGAGGTGTAGGAGTCTGATAACTTGGTGTACTTTCCCACCAAGGCTATGGAAACATGCTCCAGGAGACGGTCAGATCTGAGATGAGAGGAAAACAATTCACCGAACTGATCGGGAGTGTAATTTAATCATAACTTCAAAGCAAAGCCAATAACAGTTCACTGGATTTTACCTCCACTAGAAGCATGCTACAGAGCACTTTGGGGACTGAGGGAAAATTGATTTTCAGAGTTCAAAATTCTTTTGGTTTGTAACAAAATCCTACAGGTGACAAAATGTCTCTGATTAAACTGAAGGTGCCGTCGCTGAGAGGTAAATAACTTGTGATCATATCCTCACATTCCTTCAGCAAGACACCAAACAGGAGAAAAAAAAGACACACTTCTTCACCTGTCAGCCATCTCCTTCCACTTTGTGAGCATCTTTCTGGGCCTCATCTCCACAGGCAGGTTCAGTCTCTGACACAAGTAGCTTACAACACCCTGGTCCTCCAGCAGCAGGGGCACTCTGTAGACTGAGGAGACGTCATGGACACAGATCACCTGGAAAACATGTTATTTCAGCGTTTAACAGACAGTAGCCTGAGCAATGTCATCATTTTTACATTGTTTAGACTTATGAGCACATAAATGTCCTTGATGAATGAAATTAACTTTCATCAGTAATGGTGTTAATTTGCGGTGGCTTATTGAAATGTTTCATTCAATGTCTAAAGCTTTAACATTTTGAAGAATGTCTAAAAAATGCTGGACCTTTTTGTGTAGAGACAAAACAGTAAAATTCCTTTTATATTCCAACAGAAGGCCAATGAACTGACCACCCAAGGCTACGTCAATATAGCTCAACATTAATTACTAATAGCCTTGAGTGTTAGTCTCATTATCTGTACTTAATAAGCTTGCATCCTTCTTAAGAGCATACCCTTTGTATTATAAAATATATTTCACAATACCACAACTGAATAAATAGGTGGTGATAACGGTACAAGTACTGTATATCTCACTCAATATTGGCAGTATGCTGAACACACACAGACTCACACACTCACCTGTGTTGGCTCCACGTGACAAAACATAGAGATCTTCTCTTTCACGGCTGTTTCTAAAGGCGTTGTACAGCGGCACATAATCTGACAAAGAAAAAAGGGACAAAATGATACCAAGGCGCAGACTTCTAGACTCTCTAAACATTTATATTGTGTTAGATTTTAATTTGAGACCATGAGATAAACATATAACTAAAAATGAGAAATGCACAGACAGATAAATTTAAGGAAAGAAGTGGCATGACTTGTTTCAAAACAAACTGTTAATCTCACTCACCAAATCTGGGGACAGGCCCAACCCTCTCAGCTCTCTGACACTGTTCTGGGTTGGTTTTGTTTTCTGCTCTCCTGTGGTATTGGGCTGTGGAGCATAAAGCATATTCCCCTTTTAACTGTAGCATGTGTGTACATTAGTGGTGCTTTTTAAGTATTTTTATATATATATATATATATATATTAAAAGTAATAACGCAGAAAGCAGTGAACTATACCTGTGGTATCAAGCTGACATGGATGTTGCAGAAGTTTTCCCTCTTCACCTTGAACTGGAACTGTCTGAAGGCCTCTACAAAGGGCATGCTCTCGATGTCCCCCACTGTGCCTCCCAGCTGTTGACACAAAACCAGCTTAGAGCACATTGCTGCATAAATGATGACACAAACTTGAATAATACAGAATGTCATCAGCTGCACTGAGCATATAACACTGCCAGAGCTGGTTTTGTTGCACGCTGCATGAAAAGAGCTGCTGGAGGCAGTGTAATCGTTTTACTTGTTCTATCGGGATTTGGCAGTTATCAGCTGAAAATGTACTAAAGATTGCTATACTTCTGCAGCACATATTGTCAAACAAAGACTCGATTTAAACCACTAAGATAGTTTCATTTTTTGACTAAGTAAAACATGCGGTACACTTTGCTTCCCATGGGTGAAATCCCAGCCAGGCTTACACAAGAGGATAATTTCACAGACTCACCACAACAAACCCATTTCTAAACTTGTTGATTTTTCAGTTTTTCCGCTTCACTGATATACCAATTTCTGTTGGTTCAGCAATTTCTCCTTGGTGCCAATATTTTATATTGCTCCAGGCAACAAACTTGAATTCATTTCTGATCAAAAACCTCCACTATTTAAAATAAGTGCACTAGAAAAAAACCCTGGTCACAAACCACTGGAGAGTGGTATAGGGGAGTAGTAGAAACACGAAAGTTCTGACTTGACAAAGATGGTGTTCAGTGTCCTTTCACTTGGCCAGGAACATAAACGACAAATCTCCACATGCTGAGAACAACTGACCTCAATGACACAAACTTGAGGTTCCATGCCATCATCATCCACTGAAATCGTGGCCTGTTTCATCACCCACTCCTGGATGGCATCTGTGATGTGAGGCACCACTGAGAAAACAGATAAATGCAATGTTAAAAACCATATAATAGTAATTATCAGCATTTCACACTGGTCAACTGCTTTAACCTAAAAAAACAAACAAACCACGTGTTACTGTGTTTCGTGTGGTTAAACACAAATAGGAACAACTATGATATGTTTTCTTGTTGTCTGTGCACTTGCATTTTAAGACTGATGACACTCACCTCTTAAAACATACATAAAGCAGCTTTACCTAATAACCAAGTCTCTAACCTTGTACAGTTTTGCCCAGATAGTCTCCCCTCCTCTCCTTATTGATTACCGACTGATAGATCTTTCCGGTGGTGAGGTTGTTGTCTCTGGTAAGACGGATGTCAAGAAAACGCTCATAATTCCCCAAGTCCAGATCCACCTCCCCGCCATCATCAAGAACATATACTTCACCTAGACAAGACAGAAATTATATCCAAATTTGTGAAACAGCAGATCAAAATGAGCAGGGAACTCTCTACTAATTTGGTCACCATGTTCCCACACTACATACAGTCAAATATTAACTGCACAATGAAACTAAACAGCAGATGATACAGCAAAGACAATAAAAGCACACTCTACTACACACCATGTTCATAAGGTGAAAAGGTGCCAGCATCAATATTGATATATGGGTCGATTTTGATGGCTGTGACGTGAAGGCCGCAGGACTTGAGGATTGTTCCCACGCTGCTGGCAATGATGCCCTTACCAATACCTGATATGACACCACCCGTAACCAGGATGTACCTCATATTGTTACGTGAAGACTAAACACACACACACATAAAAAAAAGACAAAGCAAGAATTCAGTGAAGCACATGCAAAAATACACTGTTCACACTTCCAAGGCCTCTGTCCAAAAGCTCAAACACATGTGAGATGAAGAAGTGCTGCAATGCACACACGAGCTGTGAATGTCTGCAATTATACAGTCCTCTAACACTAAACACCTTTAATATCAAGTGCATTGACCATAAAGCATTTACATAAAGAAGCATTTTATGCGGTGTGTGTCTTTTTTACTCACGTATTATAACAACGTGACAGTAACAAAACCTTAAGAAGCAGAAAACATCAATGTGTAAGTGGGTCGGTAACAAGTTAATCGTGTGTATTGGATGTTGGAGGTGGAGATAGCACTCTGTTTACATTTACATGTGCATGAGCTTTACATTAACCACGTTTCACAGCCCGACAAAAACCCAAAGTATCCCACCCTGACGTGAGAGTGCGTTTTAAGTTGTTTACATCTTAAACTCACTGCACATGTAACCTGACAGACACACAATATGAAAGTGAAAGGCGGGAAATATCAGGGTCACAATAAGCGCGCAAATCTGAACTTAAGGACTTTCTGGGTCACTACAGTCCAACAGTCTTCACATCATGATGCCAGTGTTGACTGTCACTAGATGAATGTTCAGTATACACTAGTTAGCGGCTAGTAGCTAACTAACTTCAGATGTTATCTGACTTTTTAGGACAGTACACGGATGCCTTTAAAACCACACAAACTTACCTAACGGATACAAAGAAACTGAAGTGTTGACAAGTGATGTTTTTTCTCAGTAATTTAATTAATATTCTTCTATTTACCAAGCGTCAAACACCACGTTTCTGCGGCGGTAAAAACACGTGTAAGTAACGCTGGATTATCGCACAAAAGTACAGCATGTTTCTTCCGTTTGGGTGTTTTTTTAAGTTTTATTTTAAACCCTCTTCTCAGCCTCTCAGGGAGACCGCAGCCTGCCGCCCGAGTGTCATCCGCCAATCGGGTGGATGAATTCAGAGAGTGGTCTGCCTGACAGGACCAACTCGGGGCAGGAATTTCCTCACTAAACCAGTACCGGTATCAATATGACGTCACATTTATCACAGTAAATTAAGTATTTCAAGGTCAATGCAAGGGGAAATTATTAAAAATGACAAAATAAACTAACCAGTTTAATAAATAGTCCTGTCGTTGGACATCTCAGACATGACTTGTTGGACATATGTTAGGATGTCTTGAAGACTTGTTCATCACTATCTGCTATGAAGTTATAACACAAATATATATTTATATTTTACGATTTCAAACACCCAGACTATTTTTATAATGTGACTTTGTCACTTGCTGTTATTGCTGTTATTTTATTTCATCTTAAATTTCTATTTATTCTATTCTAACCATCTCACCACTAGATGGCATGTGGGACCTATGTTGCATAAAGAACTCACATTTTGCATAAATCTAGGTTAAATTGAGCTTTTAACATGCAAAAGATTATTCACAAGTAGCAACTCCAGTGAATTTATGGCATGAGGCATCAAATATGGCAACATGAAGATTAATTTTGGTGTATGCATGGGAACTCTATTCTGGATTGGAAAAGTGAGGCACAACAAATTAGAGCAGTGGTGCCTCAAAATGCTATTTATACAGCAACACTGTCTCTGAGATATTAAAGTTTTCCTTCATGTATTCACTGTCGTGCTGCTCCAGTTTTGCTATGGGTAATGAGAGTGGTGATTCTAATTCATTTCTGTCCATGATCTTGATCTAATTAAAGACCTCATCCCTGCCACCTCATTTTCATAAGCTGTTCCCTTCAATTACATCTGACAAGTGAGCACAGACACACATTAACCTCCTGGATGAAGAGGTACTGTGTTCCCTTCATCTCTCAAAGATCCTAAAAAAACAGAGAAGGCAATGCAAAGGCACTTCCACTTTCCACGCAAAATATATCTCACATTACAATGTGTCCCATGTTCCCATTCAATACAGATGACAAGATAATTCCATGTAATGCCATGTTTTGCTATGTGTTTTCTTTGAATGTCTGACTGTGGCCAAAGTCAGCTGTGACAGCTCATTCTTGTTTCTTAATGACAATCGCTATATGTGTTAGTCAGTCATGTTTTTATCATCCACAAAGAGCAAAAGAAGCCAATGAGTCTGGTAAGACCTGAATACTGATTGAAACTTTACTCAAAATAACCTCAGGCTATGAGTCTTTCAGAGGGAGGAAATCTGACCTGATTTATCCAGTTTAATCATATTGGAGCTCATACAAAATTGATTGATGTACCATCATATATAGCACTGCAGGCTACATATACCGACTGCATTTCCAGTGAATAAAAAGCAAGACAGGTTTTAGGAGTCTAATTTCAGTTTGATTGATAAGCTTTGCTTTTACAGGAAGATTTTAGCATTTTGGGAAATGCGTTAATTAAATTCTTTCTGAGTTAATGAGAAACCACTCTGATGACTGTGTGTTAAGTATGGAGCTCTCCAGAAAGACACTTTATCTAACGTTGTTTTCCTACAATGACTTACGGCTTATAACTCATTGAAAACTGTTATTTGACATATTTTGTCCGCACAAATGAGATACTTTGTGTTAATTACCAAGCTTTATATTTAGTGGATTTTTTAACTTTGGAGAGAGCCAAGCTAGCTTGTTCCCTCCTGCCTCCAGTCTTTAGCCTAAGTATCTCATCTATCTTGGTTAATTGTTTAATTAATTGATTGATTAATTGTCACTTTTTTAGAAAATTACTAAGCTTTGATGGCTCTGGTTTTTCTGATGTGAGAACTTGTTTCTATTCTTGGTAAATTATAGTAAATTATATATTTTTAAGATTAAACAAAACATTTAATGACATAAGATATTGTAATGAACATTTTGCTTTGTGTTTTATTCACAAAATGACTGACATATCAATAGCAAAAAGAGCAGTATATTAAATTGTAATGAAAATAATCAGTAATTACAACTTTATATATGTCATTACTTCATTTATCAGTTTTCCTTTTGAATTGCAAAAATTCCAGAACACCATCTTTGTCAATTCCAGCTCCAGTTTTTGTTTACTTCATCTTTTCTACCCTGTGAAGTTTGATAGCACTAGGGTCAGATGTCACGGGCTACTTCACTCTCCCAGACCTGCAGTGGGCTGAAGCCGTCCAACTCCCAGCTCAAACACACATTCACAAAGAAACAGTAGCCCACATCCCCCTCACACCATGCACATTATTTATGAATGGGAGTGGTGTCTTTCGCTGTCCTCTTGTAGTTTAGGAATGTGCAGGATATATCGATTTAAGATGGGAACACAGATGGCTCTTAAGGCACAGTGCAGTACACAACCACTCAAATGAGCTCTTTTGCAATTAGTGTCATTATGGTTGCTCATGTGCTTGCTGGACTGGATAAACAGTGACTGTGGTGGCAAAGGGTTAGGCTTGTGATTACATTACAATGATGAGCAGTGTGAAACAGCAGCAGAGCAAAAACACACACTTAGGCAAATAACAGTGTTATTTGTTTCTGTCAATCAGAAAAATCATAAGTATAAGAGAGTATGTCTGGTGTAAAGGACAGCGTGTTCATGGCACTGTACTTCTTAAAGTCTTTTGTTGTCCAACCAAAGGTCCACAACCCAAAGATAATCAGTTTACTACCACACAAGAAAATGACAAACAGTAAATCTCCACAACTGAAAAGCTGTTAGCTGAATTTATTTCAAATATTCAAATTCATTTTGTACTCAGGGAATAAGTAAAATACTTTAGTAATTATGAAAAAAGCTGCAGATTATTTTTCTGGAGATCAACATTGAATCAACTAAACATTGCATAGAAGCTTTATTCTACTCTTTATTTCAACTCTAGTTATAAAATTTCAGAAGATGCTCATCACAGCTTTAGAGTGTTGACCGCGCTAAAGTAATTAAAAGTAGTTAGTTTGTGGCCAGCACTCCAAAGGTATTCCATTTAACATGGAACAAACAATGAAAGGAAACAGATACTCACATCTCAGGAAATGAGCCACTAAATGTGGATGATTTGCTATATTAAATGCAAAGTTACTTAAAAATATGATGTATTAATTTTTTTTGATCAACCAATCAAATTGCTAATTATCTCAGAACTAGTGTTGAAAGAATATTTTGAGGCACATGTGATGGAAGGACTCTATTTTTCGTCACTATTCATTTCTATTTTTCAAAAAAACATTTTTTACCAAGATGAGATTTGAGGTATTACTGAAAGTTCTTAACTGACACCCACACACGCACTCTGATGACTACAGTGCTATGAAAAAGTCTTTGCCCCCTTCTTGTCTTTATATTTGTCAAACTTAAAAGATTAAGATCATCACACAAACAAAACCAGAGTAAATACAAAGTGCAGTTTTTAAATTAATTGAATGAATGAATTTCATTTATTAAGGGAGAAAAGCTGTGCAAACCTGCCTGGCCCTATGTGAAGTAATTGCCCCCTTGGTACTCCAGCAAACCACCGTGAGAGCCATTATCCATAAATGGAGGAAACTTGGGGTGGTGAATCTTCCCAGGAGAGGCTAGCCTACCAAAATTACTCAAAGAGCATGAGAAGGACTCATCCAGGAGGTCATAATAGAGCCCAGAACCACATCTAAAGAACTGTAGTCCTCAGTTGCCTCAGTTAAGGTGTTCATGATACAACAGTAAGAACAATACTGGACAAAAATGGTAGAGTTCCAAGGCGAAAAGCCACTGTTGACCAAACACAAAGGCTCATCTCAGATTTGCCAAAAATACATCTTGATTATCCCCAAGACTTTTGGCCAAATATTCTGTAGACTGATGAGACAAAAGATGAACTTTTTAGAAGGTGTGCTTCCTGTTACATCTGGCATAAAACTAACATTTCATAAAAAGAACATTATACCAATAGTCAAACATGATGGTGGCAGTGCGATGGTCTGGGGCTGGTCTAGTCAAAATCCAGACTTAAATCTGATTGAGATGCTGCGGCATGACCTTTCATGCTTGAAAACCCTCCAATGTGGCTGATTTAAAACAATTCTGCAAAGAAGAGTGGACCAAAATTCCTCCATGGTAATGTGAAAGATTCATTGCCAGTTAGCGCAAACACTTGATTGCAATGAGTTATTAGATTTAGGGGGCAATGACTTTTTCACACAGGGCCAGAAATCATAATTTAAGAAACGCATTTTGAAAATACTCAGATTATGATTGTGTAATATAAATATTTGTTTGATGATCTGAACCATTTAAATGTGACAAAAGAAATCAGGAAGGGGTTAAATACTTTTTCACAGCACTGTAAATTCTCTGACAGCTACAGTGACACACATTAGACAACAAGGTCAGGTGCGGTTGTAAACAGGAGCCAAAGGCAAACAATAGTTTCTCTGAGAAACCTCTGGGAAAACCCACACTCTTAAGTCTGTTGTCATTGTTTTTAAACCCAGTTAATACTCTGTTTATGCTATGTGCATACACATACACGTGTGTGTGTGTGTGTGTGTGTGTGTGTGTGTGTGTGTGTGTGTGTGTGTGTGTGTATGTGTTCCTGTGTAGGAGTGTGACATCTACCATTCTCTCCTTATTGCCTAAGCCACAAGTTATTGAGAAAACAAATGTCAGTTGGAGGGCGTTGTCTGCACTGAGAGTTAGTCTTTCCTCCCGCTACTTGAAGCAAATCTAATTTGATTATGAGCATCAGTGAATAAAAACACTGAGGAAGAGAGTTTATTGTATAACATGGGACCAAGCAAGACAATAGAGAGATGAGAGAGACTAAAATGGAAAGAAATAGAAATTGAGTGATTTTGGAGAGAGACTCTTAGAGTGAAAGAGAGACTCTTCCCATTGGGGACAAGACTCTGGATCAGTGCCTGGTATGCCACTGCACTGTCATCTGTGAGCTGCCTTTGCACACGTTTGCAGGCCAGCATATCCCATGATCCTCTGCTAGTATCCCAACACAGCTCCTAGCATGTGGCCACCTGCTCTCTCCTCTCTATCTTTTTCCTTCCTGCCTCTTTTGACCTACTTCCTCCTGCACCTTTCCCTTTATTCTATTCTCTCCCTCCTCTCTCCTCTATCCCAATAACCCTCTTCACCTTCATTTCAGTCTTCCTTTCTCTATCTCTCTCTTCTTTCTCATTGCCAAACACAGCTAGAGGCTGGGCTTCTGCCACCTCCATGAAAACAGATGACAGTGTTTTGTTTTTTTCTCCTCCCCGTTGCCACAGACCCCCTCCAGGAGAGGTCTGTCTGCCTAGAAGGAGAGGGGGAATGAGAAGGATTGATTAATTTAAAATGCGTGCTCTTCCCTTTTTTCTCCACTGAGCCTCCCTTCAGGAAGACATGCCTGCTCAATAGAGAGACAGAGAGGAAGATCATGGGAGCTCATTCATCAAGCCATGTATTCCATTATAAACAATGTGTGTAATGTGCAAACAAGCTCTGGTACTTCAGGTTGTGGCCTTTGACCAGGATTGCTATTATATGTTCTGTGAAGAGTTTTTTGATGGTGTAATGGTGAGATTGGCATGTCAAAGCCAGGCTAAACACTGAGGAATTTGTTGTTGCTTATATAATAAAACAACTGCTTTATATTCTGTTTTACTAATATGCATTGATGGTTTCTAAAAAAAATGGTCATAATAGTCATAAAATGGTCAGTGTTCTTAATAATGTACATTTATTCATTCAATTCAGTACTATAACATTTTTTTTCAAATCAAAATACACTCACTCTATTTCATCTTAAATTAGATTCATATTCAGTGTTGCTGTTCAAAATAACTTAAGTGCCATACACAATGTCCTGAACACAGAGTACACAGTTGTAACAGATCATACCAAAGATAAAGAAGAGATGTTCCCTGATGTCTTGTGATCACACACTTTTAGACCACATGTCATTCTCAAGTCAGATGCTAGACCGGGGTGAACAAGCAGTCCTTTTATCACTAACTCAGTGATTCAATTATTTCAACCTCCCCATGTATTGAGACTGTTTGAAAACTTGCTTACACCACTTAGCCACGGCAGAATATTTTACAGGCAGGAGAGGTGTGACTGGCTGCTGATCCTTTAAATTCTATTAAGTTCAAAATAGTCTACCAGATTTTTAGAATAATAAGTTTGATTTTGCCAACAAAATACAATCATCATTCAAATGGCTGTCTCTATAACTCATTCACATTTAACACACTGATGTGTTCTGTTTTGGATTCCTTATCTACAGAGTATCTGTCTCTGTCAGTATCTCAGCCCCCTTTCTTCTATGAGAAGTCTTTATGATGTAGAAGGACAATGGATGACTTGATTGGAGGACATATCACTCTGAATCACATGTATGTAAGAATGCAGGAACACGACCTATCCAGAACCAGTGTGGGTTGGCTGTGGATTGTGGATTGTGAACTGTTTGTTAGCTGCATATTAACTTTCTGCAGAGAGCAAACGTTCTTTAATGTCCACCACAACACCGTGCTTCAAAGAAATGGACGGGTCATTCAGGATAAAACATGTGATTTTAATGCATGAAGCCATAAGCAAAAAGTTGTCCGTCTGTTTCTTCTTTGTAGCAGAACCCCCTCCATGCCTTCACACTTCATACGAGGCACTTGCATGTTTCCTCACCATATATACAGTCTGCACTCAATGTCTAGTACCTGTTCAGGATATTTGACTCTATTCCCACATTTTGGACTAGACTGCAGCTTCTTGTGACTCTATACAGGCTAAACACTGCACACATTGCTTCCTTATCTCTTGGTCAATGTTTGTCAAGGAGTCCTCAGTACTCATGCTGAGGTGAGAGTTAAATTCAAAGGTTAAAAGAAATAATCCACTTAAGATCGTTGAATCTAAAACATTGCTCAGCATGGCACTTGTGAGTTCGACTCTGGCACTTGACTTTTGCTGCATACCTCCCTCTGTACTGTTTTCTCTCTATCTTCATCCTAGACCATGTAATGAAGCATGGCTGCCATAAAAATAATCATTAAGGAAAGATAATCTCCCTCTCACCTCTCCCTCAATCTCCATCCATCTCTCATTGAGTTTGGAATGCACCAGTGCAATCACCCCCACTGAGAATAACATTCATGTTGGGTAATTTTGTCTTACATAAGGGAGAGTATTGCACAAAACAAGACATGTAAAAACATCAGGCAAGGCCAGAGGGAGAGAATGCAATCCTCAGCTATTTGTAATGGAGACCAGGGGAGGGGCAGAGGGGTGGAAGATGGATGTGATTTCACATTAATTGTATGGGTTCACAGGAGTGTGTGTCTGTGTGTATGTGTGCATCCACATGGGGTGGGAGGTGTTAGTGGAATTTCTGAGAGCTATGCTGATTTTACAGGCACAGCAGGGATTATGTGCGTGTTTGATTGTGTGCACATGTAAGTCAGCATGAGAACATGTGTATGTGCATTCATGATGTTCTGTGTGTGTTTACATTGTTGGTATCTGCGTGCGTGCATAAGTGTGTTTGTGTGTGTGTGTTCTTAGACGCCACAGTTGGCTCAGTGTAGCAAGTGGAATTTTCGAAGTGTGATGTTAAATTTCAAGAGTCTGTAGAGCCAGAAACAGAGTGGTGAGTCTTCCACAAATCAGTGTAGGTCATCAGCTAGGTAAATCGGCTTTATCAGCATTTGCTTTTATTGCTTTTTAAAGATTCATTAATTTATATAGTAACACATCAAATATTACCCCATTGAATTAAACAGTACCATCAAGTGAAAGTGGTGACGGACCCATAAAGTTTTCACCCAGCTGTTTTAGCATCTTTTAGCTCATGTTTTAGTTTATACTTAGGCCTACTGATGGCATCTGCAGTGTTTCAAAGTGCGTGCAAGCATTGCTGATAAGCCCACATAGCAGTGGCATCTCACTGTGCGTCATCATGGGCTGACACTTGTCAACTTGTCAGAATAGTGACTGTCCAATTTCCAAGCAATGATACCCGTCAAGTCTTCAGAAAGCAGCCATTTTTATCACATCCACTCTCTGCACCTTGGCAGCACTTACACGCCAATTACTGTAACTTGTCTGCTTGTGCCGTGTGTATGACATGTTTGGTGTGTCCACAATCATCCTGATGTGTGTTGCACTTCACTTCGATCTCACCTCTCTCATCAATCTCAAACTGTTCTTTTCAGCATACAGGTGCTAATAAACCAACGTTATCAGCCAAGCAGATAGACAGTAAGAAACTAGCTGGTGAAAAACACAGAAATTGTCCTATGTCAAGATGAAAACAGAGTTTGATACTGAACTAACACTGGACTTTTTATGGATTAAATCATTAATGATAATGTTGCTCAGTTTGTGCTGTCACTGAAGCAACTTGTTGCTAACAGGTTATCCTTAAGCAGTGTGTTAGTCAGCTTGTCCTGGAGTTTTGAAGGCCTTAAACTTGAAGGGTGAAGTTAACTACATCTACTTACAAAGTAGTATTTAGACCTGTCCACTATGCATATTCAGTGACATTCATAATTTCACTTAAATATTATTTAACCAAGAACATTACATGGGTAAAACACTTTGTAACCTGTGGCCTCTACCACTATCAACTAAGGCTTAAGCTGTGAAAGTGACATTTTAAATTACTAGTCATAACTGCACAGTAATTTAGCAACACTTTGATGTCAGGTCAGCTGATCATGCAGACCACAGGCACCAGTACACCAGCTGAGAAAAGATTGTGAGACCTTCATTGTCGTATACTATATTTGTATTCTGTGTGCACTGTGTGGGCAAAACCAGTTTAAATCATGCTGGCCAACAGTTTTCTCAAAATTGCTTAAAGTGTGAGAAACAATTAATGCGAGGAGGAACAAGCAAATAGTGTCAGTTACTTTACCTAAAACTTGCACACAATATGTAATAAGGTTATTCTTCATGGTGTATGGTTGACAAACTTAAACTCAATCTTCACTGCTCTTGATCATAAGCTGCTTCTCAGTGATGGACTTGCTAAAATCAATTTAAACTATAGTTCAACAGAGATAATGGTGAAGAGATGTGGGGGCACAATGTAAAAACACAGAACTCTTTGAATGTTAATAACAGATTTTCACTTAACCGCCCACAATAGAATGAGAGGATTTAGATTGAATAAAGATGAGATGGCCCTTTAAATGCAAATTAGCTGGATTTGTCATATGTGGGTTGCAGCTCAATTAAGTATAATATAGTATATTATCAAATTCTAGATACTTAGTTATCAAACACTAACTTAGATGATAAATCCACTTCAAGGATCACACAAATCCAACCCAACTAATTTTTAACCCAGTAAACACTGAGGTTGACACATTTCTTTAGTTTGATGCCTTTGACACAGATATTCTGTTTTTCCAACATCCATAAAAGGGCTATAATGAACTATGTGCTGCTGAGTCAGGAAAGAGTATTTTGTGGAATTTCAATCTATAAACTAAGTGTGCCTGGTATTTTAGAAAACTTAAATCAACCCATTAAAGTGTGGCCTTGTTAATTCAATTCAATTCAATTCTATTTTATTTGTATAGCACCAAATCACAACATAAGTCATCTCAAGGCACTTTACAGTGTAAGGTTTAGGACCTTACACAA